>JAWPHD010000034.1:0-600000 GCA_037043455.1 Cyrtodaria siliqua
CTGGAAACAAAATTAAAGTTATAGGACAAAATTCGTTTTCTAATTTACCAAAGCTTTCAGTATTGTTTCTTGATCAGATGGGTGGAAAATTATCAAAGATAGAACGATATGCCTTTAATAGCACAAGTTTGCAGTCGCTTCATCTAATGTTAAATGCGTTTGTGTTTAGGAATCATGACAGTGTCGGAATTTTTGAAGGATTAACCAATCTTAAAATATTAGAATTGTCAAAGAATAATTTATTCCAACTTGACAATAATACACTTGTCGAATTATTTTTGCCATTAAAAAGTATTGAAGAACTTATAATGGTACATGTGCAAATAACACGATTACCCAAAGACATGATACGTAACCTTCCAAAACTATCAAAATTAATATTAGACGGCAATTCTATACAAAATATTCAAACTTCCTTCCAGTATGCACGCAACCTTAAAAGTATCGCCCTTTGTGGAAATGCTATTGCCATGGTTCAAAAAGAGGACTTTCCTGAAAACCTTTTAAACACATTGACGTCTTTGGATTTGTCCGAAAATCCCTTTGATTGCACCTGTAAATTACTTTGGTTCCGAACATGGTTAGACAAAACAATCAAGGAAAAAAGCGTAACACTTATATCCTGGCCTAAACAATACCATTGCAAATCACCACGTCCGATGGCCAAATATCGTTTGCTAGATTATCACCCGACAGAAGAATCGTGTGCTACCCACGATCCCATGATCATTGTATATTCTACAATCGGCAGTTTTATTTTTGTCTTCCTCTCTACTACCTTACTTGTTTATAAAAAGATATGGTATGTCAGGTACTGGTTTTACAAACTCAGAAGAAACAAGGACAAATACAATGAAAACGAACCTCTGTTAGGAAATCCAGACATTTTATTTGATGGATATGTAATCTACCATGATGATGACAGTGACTTTGTTCATAATGATTTCAGACAGTTCATGGAAGAAAAACATAATTTTAAATTACATATATGGCATCGCGATGCCGAAAGTGGTGTAAAATTAGAGGTGATGTTTGACGGTATTTATGCCAGTAAGAACGTCGTGGCTGTTATTACGAACAATTTCCTCAACGACAATTACTGTTGTTTTCAACTCAAGGTGGCTTTAGAAAGAAACGTAGAGCTGAAAACCGATGGTGTGATACTTGTTTTGTTTGGTGAATTAGATTTTCAGACGTTGAGTAAATATTGGTGTGTTATGCTGACAAAGACACCAACGGCGGTATGGTCCTCAGTCGCCAATGATGTAAAGAGAGACGTTTTCGAACAACAGATGCTGCAACAATTTAATGGCTGACGAAATTCAATAAACTTTTAACATTTAATTTAATTGAGGTGAATGTTGTCATATATTTAAACTTTTATGGGAAAGTGTGAAATAATTCTCAAAATACGATGATACACAAAGAAATGATTGTCAGTTAAGTGATATTTCGAAACGGATAGTGAAGCCGTCATTTTTCTAGACCTCTCATTGATAAATCTTGTTTGAATATGTGCCTTTATTTCAAATATTCATGTTGAAAATGAAAAAAAAACACAAGGAGGAACTGTAAAAATGTAGTTTAATTATTGTAAATCTTGTGTTTCCGTTACGTTTGTTTTCAGTTGAGGGCTGGCGTGGCTCAGTCTGTAGCACGACGGATTTGTACCAGGAGGCCCCGGGTTCAATCCTCCGTGGTGCCACTGAGTTTCGTTGGTGTGTTCTTGAACAAGACACTAAATCCCTTAGCCTCGTCCGTCGGATGCGGACGTAAACTGGGCGATTCCGTGTCTATCCTCCGAGCACATTAAAGAACCATAGGAATCTATTCGATAATAAGAGCACGGTTCCCGGATTCCTATATATTTGGGGCGGCTCTAAATAACACATACTGTGTTGATGAGCCATTAAACAACATTCCATTGTTTTCAGTTGTATTGAAACAATGGTATATATACATACATTTTATTTTCGTTCAGTTTAATTTAGAATGTTGTTGTTAATCGAAGATTAGGGTATTTTCCTTAAATGAAAACTATACTTATTAGATATAATTATGAGGGTATTTTTTATTAAGAAATACATGCATGCATACATATGTATGAAAGAATCAAAAGTGCATGTATCAACTCTAAAATCATTACTTTGGTGACCGATGTTTTTGTGCATCAAACGGAAAAGCTATTTAATATTGTACAAACTACAATATGGCAAAGGCGTAAAACACATTATAAATTTGTAACTCCAGGTTTACAATGAAAGTATCAATTACATCAAATCGATTGTACATAAATCATATACGGTTTACCTCATTTACTCTTTTTACTCGCCCTTGATTGTTTTGCCAATTGATAACAATTGATTCTTTTTTGTTCGAATGCGGTTTATTGTCTAAATGTACAATTATCAGAAATAAATATATAGAGGATCTTACATGAGTACTCGTTCATTATTACATTTATTAAACGAGTTGGCAAAATGATATAATGCGAGGCTCTTATTATATCATTTTTGCTAACGAGTTTAATAAATTATATAATGAATGAGAACGAATGATCCTTCTTGAATGCTACTTTCCCTGTCCGATCTTTAATCTTTCTTTAGATTATATTTATCACATAATATAGATATAAAAATCGAACAGGAAAAGCAGCATTTCAAGGAGACAGTCAACCACAAACACACATAGAAACAAAGAACAAATTTAAAGATGAATAAAAAGGCTAAATAAGACATCACAAACACAAAAGGGTTGACTATAGGGCTACCGCCTTGGAACGGTCAGTGGCAAAAAAAAAGGCCGCTGGGGGTTTAACTCACATAACCGACTTTTATTGCATTTTACCTGTCGCTTATAAACCCTGGGAATTGGACCATGTCTTGACAGCGCAAAACTATAACGTATGTCAATAGACGATTCCTTCATATGTCATTTATTATTAAATGCTACACACAGTTTAACAAAAAATAACTGATGCCAGATATATGTCATAGCTGAATAAAGGGGTTGTTGCAATATTCTTGCAACTAGCTTTATTTAAAAGGAGTTTAAAAACCTTGGAAATATCTGAAAGAATTATCAAAATACCATAACATATATAGGAGATATGATCTTTTATAAATTTGAAAAAAAATTCTAACGGAGGCAGCCATCTTGGATTGATGACGTCATCGCGCCTTTTTACCAGTTATTGCAGATTGATAAATATCATTTAAAAACAAAGAATATCACTGCAACTACATGTAAATCGTAAAACGAGCATATATACAGTATAAATATTTAACTTTGTATTTATAATTTAATACATTTATTTGCTTTAAACGCTATGTATTATCTATTTTCCATATAAGGAAAAAGGCTCGATAACGTCATCATTCAAAGATGACTGCCTCCATAGCAGTATTTTTTGCACATTTTCATAAGGTCATATCTCCTACATTTTTTAAGATATTTTGATAAATCTTTCAGCTTTTTCCACGGTTTTTAAAGCCTTTTTAAATGAAACTAGTTCCAGAAGAGTGCAACATCTTCTTTAAGGTATTTTTGTCTTAAATTATATATGTAAAGGTGCTAAAACGTGGTTTGTAGTAAATATTGATCTGTCATATATTGAAACTATTCAGCATGATTAAAGATATTGTGAATGCTTACTAGATACTTAAATATATGTTTGTACATATGTATAATTGCAGCGTTTTTAATATTTTATTATTTTGACTTGTTATGTATTCGCTTAGAACCCTCACACAATATGCAAGTGATAATTTGAGTTTGTATATCTTGAATACTATCATATTTATGTAATGAAGTGAAATGATTATTTTTCATGAATATGTATAGATGAAATTAACTGAATTGTAAAGTGATTTTGGAATTATTTTATCATTGCTGGATACCGAAAAATTAGATTATTGGCTATATATAACCTTGACCTTGGTAATATTTACGTGATATCCGTTGACCCAGCAAAGCATCTGACAACGTTTCAGAAAAGTTCGAGTAGCGGTTGTTGAGATATAGTTAATTTAACATGTGGCCGTCGCCGCCCCCGCCGCTGCCGGAAAAGTGACTGTTATGTCTACCCACTATGTGGGCGAGACAAAAAATCCAACCCAAAACGTTGGAATTGGGTGGGTGGATCTTTGGATGGTCAGGGTATTGAGTGGGTATGTGGACAGATCTTCCTTCCTTGTTTTATTTACCGAGTCTTCTGACAGTGGTGAAAGCGTTTTATAGAACAAAGTGTCCTATATATACTGACGGTCGATGAAAACGCACCATTAACTGCCTATGTATATGCTGTTGGATTTTGGAATACAATAAATCCGCGGATTCACATGTCTGGCCTAACGGGGGCGGGACTTAAAAATAAAAAGTCAGTGATGCTTAAATGAAAGTTTGTAAACATTTTAGTAACTACAAACAATCGAGTTTGCCGAGATGACATTTAAATGCGTTTGTTTAAAAACAAAATGCCATTCTATTAAAAACAAGAGACCCAAGAGTGTGCGCTCTACTGGCTAAAACGGGTCTTATATCAAGGGTTATCGACATAAAATTCCCATCAGTCCTTCTTTTAAAACATTGCAAAAACAACAGGGATATGATGGCCTTAGATTGCTCACCTGGTAATCATGGGCAATAAGTCTGCTGTGTCTAGTCTGGCATGGGTATTTTTTAATAATCTCCCACTTTACCACTGAGATTTTATAAAAATATATATTAACTATGAAGTAACTACATATTTTAACAAAGGAAAATACAATATAGCATTTTTCAACAAAACAAGGGTCACAACTCTGTCGTTACTAACAAGATCAAGCTGGTTTTCGAACTTGTCCAAGATTGCATTGATATACCGCGCTTTGCACAACTAGACATCATAGTGAGGCTTCCTGCCAAATTTTGTAGAAATCCAACAAGCTGTTTAGGAGGAGTAGCGCCGACAAGAAAATTAAAGTAAGGGCCATAACTCCGTCATAAATCAGCAAACTGGAACAAAAGCGCGATATGCATAACTACACATCTTACCGATGCTTCCTGTTTCCAAGTTTCGTCGAAATCCAACAAGGCGTTTAGGAGGAGTAGAGCCGACAAGAAATTTAAAAGTAAAAATGTCAAGGGGCCGTATCTCCATCAAAAATCAACGAACCGGAAAACAACGCAATAGGCACAACTAGAAATCATAGCAATGCTTCCTGTTAACACATCTTAACTAGGCAAAATATAGCATTTTCAACTAAATTAAGGGCCATAACTGTTGTAAACTGGTCCAATCTGACTGGTTTTCGAACTTGTCTGAGCTTTCATTGATATTAACAATCTGGTAAAGTTTGGATGAAAAATGAAGGTCCTATCGTCTTAACGAGGCAAAATATAGCATTTTCAACTAAATCAAGGGCCATAACTGTTGTAAACTGGTCCAGTCTGGCTGGTTTTCGAACTTGTCCGAGCTTTCATTGATATTAACAATCTGTTAACGTTTGATAAAGATCGGATGAAAAATGAAGGCCCTATCGTCTTAACGAGGTAAAAGTTTACAGACAACAGACGGACGATGGACAACTCGCCATCCTCTAAGCTCTGTTGGCCCTGGGCCAGTAGAGCTAAAAATCATCAGCTCCAAAAGGTAGGCCCTTGAATGTTGACGCCTTTGCCACCGCCCCCGGGAAAGCAACACATATATCTGTTTTTTTCTTCAAAAAGGCACGACAAAAACTGCTGAACCAATCTTTTTTATTAATGTATTTATTCTTGATACCCAACTTGTCTTACAGGATTAATGGTAGGCTTTTATGACATGCAGTTACGCAGTTATTTACCTTGTCATTTAACACTTAATCTCCGGGTAATAATACAAGACCTCGGTCTGAGGGTGTCTCGCTCACCGCGGCAAATGGAGTATGAAATATTTTATTAAATTTGTGCTTAAATGATGTCCACCAAAGACAACACTTCAAATGACCAAGTATCAAACAAATATAATCGAGTTAATGTTAAGTTGTTACTGAGGTTAAGTGGTTTAACCAGGGTGTAGTTTTGGGAAAATAATGCAAAATATGACCTTGACCTTGGTATTTTTTGTCGTTCAGCGATGGCCACCAATGTCAACAATACATGACCAAGTATCAAAGACATAAAGTGAGGCTATCACATAAAGTTAACTGCGGTTAAGTTACCTAACTAAGATTAAGTTTGGTGAAAATAACGCCAAATATGACCTTGACCTTGATATTTTTTTGTCATGAAACGATGTCCACCAATGCAAACAATACATATGACCAAGTATCAAAGACATAAAGTGAGTTAACTGAGGTCAAGTTACTTAACGAAGGTTAAGTTTGTGGAAATCAACGCAAAATATGACCTTGACATTGGTTATTTGTGTCGTTCAGTGATGTCCACCAATATGACCAAGTAACAAACAAAGAAATTAATGTTCTCAGAAAAAGTTAATGGAGGTTAACTTACCTAACCAAACTGATGTTTAGGGTAAATAACGCAAAACATGACCTTGACCTTGGTATTTTTTGTTGTTCAGCGATGTCCATAATTATGGCATTACGTGATATACCTTGACCCAACAAAGCATCTGACAAAGTTTCAGAAAAATAGAGATATAGCCTGAAAAGTGACTGCTATGCCTCGCTACCCACTTTCGTGGACGAGACAAAAAGGAAACTGTTCCGTTAAATGTCAACCTGAATTAATCTTATCTCTTAATAAATTCCAATCGATTTTACTGGCTTATTTAATGTTCGACTTTTGACTATTATGCAATGAATGTTTCCGAGAAAATGATTTCTTTGTGCGATGTAACTGAAGAAATCCGGAAATGCACGTGCATTTCATAACACCAACGTGGAATGCAGTAAATTCAAATATAACGTAAAAATTGTTAATGTCGATCATTATATGGATTTTATCATATTTTGTCCAAAATGTCTCAAATTCTAACTTTTAAAAGAATTTGTTTTGTGGTTCGTGTTCATTGACCGCGAGTAAATATTAAACATGAAAACTGTTTTAATGGTCTTATAATTATTATATTTTCAGTTTAGATTGATTTACAATAAAACAATAGGCCCAAGGGCTCTACTGGCTTAAACGGCTCTTATATCAAGGGTTGTCATCACAAAATTCCCATCAGTACTACTTTTAAAACATTGCAAAAACAAGAGGGCCTTAACGGGTAAAAACTGTCAAGGGGCCGTAACTCCATCAAAAATCAACGAGCCTTAAAATAACCAGAAATCATACCAATGCTTCCTGCTAATTTTCGTCAAATCTAACAAGGTGTAAAAAAAAAAAATAAAAAAAAATAAAAAAAAATTAAACCAATTTAAATGAAACGATGAAATGAAAAACTTAAAAAAAAATCAAATGAAATAAAATATAAAAAAAAGTGGCCCAAGAGGCCATGTGGACGCTCTACTGGCTAAAAAACAGCTCTTATATGGTAAAGTTCAGATAAAAAATGAAGTAACTACAGATTTAAGAAAGAAAAATACAATATAGCATTTTTCAACAGATCAAGGGCCATAACTCTGTCGTTACTAACAAGATCTAGCTGGTTTTCGAAATTGTCAAAGATTTCATTGATATACTGAGCTTTGCACAACTAGACATAATACTGAGGCTTTCTGCCAAATTTCGTAGAAACCCAGCAAGCCGTTTAGGAGGAGTAGCGCCGACAAGAAATTTAAAGTAAAAATGTCAAAGGGCCATAACTTCGTCAAAAATCAGCAAACTGGAACAAAAGCGCGATATGCACAACTAGACATCTTACCAATGCTTCCTGCCAAATATCGTCGAAATCCAACAAGGTATTTAGGAGGAGTAGCGTTGACAAGAAATTTAAAGTAAATGTCAAGAGGCTGTAACTCCATCAAAAATCAACGAACCGGAAAACAACGCAATAGGCACAACTAGAAATGAGAGCTTCCTGTTAAGTTTCGTCGAATCCAAGTGTTAACAAAAACAAGAGACCCAAGAGGGCCTGTGGACGCTCTACTGGCTAATATGCTTATAACATCAATGAAGCGAGTGACTATCGTCTTAAAGAGGCAAAATATAGCATTTTTAACTAAATCAAGAGCCATAACTCCGCCATTACTGGTTTGATCTGGCTGGTTTTCGAACTTGGCCAGTAGGGATAATAAAAAAAATAAAAAAATAAATAAAATAAAAAATAAATAAAAAAAAATAATAAAAATATAAAAAAAAAATATATAAAAAAAATAAAAAAATAATAAAAGTCAAAAAATCTGGTAAGTTTGGAAAATATCAGATGAAAAATGGTTAGATCTGGCTGGTTTTCGAACTTGTCCGAGCTTTCATTGATATTAACAATCTGGTAAAGTTTGGAAAAGATCGGATAAAAAATAAACGCCCTATCCTCTTAGCGAGGCAAAATATAGCATTTTTAACTAAATCAAGGTCCATAACTCCGAGCTTTCATTGATATTAACAATCTGGTAAAATTTGGTAAAGATCCGATGAAAAATGCCCTATCGTCTTAACGAGACAACAAATAGCATTTTTAACTAAATCAAGGGTCATAAATCCCCTGTTACTGGTCCGATCTGGCTGGTTTTCGAACTTGTCCGAGTTTTCATTGATATTAACAATCTGGAAAAGGTTGGTAAAGATCGGATGAAACATGAAGGCCCTATCGTCTTAACGAGGCAAAATATAGCATTTCTAATTAACTCAAGGGTCATAACTCCGCTGCTACTGGTAAGATCTGGTTAGTTTTCGTATTTGTCCGAGCTTTCATTGATATTAACAATCTGGAAAAGGTTGGTAAAGATCGGATAAAACATAAAGGCCCTATCATAATATAGCCTTTTTAACTAAATCAAGGGCCATAACTCTGCTATTAAAGGTTCGATCTGACTGGTTTTCGAACTTGTCCAAGCTTTCATTGACATTTACAATCTGGTAAAGTTTGGTAAAGATCGGATCAAAAATGAAGGCCCTATCATCTTAGCGAGGCAAAATATAGCCTTTTTAACTAAATCAAGGGCAATAACTCCGCTGTTACCAGTCCGATCTGGCTGGTTTTCGAACTTGTCCGAACTTTCATTGATATTAACAATCTGGAAAGTTACCAGTCCAATCTGGCTGGTTTTCGAATTTGTCCGAGCTTTCATTGATATTAACAATCTGGAAAAGGTTGGTAAAGATCGGATAAAACATGAAGGTCCTATCGTAATATAGCCTTTTTAACTAAATCAAGGGCCATAACTGTGCTTTTAAAGGTTCGATCTGGCTGGTTTTCGAACTTGTCCAAGCTTTCATTGACATTAACAATCTGGTAAAGTTTGGTAAAGATCGGATGAAAAATGAAGGCCCTACCGTCTTGAGGCAAAATATAGCATTTTTAACTAAATCAAGGGCCATAACTCCGCTGTTACTGGTCCGATCTGGCTGGTTTTCAAACTTATCTGAGCTTTCCCATCAACGATCTGGTAGTTTCGTGAAGATCGGATGATAAATGAAGGCCCTATCGTCTTAAAAGAGGCAAAATATAGCATTTTTAACTAATTCAAGGGCCACAACTCCGCTATTACTAGTCCGATCTGGCTGGTTTTCGAACTTGTCCGAGCTTTCATTGACATTAACAATCTGGTGAAATCTGTTTACGAGACAAAAGTTAACGACGGACGACGGACGGACGACAGACTACTGGGCATCCCATAAGCTCTGCTGGCCTTCAGCCAGTAGAGCTAAAAATTAAATTAAGAATATATATACCTGATTATGACGTGATTTTCAGTGTGATCAGAAGTCCCCTAAATGCTTAAAAAAGTTGGGTAGCTGTATGTCTAGTGAGTAGGTCGGAGCAGAGCGAACTAACAGTTTTTTAAAGATATGGTAAAATTTATGACAAGTCAATTTAAGTTGAAAATGGTTTTACTGTGAACAAGCACAAAGGAAAAAATATTTCCACCATTTATTTACATACATATACAACTTTTGCAGAATCGAGCGAACCATTTCACATCTGCAGAACTGCACGCAGCAGCAAGTTCTTTTATTCTGTTTAACGACTCCATTTTGTTGCATCCGATAACACACAGGAGCCACACATATATAATGGAAAATTCAGAAATGATAACACATAACCCATCAAATACAAGCAAAATGTATATATTTTATTTAATCACAATAAATTACTTTAAAATATTTATTTTTATAAATCTTCAATATGACTTTTCTTTTCAAAACGTTACTAAAATTCATTGTGTAAAAAAATGATGCGTAAATTAAGAGTTCATATGTACTTTTTAATAATAATAAACTAATTATCCGTTTAATACTTGAATTATAGATTGATTTTTTTAACTTAAATAATAAATAAAGCCTTTTTATACAGAAGCATAATACACAAATAATAAATAGCCATTATTCCGCATCTTCTGGCACAATATTTTGAACTTTAATAAAAAGTTTGGCGTCCAGATTTCCGTTGATTAGGTATGGTGAATTTTCCGCTGTCAAACCTTTCAGGGGAATAATGTTCTCCTCTGTTAATGCATTTTCCCGTTGCGAGAATGTGTGAGATTTCGTGTAGGTGAACGCGACATATCGGACGCCATTCTTCACTCCGAAGATGATAAATGTGATGGTAGTTTCCATCGCCGGGAGGGGCGGAGAAGTGGATGTGCTCGGTGTCACTCGTCTGATGGTGAGAGAGGTGTTCTCCGTCTGCCTTCCGATGTGATTACCATACAAGGTGAATGTCGTGTAATGACCTTTTGGCCAGAATGACACCTCAAAAGACACTGAATTTTTCGGTTTATTCGGTTTAACCTGGGAAAGAAACTGAAGAGGCACTGTAAATCTGCGACTTATTTTGCTGTCGATCTTGCCGACAGTTGTGTAATTCAGTAACGAGAGGTCGTTACACAATCCGTACATCTCTGACGTGTAATTACGAAACATTTCTGCCCCAGATTTCAGCTCAACGTCATCAAACAGTAGAGAATGGTGTCTGTACGCGGCGTGAAGTTTCACGGTGAACGCATCCTTGTTGTCCCTATACATATCAGATTCTTCAATTTCTAACAAATGTTTAGGGGGAATCATTGTGAATCTCAACAACGGAATGATGTCATTGAGATTTTCGGCAAGACTTTCTCGATTATTGTCACTGGTCAGCCATTTTTCCAGCTTCACCCACAATTCAAACTCACTATTCACGACAACGTCACTTGTACTTAGGAACTCGACGATCTCAGCTTTTGTCAACTCCAACCAGTCGTATGTTTTTAAAATTATGTCAAAATTAGATTGAATGAACTTGAAGCACTTCTCGACTAACAGCATGTTGCCGGTCATTTTCGAATACTGGTACCATGACAACGTGCGATTGGTGTCCGGAGACTCCACGATATGATGCAGCATATAGTCAACACAGACTTGATGCAACATGGAAATGCTGTATTTGTCGGCCAGCAAGAGAATTGGCAGAACGTTATCAGTGGTCAGGCCTACTGAACCAGTGTAAATGTACCTGAAATATGGAACATGTATTCTACAGAAAAATAACTAGAAAAGTGTCCTTTGGAGACTGATGCCTCCACTGAAAACAATCGGCAAGAAATGTAAAATATGACAAAAAAGGGCTGTAACTCGGGTAATACATGGTCT
Organism: Cyrtodaria siliqua; assembly: GCA_037043455.1. Taxonomy (NCBI): domain Eukaryota; kingdom Metazoa; phylum Mollusca; class Bivalvia; order Adapedonta; family Hiatellidae; genus Cyrtodaria; species Cyrtodaria siliqua. The sequence continues at coordinate 11,662 of JAWPHD010000034.1, forward strand.
AACTTGATACTGAATTGATATACACTTCTTGATAGCATCCTACACAGTTTCTAAACAATCAGTTGAAATCTGTGGGAGGAGATAGACACACAAGATACTTTAACGTAAAATATTATGAAAAAAAGACCTTAACTGCGGTAATACAAGCTTGATTTTAACGCCAAATCAATATGCACATCTTGATACCATAGGTAAGCATACTGTAAAGTTTCCAAACAATCGATTGAAAACTGTGGGAGGAGAAAGACACACAAACTTTTTGGACGGATGGACATACTGACACTCGGTGGCGGGGACATAAAAACAAGGAATAAGTACTACATGTATATCACATTGTAAGTGCACACGCCACTTGTACTGAAGCACTCCCCCAATTAAAGGCTCACTGTCTCTAAGTAAACCACACATTGAGCATAAACAAATAACTGTCCGATTTTTTATTCAGTAAAATGCATACATGGAAACATGAGCACAGACCCAAGAAAGTATGTATTAATGAATTTTTTACTTTGAAAGAAAAAGAAAATTGTTTGTAAGCATCATTAGGACCGTAATATTTACATTTCTGTTGCCCACGTGATATCCATTAGTCACGTGACATCCATAAGTACGTGATATCCATTAGTCACCTGATATCCATTAGTCGCGTGATATCCATTAGTCACATATATCCATTAGCATGTTTAGTAGGATTACAGTATGTCTGGCATCATGTAACTGTCCCGTGTAGCTTAATCGGGACCGCGTTCCCCTTACCCGCACATGCAATTTTAGTGTGGGCTTGGAATCTCATGAACTGTTTTGTACCACTAACTGTTATGGCTAATGCAGCATTAACTACAATTTAGAATTGATTCACACGTTTTCAGCGTTTATGTAGTTGTTAATGCCAGAAGTAAATGATGTATAAAAGTTTTTTTACCTGAGAAAGTATGAAAAGACTGGTTCGCATTCAATTTCTTCGGTCAGTGTGATCTCTGGTTGACTGGACTCTCTCCATCGCTCCTCATTCAACATTGCCCTGCAACAGATGTTTACTATCTAAATTAATTTTTTGTTGAATAGAAATTATCAGGTTTTAAAGTCCCTATCATGCTATCAACAGGCAAATGCTACAACATATGTACATTGTTGGTGTTTTGTAAATTTATGAAAATAATGAAAAATAATGCATTAAATAGATTCCTGTAAAACAGAACCCGTTTGTGCTGAGAACAAAACAGTTGGTGACAAAAAAGTTGTAATTGGTGTATAATCTTAAAGGGATTATATCAGGCTTTGGGGCCTAATTTGTTTAAAAACATAAACAAGTATGAAATGACCAATTTAAAAGGCGAAATAGTTCCTAGATATAGATGGAACATTAACAGCAGCGCAATAATTTACAACAAGTCTTAAAAGTTTATAGAGAAATCCCCGAGTTGTAAATACCGTAGCTGTCACGCGGAGCAAATCGGCGACATCTATGCATAACGCTCGCTTTGCAATACACTGCTATTTAATTTACCGCCAAGTTTAAAATAGCTATTCCTGGCGCGTAACCAGTAAGGGAATACCTTCCTTGGATAGTTTATTTTATATGTTCAGCGTAATTTCTTTTGGTGCTTTATGGCTCATTTAGTTTATTTTTATCAATTAATGTATTTGAACAGAAAACTGTTCTAAAAATAATATCAGTCTTGATGTACTTCCTTTAAACTGTGATTCAAAAACATAAACTACATATTAGCAGCAAAATAATCTTCAAAGTTTTATCTAAATGCACTGGAACCAGAAAACATACACAAAAGCAAAACTTACTCAAAAACTTCACTGCACGTGATCAGCATGAATTTGTGTGCAAAGAATCTCTCATCGCCAACTCGAAGGATAATGTCGCTGAAGACCTCGTTGTTGTACAGGATGGAAAATCTCTCCACAAAAAGCTTGTCGTTTAATATGGTCTCCAGGGAGGGGTTGCTACAACCTTGACTGTCATCTCCCGAGCCCTCGGCCTGTGGGGACAGTCTGGAAAGACTTGCTGCCATCTGGTTGTGAGATCTCTTCCTGGCTGGTGGCTCGACGATCCCTGAAACAAATATTTGTATTTTTTATTTTACAAAACAATGCTAACAAATGTGAAATTGTGTTGCTAACAAACTTAATGTGAAATTGTGTTGTTGACAAAATTAATGTGAATTGTGTTGTTGACAATTTGAATGTGAAATTGTGTTGCTGACATAATTATTGTGACATTGTGTTGTTGACAAAATTAATGAGAAATTGTGCTGTTGACAAAATTATTGTGAAATTGTGTTGCTGACAAAACTGTCCCATTGGTGCAAAAAGGTACCATCCGATATTTTGGCCAAAAATGACTTTTTGACATATTTCATTATAATTTCATGTAATCTTCATACTGTATAAAAATCTAAGCTATATTCCTTCAATTAAGGATTTTATCACATATATGTAATAAGAAGGCCATTCACATTTCTGTCATTTCATTGGTGCAAAAAGGTACCAAGTGTGTCATTAGTACCTTTTTGCATTAATAAAACAATACATTATATATTATTTATTTTGTGCAAAAAGGTGCCAACAGACATATGCCATCATATGGTACCTTATTGCACACACTAGTACCTTTGTGCATTTATCATTTTAATGTTTTTTTAGGTTATTAGATCTTTGGGCAAGGGTAAAAATTATATTTTAAAATTAACCTGAAGATTTTTCACTTAAAATGTACGGTATTACCAAGACAACTATAATATCATCCCATAACAGCAAAAAGGTACCATCTGACAATGCCGATATTGTTTCATGCAAAAAGGAACCAAATGGCAAAAATCATCTTTAAAAAGAAAGAATAGTGAAATAAACATTTACTATCATATTCTTAATAGTATTTTTCCCAGTTGTGCTAAGCTGCACCATTTAAATAGCAGTATGTGATTTTTCGCAACAATCCAAAACTTCAATTGCATTTTTCTCAAAACTATGAAAATGTCACTAACACTTGGTACCTTCTTGCACCAATGGGACGAAAATTAACGTGAAATTGTTTTGTTGACAAAGTTATTGTGAAATTGTGCTGCTGACAAAGTTATTGTGACATTGTGTTACTGACAAAATTAATGTGACATTGTGTTGCTGACAAAATTATTGCGAAATGTTATCACGCGACAGTTACGGAGTGCATTGACCTGCCAGGGGCGTTCCTGGGACTAATTTAGGTATACGCACCATCGAGTTTTGGATTCACAAATGTGCCTAACCCCTCTAAACCTTCAGTTTTTATTGCATTTTTCACATTTTTAGCCTTTTTTATATTTTTGCTTCTTTAATAGCCTGCGTACGTGCGTATGCCCCTAAGGTACGCCCCTGCCTGCTTCGCTTATACGCATGATATACAGCTATACTTTTACGAAAAATGTTTTGTTACAACATCAACTATAATCTTTCATAAAAGCTGAATGTTAAATAAATATCTTACAACACTTTCATATGAATATTCTTTTATTTTGTTACAATTTATATAATGTGACCTTGACCTGTAAATGTAAACAAACTACGAGAACAACGGGAAATTTAAATTAGATTCAATGCACTCCGTAACGGTCGTGTGAGTACCGCGTGACGGATTCGTAAATATTGTTTTTCCTGTGCAGACCTCCTTCTTGTCTGGGATTTTTGTACAATTGTTGATGGATTTCCAAGTCAGTAGAGCATATTTTGGTAACCAATGTTTACCTGATCCAATCGCTGAGTGATCGCTGAGTGACATTTACGCACAGACCATTAAAGAGGTAAAAAAAAAAACAAGTGTGAAATTAGTTTCCAGCCTTCTATTTATATATAGCCTACTACAACACATGAAATTATTGTCGCTTGAGAGAAGCGAATTAGACGATAATTAATTTCTCTTCGTGTGAGTGATTCTCATAGGGGGCGCACTCTCAGTGGAGTGCACGTGGCATGTAGAATGCCAGTTTTAGCCATTCAGCGTTGGATGACTGACCAGTTAACACGTTAAAATTTGGTGGTATTACGTTACACAGTGAGAGAATTATCAGCGGACACGCTAGTACAAATGGAAAAAGAAAAATATATAGATAAGTATTGTTAATTTACAAACGGTATTTATAGGATCAGTAGTTTAGCTGGCACAGGTGTTAATATTTGATAATTTATTTGTGTTTTCTACACGAATGATCAGTCGTACATGTCTTTTCATTAATTCAGGTTTCAAAAAGCTTTGAACATGATGAATATCCTGAAATGTTTACATTTTCTCAGAAAATGATAACAGCAAAGATGAGATATAGTTCGTGGCTGCTGTGAATTATTGTAAAATGTTTACAATACAATTTTAGCGTTGTATGCTGTCATACGTAAGCTTGCACGTGAACTTCATGCATGGTTGTGTAAACGTGGTACATTGTATATACAGTTATACATGAGAGCTGGTAAATAAAAGGATACCACTGTAGTACAGTGTAACTGGGGTGTGTATCAAGTGAAGTGTGCATTGTAATCAAAAAGCTGACGAGTGTACATTTGATTGCCAGATAAACTTGTATCGATAATTTTCAGAAATCCATGATGAGATGATCGGTGCACAGTATGTGTAATAGTAATGTCCTCAACAGATGATAGGCTAGAATCTGACACGGTCGCGGAGATCCGGGTTCGCGTTCCGATTGAGGAACGATTAAAGACAAAGACGAATTCAAAAGATAAGTAGTTTTTGTATGGTAGTGAAATTCTCCAGTTTAGCAATGAAAGATGAGTGGTGCTCCTCTGTCCCCCTATACATGCAGGTTGAGTGAAGCTAAGATTGGTTTCCACAGTTAAGCGTTATAGTTTTGTTTTCACTGAAAAGAAAGATAACTCTGTCTTATTATGTTTTAATGAATGAGGGGTGGTCTTCCTTAGTAATTGAGTGGTGGGACGATGGACGTCTTTCGGGTATGGCTGCCTTTAATAATTGCGGCGACGGTAGACGTATAGGATATACCCAATTACAACTTGCTTATGATACATGTTGGGAAATTGGTTTATTTGAAATAAAAGATGTACATGTAGAAATAATTACTGATAGAAAGTATGCATATCTGGAATATTTAAGCACAATGGCGTAACATACTGTGTGAACCTCTCAATACGATGTGCGGCATAATAAACATATACTTTGTGCATATACCGTGTGGGTGGTGGGCTGTTTGTCCGAAATCACTGATGGCTTATGCCATGTAGCCTAATACGGTTATATCAGACCGTATGACATTTGGTATTGCATGCAGGTATCTGCATACTAGTAAGTGAATATAATACCGTGTTTCGGGTGGTAATAAAGGGCGTATGCCCGTGCAACGAGCTGGTATCGGCTTGTTGGTAACTATGTGCGGGTATCTGCACATAGGGTTAGGTATAACTGCAAGAAGGCTGATGTAAGTGATAATAATAATAATACTAATAATAATAATAATAATAATAATAATAATAATATAATAATGCCTTGTGAAACGTGTCGATGATGCATATTGTGTAATGTTGTAGTTGACATGTTCATGTAAGAAGTGTGAAGAAATGTGGGTTAAATATATATGTAAATAAATGTGCTATTAGCTGCCCGTATAGGTGTGATAAATAGCCGTATGCCATGTTGCAGCGAGCCGATATCTGGTTATCGGTTACTATGTGCGCTTATTTGCATAGGGTTAGAAATGGATAGATGTTTTAAAGTAACACATGGTCAAAACTCGGGCGTAGCTGCCTATTAAAACTGCTGCGAAAATAAGACTTCGCGGGTGAATGCCCAGGTACAACGTGTTCGTGACGCATGTTTGTGAAATATAAGATGTATAAAGCAATATTTAATTTTAAAATTGGAGAAGTAATAAGGCATTTGATGTATTCTGGGGGATGTCGTAATTGAAATGCGAGATACTTGTAGAAACAGACAGTTTTAAACGGGGCCATATACAATGAAACCTATATTAAAATGTTTTGAACATACCTGGAATTTATATAGATGACTGTCTAAAATGACTGGTTATATTTTTATATGTATATATTTATGTACATATAGTGCCAATGTGGGTAGTGACACTGGTGGTAGAGACATCGTGGATACTGATGTGGCACAGTGAGAAATAATACTTATAATAGTATTGATATCATTTTAAAAATGGTGAATGCATATAATTGCAAGTACTTTGTGTGCATGTAGTTTAATACACAATACATAATTAATACTATTTGTTTCAGATATTTCCTTTCGATATTGCGTTCCAGAACTGGAGTGTTTTGGCAGAGAACAGTGACGCAAATTCAGATTTCATATTAAGATTGAAGTACCAGCCGGTTACAATTATCAATGAAAGTTAAAGTAAGAACACTTTAAACAAGTTATACGTTTTGAGAGGAGGAACACTTGCTTGTCGTGTCATTCCGCGTCATGTTATTTCTTGTGGACAGGAATTTAGACTGTAAGATTCAACCGTATACCTTGTTGCTACATGAGGATTGCTACATGCGTGGAAAAACTTGGAACAACTGTCTGTCGAATGATTTCATGAGGGCACGCATTTAGACGTTGATTCAACAGTATGTGTAATGCTGATACGAGCTCCTCTGTATAGCACAAAAGCAAATATTGTCGAAAGGCATTTGGTTTTGCGTATAAAGTATGTGACTATATATATCCTGTCATTGGTTGTAAAGGGCGTATGCCAGGTGCAAGGAACCGGGCAGTCAAAGGTACGGTCGACTATAGACGTAAGAATTTATTTTGAGGAAATTATAAGATTTTAAGTGAATTTGTAATAGACACTTTGTTTTGAAGTTTTGCATGTTTGATGTAAGTTTGTTTATAATAACACTGGATTCAAAATTAGAATTGAGAGTCACTGGACTTAGAAGAAGAATGCAGAGTCACTGGACTCAGAAATAGAATCGAGATGTATATGAGTGAGTCGAGTGACTCGGGGTTAAGACGTTTGTAAATCTAATGGAGAGTCACTTGACTCAGGATTAGATGTGCCTGACTGGGAGTCACGTGACTCGGGGTCAGAGCATTGGAATGCGGGATGTATTTGATGTTATAATAACAGTTGATATAACTTAGTACGGTTTCAGATAAATGATGTTATTGAGATGATGATTTGAATTGAGTTTGTCTGTGTTGTAAAAGTATTGTGAATTATATGTAGAATTGAGTCATTGGATTCAGAAGTAGAATTTAGAGTCACTGGACTCAAAAGAGAATTGAGTCACTGGACTCAGAAGTAGATGTATGAGTGCGAGTCGTGTGACTCGGGGTTAAGACGTTTGTAAATCTAATGGAGAGTCACTTGACTCGGGATTAGATGTGCCTGACTGGGAGTCGCGTGACTCGGGGTCAGAGAACTGTAAAATGGTTATTGCGGGATGTATTTGATGTTATAATAACAGTTGACATAACTAAGTACGGTTTCAGATAAATGATGTTATTGAGATGATGATTTGAATTTAGTTTGTATGTGTTGTAAAAGTATTGTGAATTATATGTAGAATTGAGTCATTGGATTCAGAAGTAGAATTTAGAGTCACTGGACTCAAAAGAGAATTGAGTCACTGGACTCAGAAGTACCTGTATGAGTGCGAGTCGTGTGACTCGGGGTTAAGACGTTTGTAAATCTAATGGAGTCACTTGACTCGGGATTAGATGTGCCTGACTGGGAGTCACATGACTCGGGGTCAGAGAACTGTAAAATGGTTATTGCGGGATGTATTTGATGTTATAATAACAGTTGACATAACTTAGTACGGTTTCAGATAAATGATGTTATTGAGATGATGATTTGAATTTAGTTTGTATGTGTTGTAAAAGTATTGTGAATTATATGTAGAATTGAGTCATTGGATTCAGAAGTAGAATTTAGAGTCACTGGACTCAAAAGAGAATTGAGTCACTGGACTCAGAAGTACCTGTATGAGTGCGAGTCGTGTGACTCGGGGTTAAGACGTTTGTAAATCTAATGAAGTCACTTGACTCGGGATTAGATGTGCCTGACTGGGAGTCACATGACTCGGGGTCAGAGAACTGTAAAATGGTTATTGCGGGATGTATTTGATGTTATAATAACAGTTGACATAACTTAGTACGGTTTTAGATAAATGATGTTATTGAGATGATGATTTGAATTTAGTTTGTATGTGTTGTAAAAGTATTGTGAATTATATGTAGAATTGAGTCATTGGATTCAGAAGTAGAATTTAGAGTCACTGGACTCAAAAGAGAATTGAGTCACTGGACTCAGAAGTACCTGTATGAGTGCGAGTCGTGTGATTCGGGGTTAAGACGTTTGTAAATCTAATGGAGTCACTTGACTCGGGATTAGATGTGCCTGACTGGGAGTCACATGACTCAGGGTCAGAGAACTGTAAAATGGTTATTGCGGGATGTATTTGATGTTATAATTATAACAGTTGATACAAGTTAGTACGGTTTCAGATAAATCATGTTATTGAGATGATTATTTTAATTTAGTTTGTATGTGTTGTAAAAGTACTGTGAATTATATGTAGAATTGAGTCACTGGATTCAGAAGTAAAATTGAGTCACTGGACTCATAAGTAGAATTTAGAGTCACTGGACTCAAAATAGAATTGAGTCACTAGACTCCGAAGTAGATGTATGAGTGCGAGTCGTGTGACTCGGGGTTAAGACGTTTGTAAATCTAATGGAGAGTCACTTGACTCAGGATTAGATGTGCCTGACTGGGAGTCACGTGACTCGGGGTCAGAGAATATTGTAAATTATATTTTGTAAAATGATCATTATGAGTCATTGGCCTCGGAGAAAGTTGTATGTTATGTTATAATAACAGTTGATATAACACTAAGATTAATAAGGTGTTCAGATAAATTATGTTATTGAGATGATGATTTGAATTTAGATTGTATGTGTTGTAAACGTATTGTGAATTATATGTAGAATTGAGTCACTGGATTCAGAATATAATTGAGAGTCACTGGACTCACAAGTAGAATTTAGAGTCACTGGACTCAGGAATATAACTTAAAGTCACTGGATTCAAATAGAATTGAGTCACTGGACTCAGGAGTAGATGCATGAGTGCGAGTCATGTGACTCGGGGTTAAGACGTTTGTAAATCTAATGGAGAGTCACTTGACTCAGGATTAGATGTGCCTGACTGGGAGTCATGTGACTCGGGGTCGGAGAATTGTAAATTATATTTCGTAAAATTATCATTACGTGTCATTGGACTCGGGGCAAGTTTTATTTTATGTTATAATAGCAGTTGATATAACATGCAGATTAGTAAGGGTTCAGATAAATGATGTTATTGAGATGATGATTTGAATTTAGATTGTATGTGTTGTAAAAGCATTGTGAATTGTATGGTACGTACAGTCGGTCAGTCCTGCGACTTACACCAAAAAATATAAGATTCGGGTGGTACTTGAAATTTAAATAGGTTTACATGAGAGCTAAAGTAAGAAACATAACGTCCGTAAAATTACTTACATGGAGTCAGTGTCGGTTAGACACGGGACGTATTTATGTTTAATTTATATGGACTAGTGTACCAATATTTTGGTTTAAGAGAACTTGTTTTATATCAATTACAGGTAGTACGTGTTGGTACACGGGACGTAAACATGTTTTAAATTATATGGACTTGTGTACCAGTATCTTGGTTTTAAACAGAAATTGTTTTATATCAATTACATGGGCTCAGTGTCGGATAGACACAGGACGTAGTTAGGTTTAAATTCTAAGGTCTGTTGTACCAATATCTTGGTTTTAAACACAAATTGTTTTATATCAATTACACGGAGTCAGTGTCGGGTAGACACATGACGTATTTATGTTTAAATTCTATGGAACAGTGTACCAATATCTTGGTTTAAAAATGTATCATAATTATGTTATATGTTTAATAATGGTTAAATTCATATATGTAATATTTTGGTTGAAACAGAACTTGTTTTATATCAATTACATGGGCTCACTGTCGGATAAACACATGACGTATTGAGGTTTTAAATTGTAAGGTCTAGTGTACCAATACCTTGGTTTTAAACAGATATTGTTTTATTATATATATTACATGGAGTCGGTGTCGGGTAGACACAGGATATATTTATGTTTAAATTTTATGGAATAGTGTACCAATATGTTAGTTTAGAAATGTCTCATATGTTATATGTTTTATAATGGAGATTTGAATTCATATATGTAAGTTACTTAGATACTCGTATTTGGTTGTTACAATTTTGAGCCCGTTCTTTTAGTTCAGTCGGTCGTCCAATGGCTTATACCAATAAATAATAAATATATATTTATAACGTATGTGTTGTTGTCGTGTTACTCCTATGAGAAGGGTGAGTGTACGAAGAGAAATGAAATTATTGTCGCTTGAGAGAAGCGAATTAGACGATAATTAATTTCTCTTCGTGTGAGTGATTCTCATAGGGGGCGCACTCTCAGTGGAGTGCACGTGGCATGTAGAATGCCAGTTTTAGCCATTCAGCGTTGGATGACTGACCAGTTAACACGTTAAAATTTTAGATTCTTAGTAAATCTTGTTGCAGTAACTTACATATTATGGATTTGAAGACATTTCAGGATATTGGTGTTGTCCGGGTTGTATTGGTTCCATTGATTATTGAAACGTTTGTACTTTTGATAGTTAAAGATCAAGTCCGAGATCTTATCCTGAGTGATACCTTGAATAAAAATGTTATCGGATACATGTTTCCCATACGTGGGTTTTTCGCGGACGGCTCGGTATCATATTGATGGTGCTCTGTTCAAAGTATGACGTAGTTGGTGGAACTGGTGCAGTAAGGATGACATTGTATATCTTAGAAATGATAACATTTGTTTAATACAGTTTATGCTTAATTTATCACCATTGAAAGTTGCTTGTAATTCAGTCGAAGGAAAGTGTATTATATAAGGGAGAATGCTGGGTTGGTTGTATGCTAAATAGTAGATATAAAATCTTATCTCCTTAGTTTATTCAGTAATCGGGAAGTATTGCGTTTGCTCCATATGTACTGTATAGTTCGCGTAAGCGATCTGAATTCAGTTTGACATATGTCATATGACAATAATAGATTGGCGCAAGTCTGTGATGAGAGATTGCTATATTTTATAGGTGGAGTTTCTTGTGTATCGTATTATAAGTTGAAGTTGAAGTGTGTTATTATTAATTAATGTTAATGAGGTCAGTCAGTCGGTCGTCCAATGGCTCATACCAATAAATAATAAATATATATTTATAACGTATGTGTTGTTGTCGTGTTACTCCTATGAGAAGGGTGAGTGTACGAAGAGAATACATGTATTTTTTCTTCTTCTCTCTATCCTCTTCTCTCTCCTGTAGTGGGGGCCTGTAAAGTGTAATCATGTATCCGAAATATTTTTGTCATGACTTTATTACGCTCCCACACCGCAAGGTGATAAAGAACAATAAGAAAATTTGGATTGTAAGAAAAAACAAACATGGGACCACTTACAGTACGCTAACTGCATGCAGAGTTTCAACAGCTCTGTTTTTGGGTAGGGTAGTCTACTGTGACATCTGGAGATAGGACATTCCAGTCAACTTTTAGTAGTTCCAGTGATGTATTGCCAGACCCTGTGCTCGACAGTTGATAACACGGGTGGTGCGTTATGACAATACGTCAATTTTGACTGTATGTAACCCACCAGCATCTAGGAAAAATCATCCGGAAAAAAGCTGCGCAGAACCACAATTAGCATTCAAGGGAGGTAACTCTAGTTGAAGCCGTAATTGATTTTAAAGGGGAACTTCTACGACTATACTCTTTCTTCCCTAGAACGGTTGTACAAAGGAATCAACTGCCCACAGCATTAACCTCAGCCGGCACAGAGAATGCATTCCTCATCCCTGTGACCATATTCACGCCCAGTTACTTTCCTTAAATCAGTTATCACATGTATACAGTATCCTCGGCCTCCTAGTTTTCGCACACTTAGCGATAATTGGTATTATAATATCAGTGAAAAGTATACAGTTAACCTAATAAGATGCTAGATGGAATAAACTATTCACTCTGCAACAAAAACTACCTAGACAATTATCAAATTTAATTTACCTTTCATCTGATAAGATTTTTAAATGTATGACCTACATATTTTTACTTGCGATAAGTGGCTTTAGTTTTCGCACACTTAATTTAATTAGTTTTTTTTCCCCATGATGCAGTGTTTTCATACGGGTAATTTTATGCAAATGAGTTGACCCGATTTTATGTAAAATTGCCAACACAGAAAAAAATAGCAATGTATCCACTATTATTTTACTTTAAAAGAAGAAAACAATGCCTTGTATTTGCTTTGTGTTGTTTTAAAGAAAAAAATACATTCATCATCTCGGAAAATAATAGTTTGTAAATTGTTTACATCTGCTGTGTTCAAAACATGGCAGCCAACTTAGGTCACATGTCAGTCACGAAAGTTTTGGGGCAAACTGTTATGAAATAACCACTTGCCAGATGACTTTTTTACATAAACACCGATATTGTGTCATCGTTTTTTGCAGGTACCCGCCATTGACTTGACCCAATTCCATTTCTTATTTACGATGAAAGAGGTTGATGAAAACGCATTTTGTTTACGGTTAAAGAAAGATAAAAGATCAAATCCATATAGTAGCGAAAAATAATATTAATATTCCTGAATTTTCTTTTAAGGGAAAGTATTTAATGATAAATACACCGGTAGATGGAGGAACATGCAAAATAATAATGTCGGTAGAGCTGAAAATCGCTTCAATTTTGTTTTTGATGCTTTGAACTATATGTTTAGCAGACAGACATCAAAAGTGATTACGGAATTCACACAAGAAACGTGCGCATACGTCATTTCCTGAATCGTCCGAAATCACAAGGTGTGCGAAAACAGATGGTTCGACGATACAGTATAGTTTTAAAATAACACTGTAATATAAAAAAAGATCCTCTTAAAAACTCACATAAAAATATCGTAAAGAGCACGTTATGAACTTAATAAAGGATTGCAAGATAACTAGAAGAAGAAGAAGAAGAAGAAGAAGAAGAAGAAGAAGAAGACTAAAATGAATACTGTATCATTATCAGAGACGTACTAATAATATAGATCTCTGATCATTATTTCTAACCAAACTAGCCTTCTTCTTCTTCAAATACAAGGACGAATCTTTCTTAGAATGTGTGTAGTCCTGGATAGAACCATTAGGTCTTTGATACCAGTAAAAGTCAACCATATACAATAAAGCTTTCAGGTCGTTTTCACATTTACATCTATATTTACCTACATCTATGGGAGGCCATAACCGTCAAAATGTGGATATTCTACAAACATTTCCATGACAGGAATGGTGCTGGGGTTGGGGTTGGGTGGGGGGGGGGGGGGGGGGGGGGCGTCCAAACTTGAAGATGTCTTCAGAAGACGCAGACTGTCTCAGCTTCTTCGGGTGAGTTGAACTAGTTCGTGAATAATGCAAAGCTGAGGTAATGCTCGGCAGCTTAGGTAATCCTTTATAGCAGTCATTGATGACTTTGAAGAGTATATTGCTCGCTAGAATTCAAGCACAGACCTAATAACAAAGGTCCTCAAGCATGTAGCTGACTCTGCAGGTAATCAGATACGTGTTGGCTATGTACCAAGCCACTCTCCTCTGAACCATGTACAGCATGTGCTTTGCTTAAGCTGTGTGAGGGTTCCCACTGAGGTTGAGTCTGACCAGTGTATCCCCACTGAGTTTGGGTCTGACCAGTGTATCCCCACTGAGGTTGGGTCTGAGGGATATATGATATTGATGTAACAGCTTCTACCCTGGGGGAATTAGACATACATTTTGCTCCTAGGGAATTAGACAAAGTGTACATTTGTCTAATTGTAGTGTTCCCGTGCCTCCCGCCCCCACCCCCACCCGCCCCCACCCGCCCCAACCGCACCTCCACCTTGGTCGGGGAAACATTGATAGGTGCATGACATACGTGCGTTGGAACTAACCATGTATTTTATAGAAGGATTAGCCAGCCGAGTATATATACTTACCATAATAATGCGAGAGGAAGAATTCCATCGGTAGTTTAGAATTGCACCAATTGATTCTTCTTTGAAGCCACATAAGTGACGCGGTCACTCTCTGTGGTTATGTAGCGCGTCGCCAGGAAGTAACGTCAAGCGAACGTCACTTAGTCGTTGCTATAGGCGTCGTCGGCACGGTCGTAGTTTTATTTACTATGAAACAGCGTAGCTAGAGAGATAACAAAGTCACCGTTTTCTTTGAACACACAACTACAGTATACATTTTGTTTTCCTCTGCTGTATTCCAATTGATTCCTCTGCTGTATTCCAATTGATTCCTCTGCTGTATTTCAATTGATTCCTACATGATTACCACAAGGAACTGTCTCCTTTTGGGCATCTTTACATTCTCCCAATTATATTTTTCACTAAGTCAGTTGGTACATTTGTATACCCAACTACAACTCAAGATTATGATTATTATATAATAATAATAATAACAATAATTAATAATTAATGATAATAATAAGTACTAGTAGTAGTAGTAGTAGTAATTATTATTATTATTATTATTATTATTATTATTATCATTATTATTATTATTAATTATTATTATTATTTTATATTATTATTATTATTATTATTAGATTATGATTATTATTAGATTATTATTATTATTATTATTATTATTATTATTGTCATATTATTATTATTATTAATTATTATTATTATTATTATTATTATTATTATTATTATTATGAACTCTGCTGCATTCCGATTTTGTACGTAATGACTACTGGGAACCGTCCCGTTTTTTAAGATGGAAATAGCACTTTTTACGGTCTCACAATTACACGGATAGTTGTTATAACGTTCCAAATCTGCATAGTTGTCAAAAATCTTCCAATCTGCATACACAGTATAGATGTATATAATCGTTAAAATTCTCCTAATATAGCATATAGGTTCCAAAAGGTGTTGACACGGACATCTTTAAACAAATATTTGAGGGCGTATACTTAATTTGTGAACAACGCCGTTAATCCACTGTGCTTATACATGATGACGAGTTTTGTAAATTGTTTAAAAGAGTTAATAGCCGGAGCCTGTTTATTTTTTTTTTTAAACGCATATACTCTTAAATTATTAATTAGTCTTAACCTATTTGCACTCAAATTACTTTGAAGTATGCTGAGATACTGCTCTTCTGCTCTTATATTTACAAGGATGTATTTAATATGCTTCTAACATAACTGAATGAATGAATGAATGAATGGTGTTTTATGGCACGTCGACACATAAATAGGTCATATTGTGCGCAACAACCGATGAATCATGAAAGAATGAAGTAGTAATTAGAAATAATGTAAACATATAAAGATAAAATTATCTACAAATAAGGGATGATATGTTAGCAATATAAACTATGTATATATGTAAATAAACAAATGCCCGTCAACGGGCTTGTAAACAAGTTAATATATATAGGAAATTTATTTCTTTAAGGAAATCTAAAACAAGACTAAAATCTATAGTATCAAATAACTCTTTCAAAGTATTAACTGTGTAGTATCTAGAAGGACGCCATTCTCCGAGTAACGGTTTAATGGAATGGAGTTTATTGTTCACCGACAAGTCCCAATCGGCTTGCCAAGAGTTACGAATATATGTGTTGATACAACTTTTAAAATCAGTATAAGGTAATTTGGTATTAGATATATGTAAACCTAATGCTGCCTTAGCAGCACTATCAGCTCTATCATTACCACGTATTCCTACATGGCTTGGAAGCCAGAAGAAAATAATAACATTATCAACTATAAGAGAATTGTACTTTTCTAAAAGTTGAAGCACAACTGGATTATCATGTTTCATATTACCCAGTGCTTGAAGAGAAGAAAGGGAATCAGAAAATATTACGAAATGGTCATCATCAGATTCCTGAATAAAACTTAAGGCAAGTTCAATTGCCTTTAGTTCAGCTGAGAAGTTAGAGGCCTTGTCAGGCAGGCTGCTCTTTATGCTATGTTTGTGAACAACAGCTGCTGCAGCTACCTTGTCTCCATCTTTAGAACCATCTGTGTATATAAGTTGAAAGTTACTGTATTTCGATTTAATTTTATTAAATTTGCTTTGAAAGATAGTAGGATCTGCAATGGATTTGTTATTATTACAAAGATCAAAAATAATTGTTGGTGTTTCCAAAGTCCACGGTGGAATTTGTGGTACTTTGTACTTGGCAATCAAATTTAGGTCAATTTCAGTGACTCTTAATTTTGGTTTAATACGAAGACCAAATGGCCGAATGGACTTCGGTTTTCGATCAAAAAGAGGTTCATAATTAGGATTAAAAACAGTATCGAAAGTTGGATATGAAGGGTTCGATTGTAATTTAGTGGTATACTGAAGGGCTAATTTGTCCCGTCTATGAGCCAGTGATAGTTCGTTAGCTTCAACATATAGACTTTCGGCTGGTGATGTACGAAAGGCTCCTAAGGCGAGTCGTAATCATTGATTATGTATAGGATCGAGCGTCTGCAAGTACGACTTGCGAGTCGATCCATATACTATTGAGCCGTAGTCCAGCTTGGATCTGATAAGAGATCTGTAAAGTCGCAAGAGTACTTTTCGATCTGCTCCCCAATTAGTGTTTGCAACAACTTTAAGTAAGTTAAGAGCTTTAAGGCATTTGGCCTTCAAGTATTTAAGGTGTGGTATAAACGTTAGTTTATGGTCAAAAAATTAATAAGACCTAATAATTTTGTCTCATCCACTACTAGTAAAGGTGAACCGCCCAGTGTTAGATGAGGGTCTTCGTGATGTTTGCGTAGTTGACAAAAGTGCATACAATTGGTTTTAGATTTAGAAAATTTAAAACCATTTTCATCAGACCAGGTCTGAAGTGTATTGAGACATTGTTGTAATTGTCTCTCAATAGCATTCATGTTTTTTGCACGATAACATATAACAAAGTCGTCAACATATAGAGAACAATCCACACCTGGATTGATGCATTTTACTATACTGTTAATCTTTATATTAAAAAGCGTGACAGAGAGTATGCTGCCCTGTGGAACACCCATCTCCTGTTCATGAATATCCGAGAGGATTGAACCCATTCGGACACGAAACTGTATATCATCTAAGAATTTCTCTATAAAAATGGGTAATCGGCCTCTAAGACCAAGGTCATGAAGATCATTCATAATACCGTACTTCCATGCAGTATCATAAGCTTTCTCCAAGTAAAAAATACAACGACTAGATGTTCTTTTTTTATGAAAGCTCCCCTAATAAACGATTCAAATCGAATGAGATTGTCTGTTGTGCCTCGTTGGCGCCGGAATCCACTTTGATACTTTGTTATCAGTTTGTTGGACTCCAGGTACCAAACTTCTGTTCTTTTAGTTTATTATTTTTTCAGAAAATTTGGTTGACAATTTTCAGAAGAATAATTTTTTGAAAAAGTTTCTGCCAAAGTGTTTGTAATATCTTTGACAGATGTTATATCTCCATTATCTGTTTTAAGATGATTTATAGCACTAGAAGTACCTTTACCACTTATTTTCCGGACCATGTCCCATGTCTTCTTAAGAGATGAGCGAAAATTCTGCCTAGAGACGTAAGATCTCCAGGATTTCCTCTTACTATCCGTATATTAATAGTACGACGGGCTTTCGCACGAAAAACTCTAAAGTTATCTAAATTTGTTTGAGTTGGCCGCAAGTTAAAATTATTTAATGCAGCTTTACGATCGCTGACTGCCTTTTTGCAGTCTTCGTCGTACCATGGTGGGCGTTTTGGATTTGCCGAGGTTTTTGGAATAGTTTGATCAGCTATATCATGAAGAGTTTTGGTAAACAGAGTAGTTGCATCTTCGGCATCCTCGAAAACGGAAGGCTTTAATTGTTCCTCGCAAAGAGACTGAAACGTAGTCCAACCATAAATGAATGAATATGATTATCTAGTGGTTTCAGTACGTTACTGACTTACTCTACTCTGACAGTATTCAACAATACCTATTCTGGTATTAAAATATACATTGTTGCCATTTTACAAAATCTACATACTTGTGCAAAAGTTCAACAAAACAAATATACTGAACGAACAAAGTTTAGCACCACTTTGTAAAAACATAGATTAAACATATGAACATCGATATAATTGTTTGAAGATATTAGAGATGCTAAGTAAGGATGTGCTTTTGATTTTCAACAAAATTGGGCTATTTTATTATTTTCTAATGTTGTAGTGACAATATGCGAAAAAGTCGCTTAGTTAAGGAGTTAGCTGGGACCAGCTAGAAAATGGGCTTATTATATATCAAATGAAAGGTAATTATGCGTACTAAACGATCCCACCAAAATTACTTGCACAAAGTGATTGTTTTCTTTATGAATATGAACCCAGGCCTACACTTTTTTACACTTTTTTTTTTAAATGGCGAAAGAACACCACAACCCATAAATAACAAATTTCAGCAAAATATTAGCTACCGACTAAAATTATAAGTTTCAGAGAAATCATAGCTCATTTTTCGTTAACAAATGTATATAAACATCTTCCTACGTACGTAAAATAACTGTGTATGCTATATTTCATGTTTAACTAAAAAATGTTTCTTAAATATGAAGAATAAGACTCTACTTAAAAATATCGATTTTTTTTTAAGATAGGACAATTATATTTTGTTTAATACATGCTCACGTGAAATTAATTAATCAATTCATTTTAATTCAGTAAGAAATGTAATAAAATATGTAAGAACAGTTTTACTACAAAAGAAATAATATAAAACGCATAAACTTTCTCAAATTATGACGAAACTTTTCCTACTCCGATTTTATATTGTAATGCTTAAACATGTTTGCTACTAATCATATGAAAGTCTTTTGCTGTTGTTGTTGCGTTAAAGTTACTGTTATATTATGCAATATATTGATACTATACATGATTTCAAATATCACACACATATTTTAAAATATGTTTGATTATCCAAAATGATTTTAAACTGTATATAAAGGGAGATAATTAATCAATGGCGTTGTACTAATCTTATTAGTTTCTTAATGAATATATAAATTATTCACTTTTTAATTGGCTGTACTCAATATTCTGTACAATACATACATCAACCACTCTGATTTTAATGTTGGAAAGATACTTTACTACTCCTTTTTTGCTGCGATCGAGACGGTTGTATAATTATATAAGTTTAAGAATGTACTATGCACAGCCGATCACTTGCGATGTTCACAACGCACACTTTTTTCCCGCAATTCAAAGTATAAATTGATTTTGTATTGTTCTTACCTTATACCTGCGTGTAAAATAGTTAAAAAAAAATGTGTCCATTACCATTGGTGGATTCTTCTTCACTAGTGAGAATCCATTTCACTTGCGAAGACAAATATAGTTTTTGCAAGGTTGCTTGTTTTCGACAGGATACAGTCTCCCACCGAAAATTAGGTATATGACTTTGGCTCAAAGAAGCTAATCAATCTTCTGAATTAATTCCGTGTCTGTGCCTGTTATAGCAAACAGTAGATGACAAAAATACATTTCACTCGTTCTCAAGTGTGTGCTTTCAAACGAAAGATGGTGACGACAGTACCTCTATTTTAATTCCAAGAAATAAGGAACAGTCAAGTAAACTTCCGCATGAAAATAAGCTATACATGTATTTATAACTACAATTAACTTTTAAAAGTCTACTACAAGACCAGTCTCACCAAGATACTTTTCGCTTTCGTATTTAATTTTGGAATTAATATCAAATACTTCACATGAGATTTCCTGAGATCTATGCCTTGCCGAAACATGTCCAACACTGCAGTTATTGATATGACATCTGATAAAAATATATATTGTTGGCCTTTTTCCAGTTCATGAGCCTAATACGATTGCGTTGTATGCTCCCATCATATATTTATATATGTCCACCATATACACGTCTATCTCTATCAAGTATTGTCAGGCAAAGACAAACATATTCAGACGATGGACCAGCAATTGATGCAGTTGCACAGCAAGTGAACTCAGGCCTAAGTCCACAGAACTCCATTCACATTGTGTTCGACTAGCAGATAGGAAGGGTATAAGGTGACGCTAATCTAATAGATTTGCTTACATACTCTAACGTATATGCTTCTTCTACAGTTGAGAGTATGTTGGCTGGAAAGAGTACCACCGAAGTGTTATTGGGCTAACACCAACATATGAAGTGCTAATGTGTCGTGTGTTTTTTTGTTTTTTTGACACGTTTTGACAGATTAGAGAGGTTCAGATAAAGCATCCATTGATTCAGCAGATGACGCAACGCAATTGAAATTGCCATATCAGGTAATATCGCCCAGGAAATCTCAAAACTTGGTGCTTACGGTTTTTCAAAGTCGGCAACATTCAAGTTCTGATTTATGTTTCTCGAAACAGTTGATGTTAACCAGCATTAGGGTGGAAAGATCGGGTGATTGGATATTACATCTCGCGACGCAGGCAAGTATGCTGCCTTATTTCGTCAGCACTACGCAAGATAGTTACCTGTATACCTTTTGGAAATGCTCGTAGATATACTAGAAGACATGCAAAACATTATTTTTTACAAAGTTTACCTATCGACACTGCGAAAATGGAACATTTATCGGTATCTGGAGCAACAAACCACTATTTGTGACTGTAAACGTGCATTTTTTCCTGCAGTTCTTGACTGATCGGTTGTGAATCTGTTTGATTATTTTATGTAATTGGAAATAAAACAATTATCAAGGTGATGAAGGTAAATAGTGCTTCTAGCTTCAAAAATAGAATAGCAATTAAAGATGACTCAGGCTATGACAGGGCTTTTGAAACAGGTATTTAGCAGCCATTGTCTTAAGACCCAAAGGGACATTGTGCAGTGTTTCACCATAGTTTAGTCAAACTATGAATGAAGTTGTCGGATTAAAATGTATCTGATTAGCAAAGCTTCCACCATGATGTGAAGGCAGTTTTAAGCTCCCTGTAAGACATGCATCATCTCCAGCAACACTAAGGATGAATGCCGATAATTCAAAACAAGAGCCTGAGTTCCTTGTTAGACATGGATGGGAAATGAGTGATAACGGATTGAAACAGACGTATGTTTTCGGAGAAATGGAATCAGATCTTCTCGTAACACATCATGCATTTGCAGCTGTAAACGGTCATGTTCCACAGCATCATACGTTTGCATAAGAAACAACATGTCATTCATGATAACCGCATTTTTTGGAAAAAATCGGATATATTGTTTTTGAAGCAGTCCGTCCGTCACTCTGTCAGCCCGTCCGTCACGACCTTGTGGGCGGAACTACTCCTGAACGGTTCGAGATATTAAGAATCCGTCTTTACAGAAATTTTGATTAGGTTAAAAGGTTTTCATTTAAGATAAGCCTGATACTTTTATCTCTTGTTTATGAGTCTTGCTTCCAAGAGATCCCCTGTTCAGTATTTATTGACATTCACACTGGCATTTATTTAGTACTGTGTGGCGGCCGTAAAAAGACTACAAATTAGTAGTGTTATTACTTAATGATCCTTTTAGATCATCAAGCCCAATCTTTGTGGCTTTAAAGTAGAATTTCGCTTAAACCAGTGTTAGGAGGCTTGAGGTGTTGCACTTTACATAACCTCTCATGAACAGAATCAATAAAACCGAGTCTGCTACTTGTATCTCTTGTTTGTTTTTGATGCTTCCATCAGTAGTTATTGACCTTGACCGTCTAAGTTCACAACTCATTTTTTTCTTCAAAAAAATACTTTTGGACGGAACTCCTTTCAGACCATTCGAGGTAAGAAGCTGAAACATTATGGGAAGCTTGTTGAAGATGAGGTTGTCACTAACGGTCTGAAATTTGATCTTCATCGTCAAGGTCAAGGTCAGGACTTAGTGTTTTGCCTGAAAATGGCTTGTGCACGGAAATCCTTGCTCAAGGTAATAAGCTGAAACTGAGTATGAAGCGTGTTGAGGATTAGAGGATGTCAGTGCAGTTCTGAAATGTGACCTTCACCATCAAGGTCAAGGACTGGACTTGAGGTATCATTGAGATATCGAAAATACGGATGTTTTGTGATGGCTTCCATCGACTGGCTCTAGTTGAGCGTTGTAAGTGTAAATCAGACGAACACTTTTGTAACAAAGCTAACCCAAACCCAGTACAATGATGCTATCGTAGTAGGAAAATATCAAGGAGAACTTAACATTGTCATGCATAGTGAATTGGAAATGTAACTTAAGAACAAAACATAACACTTTAGCAATGCAAAAGATTAAAATCACAATGAAAGATGTAATATGTATTCCTGTATACTGTAAAAAGTTGCCATTGGTGAAAACATATGGACAAAGATATAGTTCACACATCATAAGTATAAAAAGTGAACTTAACCTCAAAAGAAGGTATACAAGTCGAACAGGAAATTCACAAATTTGAAACAAACAAAAATTACAAGGATATATAGAAGAAAAGTATGTGACACTATACATATAAAAGGGTGACACCTTCGTATCGCACTGGAACAGTTTAGGAAACTTACTATCGAATATATTCCTATGGTTCTTTAAAGTGCTCGAAGGATAGACTCCGATACAAGGACAGCCCGGTTAACACTCACGTCCGACGGACGAGGCTAGAGTCTTGCCTAAGGACACCGAAGTATCGCGTGGCACCAGTGAGTCTCAGACCCGTGATATCCGGATTCAGAGTTGAACGTGTTTATCTACTTGGTCACCACATTCGACAATACAGTGTTAAGTAGATGTTAACGAAAGGAATGGATAACATATGCACAAGCCATGGATATACGTGGAACTTCATTTAACAAAAAGACAAATAGCAGTGGTTGTTTTCTTGACAACCATGTTGGATATAATGAAGATATAGATTACAGATAAGATAATAATTAAAAGTGCTTTTTATTTGGAATTAATAGAAGATAAGTGAGTATAAGGCAAATTAAAACACATCAACAAATGTCACACGTGTTGGTATATAAACGGTATATGCATAAAAAAGAAATTAATACAGTGTATCAAATATGGATTATACTATGCGTAATATGATACACAGATATATTTTAAGTGAAGCCTTAAACATGCTAATACAATCGAATTGTAACTAATACTATATATTTATGTATCTCGTTTGCTTTAAAATAAAAATGTGTTAATACGTTTTTTTAAAAAAGTGTTTGATTTTTCTTACAATACGTATTCAAAATCATACACATATTTGTGTGTGAGTTAACCAAAATTAAATAGTTCAATACACTGATATCCATCTTAAAGGTTAATGTAGGCAATTCATAACGCATATAATAAAACGTAGTTGAATTTAAACTTGTTAAACGCAAACAACAAATATTAAATTTAGAAACATAATAAATCTTCATAAAACTGATTTCCAGGTGTGTTTTGGTTTCACCATAACTCGTTTTAGAAACGTTTTCTTTAAATTAATGTATTTTAAAACACATGTTAGATGCAGATTGTAATGAATAAGGCTTAATACTTCATTTGATATCAGTCCACCAGTGGTTTACGATAAAAGCGAAGCTGCATATGTTTGATCATTTTTTTATTTTATTATCTCCCTTTATGCATCCATTTATCGCGTCTGTTTCCAAAAATAAGTGACATATATGGAATATTTTTTATATTGAAAGTTGAAAACAAAATACCTAACACATTTTTTTGCAAAAGATTGCTTTAGAGTTTGTTCATTCATCTCTTTGGTGATTTATGTTTAAAACAATATTTTCTTTGTTTTATGAGGGTCATGTATTCTATCCGTTGACTGCCAAAAATCGTACCACTTTGCGCAAGTAATTTCAACTGATACTTTTTGGAGAGGGTTTATACTTTCCAATGATATCATAGTTATCCATTTTCTAGGTGGTCCCAACAATTTTTTAAAAAAACGTCAATTGTCACTACAACATAAGCGAAGTATCAGAATTACCTCCCATATATTAAAAACAACTTGTATCATTATACGAACGTATTGTTTGAACGAATTTAACGTTTGTCATTAACAAGAATGGGCCACTCTGTTGTTGTTTAACACCCGCTGAAATGTGTTCACAAAGGAGTGTTATTCTCAAACCGGAGCATTCCAAATTTCGCAATTTTAAAATTACCTCCCTTTTCATTGATGAAATTAGCATCGTCCACATGGACTGGGCTGTGGAGTGTGTGGTCCAGTGTGGAGTGTGTGGTCCAGTTGTAGAGCGCTGGACTTCACGTCTAAAGGTACTGTGTTTGATCCTCGCAATGGCCATGTTATTTATCCTTTGTTGTTTTTTTTTGTTTGTTCTACTAGGGAGTGTAACATTATCCCAGAGTACAGAGTATTGTAGTTATAGTCTATAACTACAATACTCTGGGATAAAAAAAAAATCAGCAACAAAGAACATGTTCATTTTTTTTTTAATTGTGTATCTATTTTTTGTTTCGTTCCCAACACTGATACAGCTACCGGTGTACATAGTAAGTCCATTCTCCTAATTTTACAGATGCAATGCCTCGGTGTTTTTTTCCGTTTTTTTCTTCATAAAATGCAATGCCTCGGTATGTCTCAGCGTAGCTAGTGACACCAAATCCACTAAGGGCATGGTTATCTCCATTTAGAGCATGGCAAAGTGTACTGTTACAAAGATTAAGATATGCCAAACTTCGAGTTTCGAGTAGAGAAAGTCGAATATCGAGTAGAGAAAATCGAGTTTCGAGTAGAGAAATTCGAGTTTCGAGTAGTGAAAATCGAGTCACGAGTAGAGAAAGTCGAGTTTCGAGTAGAGAAAATCTAGTATCGAGTAGAGAAAATCGAGTTTCGAGTAGAGAAATTCGAGTAGAGAAAATCGAGTTTCGAGTAGAAAAAATCGAGTTTCGAGTAGAGAAAATCGAGTCTCGAGTGGTGAAAATCAGTTTTGAAAAGACAAAATCATTGTAAGAATGGTGAGGAATACGGTAATTATATATTAAAATGTATCTGTATAATACATGTAGTCATAAGTATTTTAGCAATGAAAGAAGTAGAGTCAATACTAATAATTCTCCTACTCTTTTGAACTCTTCTTTTGTGATTGAAGTACACTATTTAATTGCATTTGTTAACACAGTCAAATGAAACATCACGCGCACTAATACTTATGTTTTCATTTTCTTTAGTACTTAGCGTTTGAACTCTCTAGAATAACATGTTCCCACGTTCTAGTAGAGCGCACTTTTGTAAAGCTTTCCTATGCTGTAAAGCGTTCCCATGCTTTAACAGAACGTTACAATGCTTTAGTAAACCGTACCCACGTTGTAGTAAAACATTCAAAAGCTCCCACGTCTGTTCTCTCAGTAAAGCGTTTGAACGCTGTAGTATAAAATGTTCCCACGCTCTAGTAGAGCATTCTCATGATTAAAGCTACACAGTATCTATTTTAATTGGTAATAACTCATGAATATGAATGAGTGACGTGTGAAGTAGTTTCAAATCGACGAACAACCCAAAAGTCGGTATATAAGCAGAATCGATGCGTAAAATGTCACATCTTTATTTAGCTCCCGTACAGGTAAAGCCTCCTTTACCATGTAACATCGATAAATATACGGCTTCAGAATATGTGATAAAAGAAATAGTTGCCCGGAACGGAATTTGAACCACAGCCTTGCACTTGAAAGTTTTGAAGGCTGTACGCTGAACCACTAGACCACGGCTATTTACTGGTATGTTGTAGCATTTTTAACACTAAATATGCATTACGTAATATCAAGCGCGCACACACAAACTCATCAAGCGCTAAATAACAAGTCGAGATCTGGTTGTTTTGAGGCGAAGTGTTAGTTTCATATTGATAACATACAGTATTACACCAGGTATTGTTAATTTACACGTGCAAGATGGACAACATATTTATTGATCGATCTTGAGTTTCGTTCAAATATGTTAAGTCATTTTGCCTCATAAAAAATGGTAGTTAGTATACTATTTTCTCCAGTAGCGTTATAGTTCAGTGGATAGAGCGCCGAACATGAATTCAGAAGGTCGTGTGTTCGAGCCCTGAAAGAGGCTAATTAAAAATTACTGTTACCTGTGTATAGGTACGATGTGCACTGGTTGAAGTATATACAGTAAATGATTTCCTGCTCTATATTTGCTCGCTTAAATACCCGATTTCGACATGAGCTGGTGAACATGGAGTTACAAATAAAGACATGCTCGCAAAGAAGAAATCGATTGATATAGGAACTGTAGCTTTAAGTAAATATTTGTTCCCATGCTCCAGCGTGACAAGGATGACCGTATCCTTGCGACGCTGGATGCGTTGATTTTATCCTTGCCGAATCAGCACCGCATCCTAATGGGATCATACCCATGGATTCACTCGATAAAAACGACAAAAATGAAGAATTACAGGCGTAAGTGAAAATAAAAAGATACCGTTCACGGAACACCTATACATTTAAGATAATTATATATGCAATAAATATGCGACAATTTTGAAAGTTTAGAAATAGAGAAAACAAAAAGGCTGTGTCTACTTTCAAGGAGCTGAAAATCAAATTGCAATAACATTTTTATGTGAAATCACTTCAGTTGGCCAAAAGCTTTGCATCTAATTTCGAGTTTGTCATTCCCTAGCTACATTAGACATGCCTTGAATGACACACAGTATGCTTTTAATTTGTATTTTAAAGGAAACAAATAATGTCAATCGTGTACGGCAACGCATTCCGTATTAATGTTCACAATTGCGTTATAAGACCGGCACCGTATACTGAGGTTAGAAGAGAGCGCATCCTCATTATAAGCGGAGAGAGAGAGAGAGAGAGAGAGAGAGCCAGAGACAGACGGACAGAGACAGAGAGAGATTTATACTCAGAGAGAGATTTATACTTATAAAATGTAACCGATCATATCTCACCAATACTGTATATACATTACAAACTACTGTTTTTATTGTGGTATTTTCAAGTTCGTCTATTCATTTTATTTCAGAACCAAATGTAATAGGAAGTCTACTCAAACCCAAGTGTTTTTGGCAGGGTTTAGGGGGGCGCGCGCCGGCTCCGTCCCCACTCCCACCCCATGGATCCGCACTTGGTTAAATTCATAAATATTTTTTTGCAATTTATTCATTTATAACGAAAGCTTATAGGAAAGTGTCATTTGTTCGTGAATACTGAGCGGACTATGCCTCAGGTATTAGTGGCGGAGGAAATGGCTCGCTTAGTAGAGGTAATCACTAGGTGTGCTCTGCATGATCAAAATTCTTTCAGAATTCACGAAGAAATTCAAGAAGAAATGATAAAATGATCGCATGTGGACGTAAACCGGGTTCTTCCGAGCACGTTCAGGGGCGTAGAATGACCAAAATCTCAATTACTCACGTGACCAAAATTTCAATTACTACTTACTTAGGTGCGGGAGGGGATTGTAATTTTTAAAAAATAAACGCTCGTACGTGACTTCTGGTGCATTTTAGGGTTAGGCTCACCTTTTTATTGCGTTTTTCGAGTTTTTATTTTTTGAGCCTTCGTTTGAAAAGTTTACTCACGTGAGTCAATGAGTATGGCACGCTACGCGCCTGACGTTAAAGATCCATATGAATATATCCGCAAGTAAGAGAAGGGCAGGTTCCCGGATATTCCTTTGTGTCCTTCCCACTGTTTTGGGCGTCTCTAAAACATAACTACAGGTATACTATGTTTATGAGACGTAAAACAACATTCAAACATGTTAAATACTTGGCCATGATATAAGACCTGACCATTGTGCACTTTAAAAAAAATATATAAAAAAATCAGCTTGTCTAGAAGTCCTGCAAATGAGTCCACTACGCGTTATTCGTGAATGCTGACGTCATGTGTTTACAGCTGTATCAACCGTATATCGATTAAACTGAGGTATGAACTATATGCAAGAAGATTTTGGTTTATTGTGTGTGTGTGTGTGTGTGTGTGTGCGTGCGTGCGTGCGCGCGCGCGAGCGCTCGCGTGTGTGTTGAGGGGGATGGAGAGGGTATGGGCGGAGTAAGCAAGTAATACATTATTTTAAATGTTCAGTTGCCCCGACCACCCACCAACCCATCCTCTCAACACCCACCCCACCCTTATCTGAAAAGCTCCTACGCCAACATGGTTTTATAGTATCATGACAGATAACAGCTCAGTACCGGTAGTCATTTAAAGCTGAATATGACATAGAATATATTTAATGGTCATTTAGGGGCCTAAACATTTATATAAAGCTGATGATAAAAGATCGAGTTCAGTCTAGTTTAATGTTGCTCATATTCACCAGACGATATATACATAGATGCTAGTCTTCATATACTATACAATGGTTAATTTATTTACGACAGAAAACATACTCCGACCCGAAGGTATACATGTATCGGTGAAGAAGCGTGTAGACATTACGTTAAACAAATGCGTAAACAAGGATGCGGTGTCCATATTGTAAAGGATGCGATACTCTAAAAAAAACACGAATAAATTGAATTTTATTCATGTCGCTGTCTCATAATTTGTTCTAAACGTAAGTATTATGTGATCTGGAATATATACAAGGCGTGGACTTTTTTAAAACGTATTTATGTCGATCTTCCGATGGAAAACATACGGATTTTCTCTCCCCTTTCTCAAAATTTCCTGGCATTTGCGATACTTTTTTTAACGAGCATCCTGTTATTTGTCATTCATTTGGTAAATGTAAAGCAGCAAATTAACAATAACATATCTGTGGGTTCCGTGAAACAACTTAAGTTGGAAAAAGAATATTAATAGACTAATAAAATCCAATAAAAGCAAAGACATACCTCGCGAATTTTGTCGAAAAAACATCTAGGATACGATGTTGATTCGGCCAGGATAAAATCAACGCATCAAGCGCCGCAAGGATACGGTCACCCTTGTCAGCGTGACATTGTAGTTTATCATTAGTTTAAACCTATTTATTTTACATCGATTGCGAAACAAGTTATTGCAGTTAGATTAATCACTCTCGACGGCTTCCTGGGTAGAACCAGTACTAAGCAATGTGGATTAATTATCTTGCTCAATAATAATAACGTGGCCGCGGCGAGGATCGAACCCACGACCTCTCGATTCTGAGTTCGGCGCTCTACCACTGGACCACATCACTTGCGGCGCTGGTTTTTGCCAAAGATTTTTGAGTCACACACATTAAAATACTATAGCTCATACATAAGTTGTATTTCCAGCGAAACAGGAAGTTTTATTACTTTACTTCCAAAATGTCTTGAGAAATAAAAACAAAATCACATGCGAAAGTTGTTTTTGATAAAAATTTAGGGGAAAAAAACGTACTTTTTTTTTTATAATTTCTATCCAAAAATGGTTTAATGTGTCGAATTAATATACAGTAAGACATCCTGAAGGGTTTAAAGCAAATTTGAGATTTCTAATTTGTTTCTGCCCCAGCAAAAAATAAATGTAGGCCTACTGTGGTCTAGTGTTGGACCCATGATCGAAAAGTC
Source organism: Cyrtodaria siliqua (assembly GCA_037043455.1). Classification (NCBI taxonomy): domain Eukaryota; kingdom Metazoa; phylum Mollusca; class Bivalvia; order Adapedonta; family Hiatellidae; genus Cyrtodaria; species Cyrtodaria siliqua. The sequence continues at coordinate 41,207 of JAWPHD010000034.1, forward strand.
GTGGGTTCGATCCCCACCCTGACCATAGGGGTTGTGTCCCTGACAGGGGCGTAGCTTGGCTGAATATGATATGTAGGCCGAGTTCTAGTTGGGTCCGTGGGCATGCTCCCCCGGATTTTTTTTCCCGCTAGACTGTCGGAGGTGCGTTTTGGCGTATATTTCGTACCGGTGAATATGTCTATAAGAGCATCAATATCCTTACTTTTTCCGTTAGTTATATATCTTATAACTAAAAAGAAGCTGTCCCCCTTATCCAACTAGGACTTCGACTTTTATTGCATTTTTGGCATTTTTATTTTTTCGATTTCTCACAAGAAAGTGTAGGCCGCGGCCTACACGGCCTATAGGAAGCTACGACCCTGCCTGAACAAGATACATTTCCGATACAAGTCCTTAAAAGTCGTGCATTTTAAGGTTTCTTGAAAAAAATGTATCCGTACGGAATCCCTGTGCATTTTGCGCGGCTCGCAGATAATTTCTTCACGTGACCGGTTATGACGTAACGACACCAATCGGAACTGCCTCAACCATTTTTTTTTTCCAATGATCTACGGAAATGACGATTGGTAACGACACGACTGATGCAACCATTTTGGGATGACACGTGGTGAGAAATTTTAATTTTTTAACGAGTTTCGGGTGGAAAACAACAACAATTCACAAGGTAAGTAAAGAATGTGGTAACACGATAGACTGAAATAATATGCCCTTGAAATTTGAAGGGTTTTGATAAAGTGTGTGAATTCAACTTCCTTCAGCAGCCGATGTTTTACTTTGTCACCAGTTTTCGTGGGAACATACTCGAGGGTGGTACTATTCCCCGGTCGATTTCCCGGTTACTTCCCGGTTAAAACCCGGTTGAAAAGGGGTTGCAAATGTGATGAGTGTGTTGATGTTTCAGATGTTTTAATGACATATATGTCTTATATATGTATTCAATTTTCCATAATCACTAAAAAAAATGTTGAAAAAAAAAAGAAAGTAGTTTAATTAAGTGTTGAATATTGGTGTTTTTTCATGATAATTTGACTGGTTTTGGCAATTCCCGGTTCAGTTTCTGATACATTTAAAGGGTAACAATGCCTTAATAATTCATAATTGATTGTTTTATTTCATAATATATGGTATTATTAACACATAACAATAATAAAAATGGAAATAAAACAGAAAATAAATGTTTTATCGTTTCATTTCCCAAACCCGTATTGGTTATAATAGCGTAAATGAGTCTCCATTGCCCTTCCATAGTAAAGTTAGAATGTTGACAACCTGTTAAAAACTCAAACCTCGTTTGAATTCTGGGAAACTTATTTTATCATGCAAATAAACATGTCTGCTATTAAACATCAACAAGGAAATAGGGGCTTTAATACCTTCTAAGAAACATTTCTTCAGTTGTATACTAACACCGGGTCAAAGGTCAACACTATTTTTACCCCTTGCAATTTCATACCCTGTCTACTTTCACTTCTCAAATTTATATAAAAAACTGTCAAAAACATGATGAGCTGCATTTTCAAATATCAACAACATGTCCAGAATACAGTTATAGCCAAAAAATAACAGGAACCAGCACTAAAAAAAGTTTTTAAAGAAAAAAAGATTAGCACTCTTTAATACAGAACTACTTTCGACTGCACCAGGCGAGCACATCCTGTTGATTTAGTGTAATTAGACCTATAAGGGATTATTTTTGCGTCATTTTTTTTAATTAAACTGGTCGATTCAACCTAACAACTTAATAAAAGTACATTTTGACTTGTTTCGCAATGCCGAATGACTTCATCTTGAAATTATTGCGATTTACCTGCGCTTGACCATGCACTAAATCGAGTCGATTTTGTCGAGAAATTAAGAAATAATAAAAAAAAGCAATATCTCAGCAACCGTTCAACATTTTCTCATCAAATCAACTCTGGTGGCTTTGTTTCACATCCCTGAGTATGTATACCACACATTTTGCCATATATCTTTCACAAAAATTCCAAAAAATTTAAAAATATCACATTTTTAGGGAAAATCAGTAAATTTGAGGAAAAGTTGCCAAAAACACTCTAAAATAGTCTAAAAGTCTGAAAATGATATTTTTTCTCTGTTTCTGAGTTCAACTCACCTATTCAAACAAAATAAATGCCTAGAAAATCATTTTTTATGCAATTCTGAAAAATACATGATTTCTCCTTATAGGTTATAATAGCGTAAATGAGTCTCCATTGCCCTTCCATAGTAAAGTTAGAATGTTGACAACCTGTTAAAAACTCAAACCTCGTTTGAATTCTGGGAAACTTATTTTATCATGCAAATAAACATGTCTGCTATTAAACATCAACAAGGAAATAGGGGCTTTAATACCTTCTAAGAAACATTTCTTCAGTTGTATACTAACACCGGGTCAAAGGTCAACACTATTTTTACCCCTTGCAATTTCATACCCTGTCTACTTTCACTTCTCAAATTTATATAAAAAACTGTCAAAAACATGATGAGCTGCATTTTCAAATATCAACAACATGTCCAGAATACAGTTATAGCCAAAAAAATAACAGGAACCAGCACTAAAAAAGTTTTTAAAGAAAAAAAGATTAGCACTCTTTAATACAGAACTACTTTCGACTGCACCAGGCGAGCACATCCTGTTGATTTAGTGTAATTAGACCTATTTCATGTTATGAAAGCCGTAGAAATTACAGGTGAAGCGTTATTCCTGCACGTCGTGAGAAACAGATTTTAAAACCTTATTCCCAATGATGTATTAATTATATTGTATTATTTCAATTTTACAGCTTGAATGCTTTTGTCCACTTAAATGTTAATGGGTATGAAACTGTATATGTTATTGAGCATGAAACTCTTATTGTAATTTCTAATATGAACTAAGGTAAAACCTTGAGGCGAGCACAGAAAATGTGAAAGTAAATTTTAAACAGATAAAAAAAATCAATGAAAGAACAATACAAATAACATGTCAAATTGAAAGCAACTCAATAATGAGGTCCTCTCAGGGGTTTTGGGGGGAAATGGCCATTTATATTTGGTGAACAAGGGAACAATGGCTGTTATTTTCAGGAAAAAAGAGAACATTGACACATATTTTTAGGGAACAATGGAACATGACTTTACAGGAAATAAAATTCTGACATCTAGTTTTAATATTAAAAAAAAAATGACAAAAAGTTAACATTTCAAACAATATCTTTGTGATGACAGTGTTGCAGCTATACTTACTGTTGGACAAAATTTTGGGGAACATTAGCAAATCTTTTAAACATTAAAAATACTTTTAGAGAACAGGGGAATATTAGACAAATAATGTTGGGGAACAAAGCAAAATAGTTGTTGGGAACAAGGGAACACCAACTCATATTTTCAGGAAACAAAGGAAAATGTACCCCTTCCATCCTCCTGTGGGCCTCAATAATAAGAAGAATGAATAAATCATTAAATGCAATGTACAGTTTGAAAGGGGCAAATTGCATTTATCATATTGTTCTTACTGAGGGGACACTGATTAAAACAGGCAAAACATAATATGTTCAAAACGGTTTTTGTCTATGATAATAATGAATTCAAGTATATATACAGTTTCTCAGTCGCAAAAAAAAAATTACACATTGAAAATTTTACTTTACACCCTATCCTTTTTATCAAGCAATTCAACCTATTGGAAAAAAAATGACAACATGATATTGGCAATAGAATGATAACAACTTTGGTACCAAACATGACGTATATTAATTTTGGAATTTATACATTTTATTCTAAAAAAAAATCATTGCACACTTTCTTTCACAACTGAGCTGTATACACTTTCTTTTGCAACTCAGTATAATTAGATTAAAACGTTTTAGACTAGCTTGAAAGAAACTAAACTGCCAAATTCAGCATTTACCTCACAGCTTCAAGTATACACTGTCGTGATATAACTAAACTGAAAGATTGTTAACTTTATATATATACATACATTGTTCCAATTGCTTTTTTACATTTTTTTTATTTTGCCAGAAATGTTGATATTTTCTATGTTATTATTTATTACTAAATATATGTTAACTGTTACCTGTGTATTTAGCCGATTACACTAAATATGATTCACAAATAAATGAGAGATGGGGATAATTGTGTTAATTCTAACACCACAGTCCATCTGTCCTGATCTTACCTTGAATAAGAACCGTCTGTACAAGATGGCAAGTTGCATTCACTTCAGTGTATGGGTTTGAAGAAATCCAATCTGTGTGTGACCCAATGGGCTACTCCTAAAAGATGCTAGTGTCACCATCCAATGCTGGTTGTAAATGCCTGACAGAATAATGCAACTATCAGTCACAGACAACCATTTAAATATAAACAAAGGATAGATGACTCTTTTCTTGAAGATGTTCAGTGTGATGCAGCCCTTCTGTAGTGTAAATCTCATTTTTGCTTTTCACTGAAAAAGCAGTTCCAGTACATCCTGGTGTTTCATCTCTTTTCTGGTCTGTTGTGTTCCGGTGAATCGTACCACTGGTCTATAATTATGTCATAAAACAAATACAAACAATTCCGTTTTTTAAATTCTATAATGAGGTCATTTTTATCATACCACAGATATGACTTAGAAATCACTATCTGAGTCAAATAAATGAGAACCAGACCATCCGCCATATTTTAAACGATAGGACACCCACCTGTATGGGCAAAATAGAATCTGGACTTATGATTGTGTTTAGTGTAATGTATCTATCTGCAGTCTACAGTGCTGCCACACAGGAATACCACACCATAGTACACACAGGTGTGTGTGTGTTTTGTGGGTCGTTGGGTGTGTGTGTGTGTGTGTGAGGGGGGGGGGGGAGGTATTTTGAAATGAACAAATCTAGGGGGTGAGGACCCAGCCAGCAATCCTATATCTAGCCTTCATCGGCCCCATATTTTTTTTAATATAGGACCAGTATCGCAAACGATATCGGCCTGAGATCGGCGTGCCCATCGGTTTCAAGTTGGACCGATATCTTGTCGGCTACACATCGGTCCAATATCGGTTAGATATCGTTTTAGTTTACTATCCATCATCGGTTAGACATCCTTTTAGTTTACTATCCATCATCGGTCCAATATCGATTAGTTATCTATCCAATATGTATCCGATATAGTTTCGACCCGAAGTGGGCCCATTATGACAGATACACATCAAATTCGTTCTATTGTCACCATCCAGCTAGCACAGTATGTAGCTAGAGCATCTGATTACCAATCCAAAATACATGTATATGTTTCACAACATACAAGGTTATCGGACGTTTAACTCAGCCCGATTTTTTTTATCAAATCAATTTAATGAATACTCACTACGTTATATATATCTTTTTTTAGGTGCTTATCTCAATTAGCTTGACTGGAAAAATATTCAGTAGCAATAAATAAAACTCTTGTGAATGTAGGCATATAGGTAGCATCATTCTGCAATGTAAAAAATGACGAATATCTGTTCACATTAACAATAAATATACAATATTCAAAATGACATGTCATTACCTCCTTTTATGGCGTGTTATATCGAACTGACAGCGGCCCGATATATGGTATCAACTGATACAAACTACGTCGGCCTGACGTTGGCCCGAGATATAATAATAGACATTAGAAGAAATGTGCTATATTCATTCAGATTAATGCATTGAACAAGCAATTTGACATGCCAAACAAACAAAAAAATTGAAAATTTGAAAATATTGAATTAATCGGCTCTACGTCAGCCCGACGTCGGCATATCCAACATTTAGCCGACATCTGACCAATATCTTTTCAGCAAATCATAAAAAAAAAACACAAACCCAGTCAGCAAGCCAATATCGGACCGATATGTTTCCTATATACAGATAACGGATAGACATCGGGCCTTGCCGCTCTGTTACTGATATCGGTAACAGAGCGGCAGTCTGCATAACGGCCCGATGTCTATGACAGATAACGGATACATCGGGCCGATCTGCCGACATTCCTACCAATAACCAAAATCTATCCGATATGGTCATGCTGGCTGAGGAGTGGTGGGGTGGCTTGTAGTCTAAGACTTTCCAGGAGAGGGAGGTCTGTCTGAGAAAACTTTTCCTCTTTTTTTTCAGGGTGTGGTGGGTGTGTGTGTGTGGGGGGGGGGATATTTTGTAGATTATTCTAGGGTGTAGACTGAAGAAACGCTTTCCGTTCGCGGCGAGGGTGGTTTGTCCGTAAATTTAAATTTAAACTTCTTATTCTTCCAGTACTGTGCTTGGTTCCTCTGGAACATCTTCGCACAACGGTGAATATTTACATGAGTGATGGATTTAAATCTTGCTCAACATAAACCCACAAAAGTGTTCGTACGAAGTGAAAGAAATTATAATCGATTTGTCCACAATTAATCATTTAAACTAGCTCAACATCAACTCACAAAAGTGTTAGTACAAAGTAAAAGCAATCCGAGTCTTCCAGAAATTACCTGAGTTGTCACTAGTCGTCTGCAAATAATGTCAATATTTACTATTGTTACGTCACTGATTTTAACACGCGCTAATTTGCATAATGTGGAAAGTTTCCGGCCAAGACAATTTAACCTTCATACCGAGTGTTTACAAATAAAAAAAACATACTAAATGAATAACTCACATATGCTAATGTTGTTTAATCATTGTGCGCTCTGCAATTGTTGACATGTTCAGCATATTCCTGCATTTGTTGTCATTTTGAAATTTCCCACGGAAACCACATATTTTCTAGAAATCCTTAGTTTCGCATTTGAACTCTTTAAATATTCTGCTGCACATATTCTATAGGACTTTGTGAAGGAGTCGGAGAGACTTTCAAATTATTTCTGAAACTCTACTCTAACCAGTCATAACGGAAACGTTGCACAGAAAACTGTTTTAAAGAAAACAAATTAGAATTTCGAAACTAAAACTCCTATAGTGAGAGCCGGTGTCTGCGTTAGAAATGCTTAAAGCGTGACAACGACGATTTACCATCAAAATCGAGACACATAGATTAGCAAATATCTTCTCTTTTTGTCTTTCTTTTTTTTCTTTTTTTTCTCTCCCGTTACCGTAAAGTTCGCTTGCGCTCTAAGTGCCTTCGGCACTTCTCGCTAGCTGTGCTCGCTAATATGAACTAAGGTAAAACCTTGAGGCGAGCACAGAAAAGGTGAAAGTAAATTTTAAACAGATAAAACTCAATGAAAGAACAATACAATTGAAAGCAACACAATAATGAGGTTCCTCAAGGGTTTTGGGGAAAATGGCCATTTATATTTGGTGAACAAGGGAACAATGGCTGTTAACAATGGCTGTTATTTTCAGGGAAAAAGAGAACATTGACACATATTTTTAGGTTAGGGAACAATGGAACATGACTTTACAGGAAATAAAATTCTAACATCTAGTTTTAATATTAAAAAAAAAATCACAAAAAGTTAACATTTCAAACAATATTTTTGTAACAACTGTTTACTGTAGGCCAGAATGAATTTTGGGGAACATTAACAAATCTTTTAAACATTAAAATACTTTTAGAGAACATGGGAACATTGGACAAATACTTTTGGGGAACAAATCAAAATAGTTGTGAGGAACAAGGGAACACTGACTCATATTTTCAGGGAACAAAGGAAGATGTACCCCTTCCATCCTCCTGGGGGCCTCAATAATAATAATAAGAATGAATAAATCATTAAAACAAGAGGCCCAAGAGGGCCTGTGGTCGCTCTACTGGCTCTTATAACATTGATGTATCGAGTCTGACTATAATTTTTTTTTTTTTGAAAGTTTTGTATGAAATTATTCACTCTGGAATTCATTTTGCTGTCAATTTTAATGTTTTACTATGTAATGTACATGTCTATGTTTCACATAAAGACAAAACAAGAAAAAAATAGTATAATATATTGGCTTTAACAAAGAACAGTACACACAATGTTAGGAATATCAATTTATTTTAAGACTTATCTAAAGATAAACAAAAATGACCAACTGTAATATAATATCAGTTAACAGTATCACAATTAATGGTACATCAGACTATATGCTAATTAATCAAGTAGAAATGGGTTTTACAGTACACCATCAGAAAATGTCACATGAATGGCATTTACAGAAAATGCCATCACTCATTAGTTGAATTAAACTGAATTGGGTTCACAAAAAAGGCTATATGGCGCCAAACACGGATAAACATGCCACGCTCATCCTCCATTTACATCGAGATAAAATATGGGTTCTAATGATATGCTTTATGCATATGAGCAGAAATTAAAAAGGCAATGAAAGTAATTATGATGATATACAAAATATATTGTTGTTTTGATGCCAATGGGATGAACATTTCAGGTCCACTGACAATTTATATCGAGAAAAAAAAAATATGCAGAATGGGCATAGAACCATTTCTGGAACAATGATGCATCTGAAACAATACAGGTATAATGAAGACCTTTAATGAACACGACAAAAATGACAAAATTAACATGAATTTAGGATGGTTTTACATCTCTGCCTAGATAGGCAGTGCACTATTCTTACCCAGGAATGAAAACAGAAAACCCTAAAAAAATAAATATACTTCATAATGCAACATGATATGAAAACAGGATTGATTAATAGTAAATTCAACTTTAAATTCCCAAAACAGATAAGAGTTGGAAATTATTTTTCTGCTCACCAACACCAAAATGTCATGTGGTGCCATCAAGAACAAACACTTTGAGTGCACTGTCCTTTTAAATTTGAAATATATATCCAAAATGTACCTAGAGTTTTCTCAACTGCAGAGTTGCATATTATGTTGCATAAACTCCATTTACATTCATAAAACACATTGTCGTTGTACAACTGAAGCATATTGGTAATTCAATAGCTACAATATTAGATATAAAAAATTGTTTTATCTGTTTTCTTCTATGCCTTGCCAGAACAACATGCAAGAAACATTATGGATTCAGATGATAAACAATATTAAAAATTGTGCTATCCATTATCTTCTGTGCCTTCCCAAAAAAAAATATTTGAGAATAAAACTGGCATATTCCTTTACGCCACCACAACTTCAAATTAAAAAATAAATATGATTAAACAAAAATAAATGAATAACCAGTCACTATTATAAATCAGACGATGACCATGTTTCATTCAAGTGTGCATGGATTGAACTGAATTGAATTCAATTGGCTTTTAAGGTGCACCAACACATGAAAGGTTATATGGCACCTAACAGGAATGAACATGCCAGGGTTATCCTCAATTTACATCAAAATGAAATATGTAGAATGGGTCTAGAATTTTCATAGCTGCAGAACTGCAGAGTTGCTGCAAATTCTATATTTGACACTGCATTTATGATGGAGCCACATTTCCACGTTTGCATAGGCGGTGTCATGATAAAGACCTTGAATGAGCATGAAAAAAAATGACAAAATGAATATGAATGGGAGGGGAGGGGTGGTCCTACCTATCTGCATGTGACAGTGTTTGTGAGATTTCACTGGTTGTATTCTAGCCTGGCAAGAACACCACAGGGATTATTCAAGTGTACATGATAAAATAAGAGTGTTTTTGAGATTTCATGGATTTGAACTGCGCCTTTTTTATGTAGATCTTTTTCTTTTTGTTTTGTGCATATCACAAACATTGAATCGATGGTAAAAACTGTAATTCCATGTGTATTTACGTTTCTATTTCCATACTTTTCAGGTCATCTTTATAGAAATGGTTGAAAGTTCCTTTTTGTTTGTTGGATGTCTAGTTCTCTATAGCTTTGGTTGAGGTTTTCTGTAAGAGTTTATGGCACAGACAATTTTTGCGATCCTGGAATGGTCACACTTGGAAGATATATGCACTTTCAATTATGACACTTTTTCACTTATACTGGAACACAACACTACATGTTTCCTTCCATGGCGAGGTCAGGTTATATATGGTCTTTAACCACAAATATGAATTCAGTTCTGTTTTGCTGATGGATAGTCTGTTGCAATTTGGAATAAATCATTTTGTATAAATGTTGCTGAACAATACATGAAATTTGAAACCAATAGGTGTTACAGCATAATAGTTCATGTGCAACTTTGCAAGCTTAGAATTATCACATCTGAAGTTGTATGTGCTACCGATGATGCTTCAGTCATTCCGGAACAAAACATTAATATTTCCTTTCATAGCTCAGAGTATATTATATCTTGATGAGTAGTCAATCACCACAGTTCTGAAACTAACTGAAGTCAATATATTGTGTTTGTGGATAAACTTCTTAAATGTTCACATCCTGATATTGCCTGTTGCAGTTTATGATATGTCCGATCAATATATATATTCATCAACTTTGCTGAACTATAAGCTAAACACAGAACCAATTCTAATTTTGGCAAAGCTGTTCTTGTTGAGAAATGTTATGTAATGTCAAATCTTTTATCTCCAAGCTGTTATCTGTTATCTGGCTGTTGACCGTTCCAAGTCGATAAACGTCTTCATCACTATTTGTGTTGTGTATTGTTCTTTTCAGTGTACACTTCTCAAAACTGCTAACTACACCGCTCACGTTTTGGGTTATATATATCGATGGGTTGAATGTTTTTCAATAAAATAAAAAGGAAATACCAATTCAATCATTTTTACATCATTTCATTTTATTTTTTTCATGGGCAATGCTAGAACTAAACCACAATAAGCAATTACAAACGACCCATGTAAACACTAAAGTCACACTTTTATGAACAAGAAATGAAAAGTGTGACTTTAGTGTTTACATGGGTCGTTTGTAATTGCTTATTGTGGTTTAGTTCTAGCATTGCCCATGAAAAAAATAAAATGAAATGATGTAAAAATGATTGAATTGGTATTTCCTTTTTATATTATTGAAAAACATTCAACCCATCGATATATATAACCCAAAACGTAGCGGTGTAGTTAGCAGTTTTGAGAAGTGTATATTTAATTTGCTCTTTGTAGAACAGTGCGAGTATATGGTGTCATTGTTTTTGGATGCTGTGGATTCTATTGGACCTTTTTTCTCGTTTTTATTTAATGGCAAACCTGTTCTCTCAAAGACAGTTTATGTGACAAGGATGTTGTAAAACTATGGTCTTCCTGATTTTTCTTTTACCATGTGAAACGATATATTACCATTGTTTTAATGTTTGGTAATTTGAAGAATCCTTGTTGTCTATTAAAAGCGCATGGCATTATTATCAAGTGTTCACAGACCAGGTGCTTGAAATCTGACCATATCGCTATGTCCATATTACAGTCTTTCACGTCATCTTCGCCAAACTTGGTGTCATAATATAGCAGAATGATAATACAAGTCAACATCTGAACAAGTTAACAAATAATACTAATAAACCTACCTAGTATACAAAGTCTGTTATTCATCTAATTAATCATGTTTTATCGTTATATTAATCTTAAAACTTTCATAACAGCTCATGTATTTAAATTGACACACGATAATCTTGACTGTCTTTAAACTCATAGATTTATTTAAGTTTTTCAACATAACTTCCATATTTACGAATCGTTACCACGTATCATTAGAAAAGTTCAAAACAATTTTATTTGGCATATTATGAATTGGTGATGATATTGCCCTGATAATATATAATTTAACCCTACAGTGGAATATCTAAGATAAAACTAGAACTATCACTGAAAGTGATGAATACCCTCGCGTAAACAAAGTCAAATGGCCATAATTCAATTCGGTAATAAATTAGGCAATCAAGAATGGCTGATGTAGAGGTCATCAGTTGTTATGTGTATATGAAGCTTGGGAACAACCCATTCAAAACTGTTTGAGAAATGGTTGTTACAGGACGCGACATGACATGACGCGCACAACAAAAATGTGTTACGTGAGGCGACGTTACGGACAATGTGATTTATGAAATTATAGGTATAATTAAGTTCTCGTGTTTTTTTTAATACATTTCATTTAAATATATGCATGCAGATTTGTTAAAACCATGACTGATATTGGACTAATAGCACTAGGGGTTTGTAGTAAATTGAACTGAATTGGGGTTTTACGGCGCATCAACACAAGAAAGGTTATATGGTGCCAAACAGGGATGAACATGCCAGGTACATCTGGATAAAAATATGGAAAATAGCCTATTCTAACGTGCAGAACTACAGAGTTGCTGCAAATTGTATTGTAGACACTGTATTTACGATGGAGCCACATTTCCACATGCGGTGTCATGAAGAAAACCTCGAATGAGCATGATAAAAAAATGACAAAATGACATTGAAGGTGGGGTTCTATCCCTGTGCCTCTGGCAGAATTTGCAGTGGTTGTATTCTACCCTGGCAACCACATGGGTGGGGAGCATATTAATAATTATTGATGATATAGTACAAATGATAGATTTATTGTTATGACACAATATGTAAGAAAAATGGAGTCATATTTTTACCTTTTGTTGTACAGTTAAAAAAAGTATTATACTCTAATGACCTTTTTAACAATAACACTCGTTTCTAGCATCAGAAATATATATATTCAATTATGTAAGATACAGTTTAAATTAGGAATGTGTCCATGGGACATGGATGCCCCCATTAAATACAATCCGTACAAAACATCAAATGTTAAGAAAAAGGGGCCTTAACTTTGCTAACACAAGATTGATGTTGTTGGTGAACTGATATGCACGTCTTGATAGGTAAGCATCCTGTAAAGTTTCAAAACAATCGGTTGAAAACTGTGAGAGGAGATAAACACACAAACTTTTCAGGAAGAATTGAATTAAATTGGGGTTTTAAGGCGCACCAACACATGAAAAGGTTATATGGTGCCTAAAAGACATGAACATGCCAGGCTCATCTTCCATGTACATCGAGATAAAATATGGAAAATGGGCCTAGAACCTTCTCACCCTGAACTGCAGAGTTGCTGCAAATTCTATCGTAGAAACTCCATTTACGCTGGAGCCACGTTATTGTTTTTTTGCCACTGCTCTTTTGATGCGAGCGAGATAGCACCTGAAACAATGCATGGATCATGATGAAGACCTTTAATGAACATGAACAAAAAATGATAAAATGAACATGAATTTGGGGGGATTCTACCCCTCTGCCTATCCCTCCAAAGGGATCTACAGGACGAACAGATTGATGGACATGTCTATGATATGGCTGCTGGACTCAGATGTCTTCCCAACTCATGTAGGACACTTTTGTTCAATTTCAACTGGTATTTAGCGACAAAGCACATGAGCCGGACCCCTGTGGTGGTAGGGTGGCTTGTAGTCTGAGAATTTCCAGGAGAGGGAGGTCACTCTGAGGAAACAGGTCTCTCTGAGGAAACCTCCTCAGTTTTTTCAGGGTGGTGGTGGAGGGGGGGGGGGGGTTGTAGATTATTCTAGGGGGTAGTCTGAAGAAATACTTTCCGTTCGCGGCGAGGGTGGTTTGTCCATAAAAAAAATAATCAACATAAACCAAGGATTTGTACTAACTACTATTGTACAAATCCTTGCATAAACTCACAAAAGTGTTCGTAGATCGTACGAAGTGAAAGCAATTATAATCGATTTGTCCATAATTAATCATTTATCAACTCACAAAAGTGTTAGTATAAAGTAAAAGCAATCCGAGTCTTCCAGAAATTACCTGTCATCAATAGTCGTCCGCAAATAATGTCAATAAACACCGTCACGCGCTAATTTGCATAATGTGGAAAGTTTCCGGCCAAGACAATTTAACATTCATACCGAGTGTTTACAAATAAAAAACCATACTAAATGGATAACTCACATATGCTGCTAGTGTTGTTTAATCATTGTGCGCTCTGCAATTGTTGACATGTTCAGCATATTCCTGCATTTGTTGTCATTTTGAAATTTCCCACGGAAACCACATATTTTCTAGAAAGCCTTAGCTTCGCATTTGAACTCTTTAAATATGCTGCTGCACATATTCTACAGGACTTTGTGAAGGAGTCGGAGAGCCTTTCAAATTATTTCTGAAACTCTACTCTAACCAGTCATAACGGAAACGTTGCACAGAAAACTGTTTTAAAGAAAACAAATCAGAATTTCGAAACTAAATCTCCTATAGTGGGAGCCGGTGTCTGCGTTAAAAATGCTTAAAGCGTGACAACGACGATTTACCATCAAAATCGAGACACATAGATTAGCAATTATCTTCTTTTTTTTTCTTCTTTTTTTATCTCCCGTTACCGTAAAGTTCGCTTGCGCTCGTCGCTTGTCGCTAGCTGTGCTCGCTAATATGAACTAAGGTAAAACCTTGAGGCGAGCACAGAAAATGTGAAAGTAAATTTTAAACAGATAAAACTCAATGAAAGAGGTGAAAGAACAATACAATTGAAAGCAACACAATAATGAGGTCCTCTCAGGGGTTTTGGGGGAAATGGCCATTTATATTTGGTGAACAAGGGAACAATGGCTGTTAACAATGGCTGTTATTTTCAGGGGGAAAGAGAACATTGACACATATTTTTAGGTTAGGGAACAATGGAACATGACTTTACAGGAAATAAAATTCTAACATCTAGTTTTAATATTAAAAAAAAAATCACAAACAGTTAACATTTCAAACAATATTTTTGTGATGACAGTGTACTGTAGGCCAGAATGAATTTTGGGGAACATTAACAAATCTTTTAAACATTAAAAATACTTTTAGAGAACAGAGGAACATTGGACAAATAATTTTGGGGAACAAAGCAAAATAGTTGTGGGGAACAAGGGAACACGGACTCATATTTTCAGGGAACAAAGGAAGATGTACCCCTTCCATCCTCCTGGGGGCCTCAATAATAATAAGAATGAATAAATCATTAAAAAAAACTTATTGCACACTTTCTTTCACAACTGGGCTGTATACACTTAATTCTTTTGCAACTCAGTATAATTTTAGATAAAAAAGTTTTAGACTAGCTTGAAAAAAACTAAACTGCCAAATTCAGCATTTACCTCACTGCTTCAAGTATACACTGTCGTGATATAACTAAACTGAAAGATTGTTAACTTTATACATATACATACATTGTTCCAATTGCTTTTTTACATTTTTTTTTCTTTTTGCCAGAAATGTTGATATTTTCTATGTTATTATTTATTACTAAATATATGCAAACTGTGACCTGTGTATTTAGCCGATAACACTAAATATGATTCACAAATAGATGAGAGATAGGGATAATTGTTTCAATTTTAACACCACAGTCCATCTGTCCTGATCTTACCTTGAATAAGAACCGTCTGTACAAGATGGCAAGTTGCATTCACTTCAGTGTATGGGTTTGAAGAAATCCAATCTGTGTGTGACTGACCCAATGGGCCACTCCTAAAAGATGCTAGTGTCACCATCCAATGCTGGTTGTAAATGCCTGACAGAATAATGCAACTATCAGTCACAGACAACCATTTAAATATAAACAAAGGATAGATGACTTTTTTCTTGAAGATGTTTAGTGTGCAGCCCTTCTGTAGTGTAAATCTCATTTTTGCTTTTCACTGAAAAGGCAGTTCCAGTACATTCCGGTATTTCATCTCTCTTCTGGTCTGTTGTGTTCCGGTGAATCGTACCACTGGTCTATAATTATGTCATAAAACAAATACAAACAATTTCGGTTTTTAAATTCTATAATGAGGTCATTTTTATCATACCACAGATATCACTATCTGAGTCAAATAAATGAGAACCAGACCATCCACCATATTTTAAACGATCGGACACCCACCTGTATGGGCACAATAGAATCTGGACTTATGATTGTGTTTAGTGTAATGTATCTATCTACAGTCTATAGTGCTGACACACTGGAATACCACACCGTCGTTTTGTGGGTCGTTCGGTGTGTGTGTGTGTGGGGGTGGGCGGGGGTGGGTATTTTGAAATGAACAAATCTAGAGGGTGAGGACCCAGCCAGCAATCCTATATCTATCCTTCATCGGCCCCATATTTTATTTTATATAGGACTAGTATCGCAAACGATATCGGCCTGAGATCGGCGTGCCCATATCCATCATCGGTTAGACATCCTTTTAGTTTACTATCCATCATCGGTTAGTTATCTATCCAATATGTATCCGATATAGTTTCGACCCGAAGTGGGCCCATTATGACAGATAAACATCAAATTCGTTCTATTGTCACCATCCAGCTAGCACAGTATGTAGCTAGAGCATCGGATTACCAATCCAAAATACATGTATATGTTTCGCAACATACAAGGTTATCGGGCTTTTAACTCCGTCCGAATATTTTTATCAAATCAATTTAATGAATACTCACTACCTTATATATATATATATATTTTTAGGTGCTTATCTCAATTAGCTCGACTGTAAAAATATTCATTAGCAATAAATAAAACTCTTGTGAATGTAGGCATGTAGGTAGCAGAGCTCCAGATAAGGTGCATATTTGCGTAAATACGCAAATAAAATGGTGGAAAAAGCAATATAAATACAAAACCATGCGTATCATAACGCAAAATAAATATTTGATAAGCAATTCCTCTCGAATTGCTTGCGTATTTGCAATTTTTCATTTCTAATCGATCGCGTATTGGCCCAGAGTTCTCACAATATCTCGAAACAAAATCAAATATAAGTAAAAGACTGGTTCCGAAATTCAGTTTTAATTGTGCGTGATTTACTCATTTTTGCCTGTACCCTTTTTATATCGTGTATGCGCTGGGCGATCTAAATCAAGCGTCGGTTAAAAATGTCAAACGCACAGAACATAATGATAAACGTGAGTACCATGATTGATTATGTGTTTTGTTTGCTGTTAGTTAATTTTACAAGGAAATACCCAATTGAAAACATTCAGGTAGGGTAAAAATACCCAATTGAAAAATAAATGATGGGGTAAAATTTATTTTTTACCCAATTTCAAAATGCAAATACCCAATTAAATTAAAAACAATGGAGTAAAAATACTCAAAGTCCAAACCCTTATCTGGAGCTCTGAGGTAGCATCATTTTGCAATGTAAAAAATGACATTTGCGAGGAATATCTGTTCACATTAACAATAAATATACAATATTCAAAATGACATGTCATTACCTCCATTTATGGCGTGTTATATCGGACTGACAGCGGCCCGATATATGGTATCAAGTGATACAAACTACGTCGGCCTGACGTTGGCCCGAGATATAATAATAGACATTAGAAGAAATGTGCTATATTCATTCAGAGTAATGCATTGAACAATCAATTTAGCATGCCATACAAACAAAAAATTCAAAAATTGGAAAATATTTTCATTAATCGGCTCTACATCGACCCGACGTCGGCATATCCAACATTTAGCCGACATCTGACCGATATCTTTTCAGCAAATCATAAAAAAAACACACAAACCCAGTCAGCAAGCCTATATCGAACCGATATGTTTCCTATATACAGATAACAGATAGACATCGGGCCTTGCCGCTCTGTTACTGATATCGGTAACAGAGCGGCAGTCTGCCGACATTCCGACCAATTACCAAAATCTATCCGATATGGCCATGCTGGCTGGGGAGTGGTGTGGTGGCTTGTAGTCTAAGACTTTCCAGGAGAGGGAGGTCTGTCTGAGGAAACTTTTTCTTCAGGGTGGTGGTGGGTGTGGGGTGGGGGGGAGGGGGATATTTTGTAGATTATTCTAGGGGGTAGACTGAAGAAACGCTTTCCGTTCGCGGCGAGGGTGGTTTGTCCATAAATAATTAATCATTTAAACTTCTTATTCTTCCAGTACTGTGCTGGGTTCCTCTGGAACATCTTCGCACAACGCTGAGTATTTACATGAGTGATGGAAAGTTCAAGGTGCAGTTAAAACTTGCTCAACATAAACTCACAAAAGTGTTCGTACGAAGTGAAAGAAATTATAATCGATTTGTCCACAATTAATCATTTAAACTAGCTCAACATCAACTCACAAAAGTGTTAGTACAAAGTAAAAGCAATCCGAGTCTTCCAGAAATTACATGAGATGTCACTAGTCGTCTGCAAATAATGTCAATATTTACTACTGTTACGTCACTGAAATTAACACGCGCTAATTTGCATAATGTGGAAAGTTTCCGGCCAAGACAATTTAACCTTCATACCGAGTGTTTACAAATAAAAAAACATACTAAATGAATAACTCACATATGCTGCTAGTGTTGTTTAATCATTGTGCGCTCTCCAATTGTTGACATGCTCAGTATATTCCTGCATTTGTTGTCATTTTGAAATTTCCCACGGAAACCACATATTTTCTAAAAAGCCTTAGTTTCGCATTTGAACTCTTAAAATATTCTGCTGCACATATTCTATAGGACTTTGTGAAGGAGTCGAAGAGACTTTCAAATTATTTCTGAAACTCTACTCTAACCAGTCATAACGGAAACGTTGAACAGAAAACTGTTTTAAAGAAAACAAATCAGAATTTCGAAACTAAAACTCCTATAGTGGGAGCCGGTGTCTGCGTTAGAAATGCTTAAAGCGTGACAACGACGATTTACCATCAAAATCGAGACACATAGATTAGCAATTATCTTCTTTCTTTTTTCTTTTTTTTCTTTTTTTTTTTCTCCCGTTACCGTAAAGTTCGCTTGCGCTCGAAGTGCCTTCGGCACTTCTCGCTAGCTGTGCTCGCTAATATGAACTAAGGTAAAACCTTGAGGCGAGCACAGAAAATGTGAAAGTAAATTTTAAACAGATAAAACTCAATGAAAGAACAATACAATTTAAAGCAACACAATAATGAGGTCCTCTCAGGGGTTTTGGGGGAAATGGCCATTTATATTTGGTGAACAAGGGAACAATGGCTGTTAATAATGGCTGATATTTTCAGGGGAAAAGAGGACAATGACACATATGTTTAGGTTAGGGAACAATGGAACATGACTTTACAGGAAATAAAATTCTAACATCTAGTTTTAATATTAAAAAAAAAATCACAAAAAGTTAACATTTCAAACAATATTTTTGTGATGACAGTGTACTGTAGGCCAAAATGAATTTTGGGGAACATTAGCAAATCTTTTAAACATTGAAAATACTTTTAGAGAACAGGGGAACATTGGACAAATAATTTTGGGGAACAAAGCAAAATAGTTGTGGGGAACAAGGGAACACTGACTCATATGTTCAGGGAACAAAGGAAGATGTACCCCTTTCATCCTCCTGGGGGCCTCAATAATAATAAGAAGAATGAATAAATCATTAAAAAAAACTCATTGCACACTTTCTTTCACAACTGAGCTGTATACACTTTCTTTTGCAACTCAGTATAATTTTAGATAAAAAAGTTTTAGACTAGCTTGAAAGAAAGTAACCAGCCAAATTCAGCATTTACCTCACTGCTTCAAGTATACACTGTCGTGATATAACTAAACTGAAAGATTGTTAGCTTTATACATATGCATACATTGTTCCAATTGCTTTTTTACATTTTTTTTCTTTTTGCCAGAAATGTTGATAATTTCTATGTTATTATTTATTACTAAATATATGCAAACTGTGACCTGTGTATTTAGCTGATAACACTAAATATGATTCACAAATAGATGAGAGATAGGGATAATTGTTTTAATTTTAACACCACAGTCCATCTGTCCTGATCTTACCTTGAATAAGAACCGTCTGTACAAGATGGCAAGTTGCATTCACTTCAGTGTATGGGTTTGAAAAAACCCAATCTGTGTGTGACTGACCCAATGGGCCACTCCTAAAAGATGCTAGTGTCACCATCCAATGCTGGTTGTAAATGCCTGACAGAATAATGCAACTATCAGTCACAGACAACCATTTAAATATAAACAAAGGATAGATGACTCTTTTCTTGAAGATGTTCAGTGTGCAGCCCTTCTGTAGTGTAAATCTCATTTTTGCTTTTCACTGAAAAAGCAGTTCCAGTACATCCTGGTATTTCATCTCTGTTCTGGTCTGTTGTGTTCTGGTGAATAGTACCACTGGTCTATATTATGTCATTACCTAAACAAATACAAACAATTCCGGTTTTTAAATTCTATAATGAGTTAATTTTTATCATACCACAGATATGACTTAAAAATCACTATCTGAGAACCAGACCATGCGCCATATTTTAAAGGATAGGACACCCACCTGTATGGGCACAATAGAATCTGGACTTATGATTGTGTTTAGTGTAATGTATCTATCTACAGTCTATAGTGCTGCCACACTGGAATACCACACCGTAGTACACACAGGTGTGTGTGTGTGTGTTTTGTGGGTCGTTTGGTGTGTGTGTGTGTGGGGGGGGGGGGGGGTGGGGGGGGGGAGGGGGGTGTAGGTATTTTGAAATGAACAAATCTAGGGGGTGAGGACTCAGCCAGCAATCCTATATCTAGCCTTCATCGGCCCATATTTTTTTTTATATAGGACCAGTATCGCAAACGATATCGGCCTGAGATCGGCGTGCCCATCGGCTTCAAGTCGGACCGATATCTTGTCGGCTACACATCGGTCCAATATCGGTTAGATATCGTTTTAGTTTACAATCCATCATCGGTTAGACATCCTTTTAGTTTACTATCCATCATCGGTCCAATATCGGTTAGTTATCTATCCAATATGTATCCGATATAGTTTCGACCCGAAGTGGGCCCATTATGACAGATAAACATCAAATTCGTTCTATTGTCACCATCCAGCTAGCACAGTATGTAGCTAGAGCATCGGATTACCAATCCAAAATACATGTATATGTTTTGCAACATACAAGGTTATCGGGCGTTTAACTCCGTCCGATTTTTTTTTATCAAATCAATTTAATGAATACTCACTACCTTATATATATCTTTTTTTAGGTGCTTATCTCAATTAGCTCGACTGGAAAAATATTCATTAGCAATAAATAAAACTCTTGTGAATGTAGGCTTATAGGTAGCATCATTTTGCAATGTAAAAAATGACATTTGCGAGGAATATCTGTTCACATTAACAATAAATATACAATATTCAAAATGACATGTCATTACCTCCATTTATGGATTTATGGCGTGTTATATCGGACTGACGTTGGCCCGATATATGGTATCAACTGATGCAAACTATGTCGGCCTGACAATGGCCCGAGATATAATAACAGACATTAGAAGAAATGTGCTATATTCATTCAGATTAATGCATTGAACAATCAATTTAGCATGACATACAAACAAAAAATTCAAAAATTGGAAAATATTGAATTAATTGGCTCTACGTCGGCCCGACGTCGGCATATCCAACATTTAGCCGACATCTGACCGATATCTTTTCAGCAAATCATAAAAAAAACACACAAACCCAGTCAGCAAGCCAATATCGGACCGATATGTTTCCTATATACAGATAACGGATAGACATCGGGCCTTGCCGCTCTGTTACTGATATCGGTAACAGAGCGGCAGTCTGCATAACGGCCCGATGTCTATGACAGATAACGGATACATCGGGCCGATCTGCCGCCATTCCGAACAATAACACCGGAGGGGGGGGGGGGGGGGGGGGGGGGGGGGGGGCGTTTTCGCACAACGGTGAATATTTACATGAGTCATGAGTGATGGAAAGTTCAAGGTGAAGTTAAAACTTGCTCAACATAAACCCACAAAAGTGTTCGTACGAAGTGAAAGAAATTATAATCGATTTGTCCACAATTAATCATTTAAACTAGCTCAACATCAACTCACAAAAGTGTTATTACAAAGTAAAAGCAATCCGAGTCTTCCAGAAATTACCTGAGTTGTCACTAGTCGTCTGCAAATAATGTCAATATTTACTACTGTTACGTCACTGATTTTAACACGCGCTAATTTGCATAATGCGGAAAGTTTCCGGCCAAGACAATTTAACCTTCATACCGAGTGTTTACAAATAAAAACCACAATAAATGAATATTTCACATATGCTGCTAGTGTTGTTTAATCATTGTGCGCTCTGCAATTGTTAACATGTTCAGCATATTCCTGCATTTGTTGTCATTTTGAAATTTCCCACGGAAACCACATATTTTCTAGAAAGCCTTAGTTTCGCATTTGAACTCTTTACATATTCTGCTGCACATATTCTATAGGACTTTGTGAAGAAGTCGGAGAGACTTTCAAATTATTTCTGAAACTCTACTCTAATCAGTCATAACGGAAACGTTGCACAGAAAACTGTTTTAAAGAAAACAAATCAGAATTTCGAAACTAAAACTCCTATAGTGGGAGCCGGTGTTTGCGTTAGAAATGCTTAAAGCGTGACAACGACGATTTACCATCAAAATCGACACACATAGATTAGCAATTATCTTCTTTTTTTTTTTTTTCTTTTTTTTTCTTTTTTTTTTCTCCCGTTACCGTAAAGTTCGCTTGCGCTCGAAGTGCCTTCGGCACTTCTCGCTAGCTGTGCTCGCTATTAGTATTCTTCATTAGTACTTATCAGCATGTAATTCAGAAGTGTTAAATGTTTGTTTCCCGATTGGCTTTGATTAAGTGTTGAACTGGTTTAATTATGAAATTACTCTTCAAACTTCAAATTGAAAACTTAAAAAAAAACAAATTAAGCTGACAAACTAACACTACCTCAATATAAAACATTACACTTAATTCAATCAGTTCGTGCGACGGTGTTCTGTTTGTGATGATTAAAGTACAAGTGACGGCGTAATTAAAAGCGGAAGCTTAAAACATCCTTTTCAAGTCTTGATCAAAATTAATTTATTCTTTAAATGTAAACAAAATAACGACCGTACAGTAATTAACATGGTAACACGGTATAGTCATTGAATAGAATGTGTGAACATGTTATTTTCGGTTTGTTTTAATTTGAGAAATTAATTGTTCATTTTGTTTCATTTCAAGTCCCTCCCATTTCAACACCCATAAAGAAAATACACATATAAATCTTCAAATATAGAAAAGGTTTTCATATGAACAGATTACATATTCCATATATAACAAGTTACATATTCTAGTTTAAAATTGCGTTAGTGTTAATCGTGTTTAGTGCTGTAGTTTAAAATGGCTCCTAAGACTTTGATTATAGGACATAGTCAAGTGCGTTATTTTCATCAATATGTCGAAGATGACGTTGAGTGTCTGTGTTTTCCTGGATCTAAAGTTGAACATTTGTTGGAATTACCAAACGTACAGGAGCTGATTCCTAAAGTTTCGGTAAGTTTCCGTGTTTTATATTTACTAATCATTTTTTCTTCATACTTAATTACAATTAATATTACTATTAATAAGACCTATATTATGATATTCTTAGTAATAAGACCTTGTCCCTGCTACATTAACAGCTTCATTTAACTAGAGATTACAATGTACACGTGTCAACCGTAATGGGATTAAATCATTTGTTGCAGCATATTACTATTTTTTAATGAATATATATTTTTTGTTGTCTTTTTTACTCGATTTATATATTTCAATACCTTTGATTAATTAGAATAGTCCTTTCTAGGATTTATTAGGATATTCCTATTAATAAGACCTTAAAGATTAAAGATTGCCGCGTGTCCCTGCTACATTAACAGCTTCATGTGCTTTAAAGGTGAAATATAGCGTGTATTTTGAGTATATATTCGGAAATATAAGTATATAATAGACAGTATTTTCAAATCTTACACTTATTGGTTGTCCCGTTTTCTCACTGTAGCCAATTTTATCTCATAGCGCACACGCTTCGAGTTTCGCCTTTTTTGAAGACAGGTAAGTGACACGTGATCCTGTGACGTCATTGGTACCAAACGATTCGCGGTGTCGCATTGAATTGTATAGTATTGTCTATGTAGG
The DNA here is from genome assembly GCA_037043455.1 of Cyrtodaria siliqua. Classification (NCBI taxonomy): domain Eukaryota; kingdom Metazoa; phylum Mollusca; class Bivalvia; order Adapedonta; family Hiatellidae; genus Cyrtodaria; species Cyrtodaria siliqua. Next base: position 64,938 of record JAWPHD010000034.1, read on the forward strand.
ATTACGTTTTATGGTATTTGTTAAAAATGCCGTGTGCTGTTGCTGGGTGAAAAAGTTTGCATAAAGAAGGACAAGATAATAACCTAAGTTTCTTTCGTTTCCCTAATCGAGATAATGATATATTAAGATTTAAAGTGTGGGTAAACGTTACCGAAGAAAATCGCCCGACTCGTCGAGAAAGTGGGAACCTACGAAAGACGCGCGAGTTTGTAGCAAACATTTTGAGTTGACTTCGTGGGAAGTCCATCCTTTGGTTTCATTATCTTTGAATTTGGAGAACAAAAGGCCATGCAGATTAAAATCAACAGCGGTACCAACGATATTCGACTATAAAAATGAGAAGTGCATAACCCCGCCGTCTCCAAGCAAGTTGTATTCGCCTATTCGACCGGCGTTGAGATGAAGTAAGATTTAAATTTATGTTCAGTTATCTTAGCACCTCATCGGGTATACGTATGATAAATTGAAGAAAGGTGTATAGTCTTAGATCTTTATATACACCGTGAATGTTTAGCTGTTGTATTAGAAGCATGCGTCTTTACGTGAATCAATGAAGAGTTGACGGCGCTAATATTATGTAGCCGTCTTTTTTTTAAAAATTGCTAAGAACGTTCAGCATATAAATTTAAATGAATCCGGTGAAATAAACACTGTGTCTTTGTTTCCAAATTTTAATTTTAATAATTTTAAATTATACACCCTCTTCTGCCAACAGTATTATAGATATATATTATCAACATATATAGGGCTATGGATTTCAAAAAAAAAAAAAGTTTCATGGATATCTATTACAAGGCAGAAAATTAATACTATTACTAGCTTTTATATTAATTCAGTAATTTTTTTATCGCAAAGCAACAACAATAACGCCTCTTAGCTCGTGCAATAAGTAAAACAAGTATAATAGAATAATATACTTTATATTATGGTAATTTGATATATTTGGTCTGTTTTCGATCTGTATATCAGGAGTAAGTATACATGAGTAAGTATACTTACTAACTGTCTATATCGTGTTCATAATACATGTGGCTATATTATTTAAATCATAGTATTTTTCTCTCTTTGTGCGCGACAAATATCATGTGATATATCCGTCTTGTGCAATACGCGTCTGCCCTCGGCGGTATTACACCGCTCAATAATTGCAATAAACAGGAAATATATCATAAAACTAGGTTTCCCTAAATGGTGCGTGCTTTTGTGATACACCGACGTATGTACCCAAATTAGGCTGCACTTCAATAGTGCACCGCAATATTTTATTAGTCTGTATTGATATTTGGGGGCACGTGGAGACTAGAGAGCGTGTCATATTGCAAACACCGCTCCTTGGAGAGTCAATTGAATTGAATTGGTTTTTAAGGCGCACCAACACATAAAAGGTTATATGGCGCCTAACGGGCATGAACATGCCAGGCTCATCATCCATGTACATCAAGATGAAAATATGGAAAATGGCCCTAGAACACCCTGAACTGTAGAGTTGCTGCAAAGATCACATCCATATTTGCTTTGTCATGTTGCAATGTACCACTCAAGATACCACTAAAGCAAAGTTTGAAAGGTCTAGTGCATACAGTTTGTGAGAAAATGACCTAAATGCAAAACTTGAATGTTGACGCCTTCTCCGCCGCCGCCGGAAAAGCAATACCTATAAGCGGGGTGGGGAGCCTACCCCTCTGCCTCTAGCGGGATTTGCTGTGGTTGTATTCTACCCCGGCAACCACATTGGGAGTATTGCAAATGGGGTTAATTTGAGTTAGCTACAGGAAAAAAATAATAAAAGTTTCATGATTTAATTATATATATATATCATAATCGCTAAATCAGACCTGTGGCTACGCTGAGGTTGCCTCTGTAGAACTTTGGGAATGTACATACTTTACATATAAACAACTTGAGTACAGTAAAAACAATCAATCACTGAAAAAACAATAAAACACAAATAATCGCATATAGAAAACAAAGCGGGTGGGAGTTGGGCATGCCACCGGACCTCCATATAAAGGTATTTGCATTGGTTAAATTATAAAATTGGGCTGGCTTAAGGCCTGTAAATATTAATTACTAACTCCGAATAAAAGAAAGTTTACTGTGACATCGAGTCACGACGTCAATAAAGTGTGGATGACGTCGACATCATCCACCCAATAAAACTAAAACATTTCGCTTATAATCAGTCTATACATTAACTTAGTTAAACTGTAATAAATAGATCATTTAACTGCCGATAATTCAGTCTATGTTAATTGTGTTATCCCGACAGGATAATTCTTCGCGCATTCAGAGCGCTGATGTCTGCATATTCAGATCGCGCATGAAACAGTTCATTGTCAGGAGGACAACGGTCGAACCGTTTCACCACCATGATGTCAATAGCGGGAAACAGTCAGAAATGATTAATAACCATTGATATAGAGAGTTAGGTAACAAGATAAAATGGTGTAGGGCCTTGAACTTCTCCCAAAGGCAGTAGGCAGGTGTCAATTTTGCTTTATTACGTAAGAACAGAATAGGAATTGGGGTTTACGGCGCACCAACACATAAAATGTCACATGGCGCCTAACAGGAATGAAAATGCCAGGCTCATCCTCCAATTACATCAAGGTAAAATATTGAGAATGGGCCTAACATGCAGAAAAACAAACTGCAAATACTTGATTCTTATGTTCAATTGATATATGCACAACACGCCAGAATTAAAGTACACAGACTACTGATTGATTGACTGAATTGTGTTTTACAACCCTTTAACAGCTTAGGTCATATCGGGTTGTAATGGAGATTATTATACCTCAAATAAAACGCATGCTAAATCCCCATAGACAACAATGTGTCATTTCTTACTATCTCACGCGAGGATGAAAGTAAAACAAGAGGCCCAAGAGGGCCTGTGGATGCTCTACTGGCTAACATGGCTCTTAAGTGACTGCAATTTACTTTTTTGAAGGCCCTATCGTATTAACGAGGCAAAATTTAGCATTTTTAACTAAATCAAGGCCATAATTCCGCTGTTACTGGTCCGATATGGCTGGTTTTCGAACTTGTCCGATCTTGCATTGATATTAACAATCTGCACAGACATATTAATAAACAGATAGGAAACTTCCAATCTAAACCAGTGAAGTAACCAAAATATCACGTGGCACCTTAACTTTTCCTTCTATCTTCTCTCTCAATTATTCACCGATTTTGATGAGAATACATCCAAAAGATTCACAGTGAATAGCAAAATAGTATTATAATAATCTGTTTATTTTCAAAATAAGAATTTGTATAAAAAAATGTTTAAAGTTTAAAATGTCATAATTTTTTGCTTTTCTCTTAAAAATCAATGTTTTGACATAGTCAAAGTTTCCATCAAACTCCTTTTTTGCTCTCAATGTAAGAGAAAGTAAAATACTATCATTGGAAAGACAATTAAATTTGTGATGGTATTTGGCTTGAATGAAACTAGTATCTATAAAACTCTTCATGATATGTGTGTTTAAAGTTGGGAAATATTTTGTGAAATTTTCGAACTGTGCCACTTGAAATTTACACAATTTTCATAGTGTCCAATCTATTTGTTATTAGGTCTGTGCAATCTTGTAAAATTTGGTAAAGGTCGAATGAAAAATGAAGGCCCTATCGTCTTAACGAGGCAAAATATATCAACTAAATCAAGAGCCATAATTCCGCTGTTACTGATCCGATATGGCTGGTTTACGAACTTGGTCAGTAGAGCTAATAAAAAAAAAAAAAAAAAAAAAAAGAAAAAAAGAAAAAGTAATATGAATTGGCGCTTAATTGGCCGTCTTTAAAAATAAAGTAGAGTCTTAATTGCGGAGGTATTCATTTCTGAAATCACTTTTTAGTGGGTTGTAAATATCCGTGGTTCTCCGTAAGTTAAAATTTGAAAACATTGTTCTGTTTGAAAACTGACATGCGCAGTGTAACTGTCTACACTAGACTAAATGCGATTGGCCAATTCAAAATGAAAGTAATCAAAAACACAATCGCATAGAATAGAAGTAAATGTGTTGCCAGATGCTTGCAGAGAAATATGAGTGTTCGATTGCATGCGCCTTTGTGATAGTACAAATAACATCAGGAAATGGAAATGATTTCTCACAATTATCTACGTACCAACGCCAAGAACGCATGTTTTTACGTTGTAATAAGCCATACCATTATGTGTGTCTTTTGTTTTAATATGAATGCAAGTAGGATTTGAATATTTACTAGAGAACTTTCGCAGTACGAACTTTCATGCTTTACAATTCGTACTAAAGACTATTCGTACTCGTAGTGTTTTTATCATTGGCGAAGTTATCTATTCAAGTTTTCTAAATCAGATATCTAAACGGACAAGAAAAAGACATACACTCTTCTTAAGTCAAAACTAACAATGGGCAGAGAAATACCATTTTACATTTGTGCATACTTTTGATAGAGCATCATCAAAAAGACTGACCAATCAGTGACCAGAAATAAGACATACTTATACATTCTGGTAAGTGATAAACTCTGTCTTTATCCTTGATGTTCAACCGAGTTTACTGTTAAAATTAAGGCACTATACAGTGTGATTCTTTGAAAACTCTGCATATTTTATGCACATTCATGCAAATTGATTCATAATATATGTATCTTTCAAAGTCAAAATCTTGAAAATTATCGTCTTTTTATTCTGCCGCCAAAGATTTTTATTTTACTATAGAACGTAAGGATAAAAACCGAGTAACACTAATTTTATCACCTACTGAAAATAAGATAAAATCTCAACATCTCTGCAATGGAAAATTATGAATAACTGATCTATGATCTTAGCAGTCGTAGTGTGGTACATATTAATTTATGTCAATGTTGCGTCACATCCCTAGAATCAAGCTTTGCAATTTATGAATGCCAGTCAATTAATTAAAGAAACCAATGATTAAATTTGAATTAATAGCAATGTTATTGTGTCGCCTGCCTCAAGCATGGCATAAACTTAGAATGTTTTTTTTGCCATTTTTTAGGATGAGCAAAGGCCTTTTTTAACCCTCCCCTGCCCACCAACACATCCGCCCTTGAATAGTCGGAGTACCATGCAATGTCGCCCTGATAAAATGGCTATTAGTTCAAAATAACATTTCTGTAAAATTCCTAAGTATGAAATGACGCCTCAGTTAAATGAATAAGTCAGAAATGACGCCTCTGTACAATGTTTAAGTATGAAATGACGCCTCAGTGAAATTTCTAAGTCCAAATTGACGCTCGTCATCTAAAAGGACGCCTTTTGCCAGTGCCATAATTAGTGCTTTCATACCTAAAGAAAAATGTTAAAAAACTTTTTTCTCTAAACTACAAGTGGTACTGTAGAGGTCTAATATTTTTCATATGGACATTGTGTTGGTTAAGATGAAGATTGGGAAGTTTCATGAACACAGGTCATATACTTTTCAAGTTATGGCCAGTTATGAGCTTGATTCAGGCCTGCCAAAACTTTTCCACACAAAATCCTGAGATTTTTAAAATTTAAGATTTAAAAAAAATTAAATGGAAATTTTGAGCGCTCAACTTGATTTTCGCACTAATTTTTTTTAAAGCGCAAATTTAAATTATTTATTCATTTAATACATTGAAGTTCATGCCTTGTTTGATAGTTATAGAAAATAATAGATTAAAAACATCAAAAACTTTTTTTAATTTCTACCACAATTGTCTTTTCATGGAAGTACACTTACCTTATTACACAGATGCATGCTAAATGCAAATAGTCTTCATAACTCTAAAACAAATTATAATCATCATACACAGCAGCAGCTGTTATAGTGATACTCCATAATGAATTGCTAGTTCATCATACTTGCTATTTCAAATAACTTGACCAATTAAAGAAGCCACAGATATATTGCTGCTATTGCAGTAATTGTACATGTCGTTATGTCACTGAAGGAACTAATGATGTCCTTAGGTGTTAATTGTATATTCAGGCAGTGCATTACACGAACGACTCTCATTGATTCGACACTTGTAAATACTCCTCTGACTATTCTAGGGAGCGTAACATGACCAATTCGGGAAATAGCTGATAAACTGTGAACAATATAGCTGTTAAATCATGAACATTTTGTTTTGATAGAAAATCCGGAGATTGTACACTAAAATCCGGAGATCCGTAGCGCGAATGAAAAATAATCCGTATTTTATCCGGAGATTTGGCAGGCCTGTTGATAAGGCTGCAGGTTAAGGTTTCTGTAATGCCTTTTAAATTAAAATATCTTTAAATTATATAGGAAAATCTGAAACCAACCTAATTACCAGATGTCTAATTATTTTTACACAGGATTTGCAATATAAAATCTTTACATACCCAGGCATTTTTCTGCATTTTTGGAAGTGGGGCTTGTATAAGAGCTTGACTTTGAAATTATTCCAACAAATGTTAGTGCCTTACTATGTAATATATAGCAGGATTATTATTTTTCCCAATTTCTAGATTTCACGTGCATTTTTCCCAATTCAAAAGGCCCCTGGTCCCACTTCCAAAAATGCAGAAAAAGCCCTGTCCTACTACCAGATTGGTATGTAAAGATTTTATATTGCAAATTATGTGTACAAATAATTAGACATCTGGTAATTATGTTAGCCTAGTTTAATATTTTCCTATATAATTCAAGGATATATAAAAGGCATTCCTGTAACTTAAAAGATGAAAATGTGTGTAAAGTTCCATGAATATAGGTCAAATTTATACAAACGCATTGAGACGCCTTAAGTGGCGTTGCTTGTGCAGTGTGGCGGCAGTAAAACGTCTCCCCGCGCTTGCAATCAGTACTGTTATTCATTCGATCTTTGGAGATCGCTGAGCCCGATACTAATATTTAGTTATCGGTGGTACATTTTTAATTTCTTTTGTTTTCTTACTTAATTTTTGATTCGGTGGTTCCACTACTCCGGCCGATAAAAGGCTCTGGGTATTGTTTAACCACTTATAGGATATGTTGTCTGCTTTTTAATTTAGTCTTTTGGCTGTTCCTTGTGATACGCAGGCTTCATAACCGCTGCTCCTAACTAAATTCCATTATGTTTATTTCGCTCTTCGGGGCATTTAATTTTATTAGATACTGGGACCATACGCCGTACGACATGGGGAAGCAAATATAACTCCATGTCCACCGCCGTATGCATGCCATCTTCGGGGTGGTTAACATTGTGTACTATTGATTTTATGAATATTGAGTTCTGCTCAACCCGGGGCTAGAGGGCGTGAGCGGTAGCTAGCATATTTCACTACCGCTCATGAACAGTCTCAATCAAACCGAGACTGCAATATTTCGTATGTGTCGTGCTCGGCCGTTTCCAAAGGTCCATTATCATACTCTTTTTTTTAGGCCTAGTGATGCATACTATATCGATACACTTCATGTGAAAAAAACACCCCATACGTCAAATAAATCTGACCAGCTTGCCTTACAGCTCTACCACTGGTAATTATCTCTGTAAATCGATTCATAAATGCACTTAAATTAAGTTTATGGCATGTAAACTGAAACCTTTTTTTTCAATCGAGTATGGGGTGATACTATTCCCCAGTCGATTTCCCGGTTACTTCCCGGTTAAAACCCGGTTGAAAAGGGGTTGCAAATGTGTTGAGAGTGTTGATGTTTCAGATGTTTTAATGACATATATGTCTTATAGGCCTATATGTATTCATTTTTCCATAATCAATAAAAAAAATGTTGAGAAAAAAAAAGAAAGTAGTTTAATTAAGTGTTGAATATTGGTGTTTTTTCATGATAATTTGACTGGTTTTGGCAATTCCCGGTTCAGTTTCGGAGACAGTTAAAGGATAACAATGCCTTGATAATTCATAATTGATTGTTTTATTTCATAATATATGGTATTTTTAACACATAACAATAATAAAAATGGAAATAAAACAGAAAATAAACGTTTTATTGCTTCGTTTCCAACACCCGTATTTCGTGTAAGGTCTAATTACACTAAATCAACAGGATGTGCTCACCTGGTGCAGTCGAAAGTAGTTCTGTATTAAAGAGTGCTAATCTTTTTTTCTTTAAAAACTTTTTTTAGTGCAGTTTCCTGTTATTTTTTGACAGTAACTGTATTCTGGACATGTTGTTGATATTTGAAAATGCAGCTCATCATGTTTTTGACAGTTTTTGATATAAATTTGAGAAGTGAAAGTAGACAGGGTATGAAATTGCAAGGGGTAAAAATAGTGTTGACCTTTGACCCGGTGTTGGTATACAACTGAAGAAATGTTTCTTAGAAGGTATTAAACCCCCTATTTCCTTGTTGATGTTTAATAGCAGACATGTTTATTTGCATGATAAAGTAAGTTTCCCAGAATTCTAACGAGGATTGAGTTTTTAACAGGTTGTCAACATTCTAACTTTACTATGGAAGGGCAATGGAGACTCATTTACGCTATTCTAACCTGTAAGGAAAGCCGTAGAAATTACAGGTGAAGCGTTATTTCTGCACGTCGTGAGAAACAGTACACTATAGATTCAAGAAAACTAGATAGATCTACATAGATATTATCAGTATGTAAAACAACACATATTATTTAAACTCAAAATTGTAAAATATAGCAAGTCTTCATATATGTAGCTATACATTCACACAATAGAATAAAGATAACATTATATATAAAAGTATGTGTATGTAGTACACGGATAATAATACCGTAGAGCTAACGTAACTGTAATTCGAATGATTATAGTTTTTAGAGAGCGGTTTTTATATCTCATCAAACTTATTAATTTCTACAACTACAAGCAAAGTCCGAAATGTCTAGTGTATACACTTTAAAAGAAAGTGACCTAAATGCAAAAGTTGAATGCAAAACATTATTAAGTTATCTGCCCCTTGATTGAAGGGTCAAGGTCACATGCACATTTGCAAATTCAAAAAGTTGTCTTATTTTCAAGATAAGTCCAAGTCCAATGTGCTAAAAGTTAAAATTCAGCATGTTTCCCCTACAGAACTTTCCACTATATTATCCACTAGTCAGGCATTCCATTTACTACATTTACTATACAAATGTGCATGTGACCTTGACCTTGAATTTGCAGCAACTCTGCAGTTCTGTAGGTAACAAGGTTCTAGGCCCATTCTACATATTTTTTCTTGATGATGAGTCTGGCATATTCATTCCTGTGAGGCACCATATAACCTTGCATGTGTTAAACCAAATTCAATTCAACTCATCTCGAGATGTGAATTCACTGATTACCTACAAGTCGGGTCATGTGCTGCGTTTATTCACTATATAATCCAATAGTCAGGCATCCATTTACTACATTATCCACTAGTCAGGCATTCATTTACTATAGTCCACTACTATTGTCCACTAGTCAGGGTGGCGCTGCATTTATTTACTATACTATCCACTAGTCCTTTAGTGGTGCTGCATTTATTCTCTATATTATCCACTAGTTCAAAGTGGTGCTGCATTTATTCTCTGTATTTTCCACTAGTCCAAAGACTAGTCGGGTCATGTGCTGCATTTATTCACTATATAATCCAATAGTCAGGCATCCATTTACTACATTATACACTAGTCGGGCATTCATTTACTATAGTATCCACCAGTCAGGCATTCATTGACTATATTATCCACTAGTATTGTCCACTAGTCCGGGTGTCGCTGCATTTATTTACTATATTATAATAGTATAGTAAATAAATGCAGCTAGTGGATAATATAGTAAATAAATGCAGCGCCACCCGGACTAGTGGACAATACTAGTGGATAATATAGTCAATGAATGCCTGACTGGTGGATACTATAGTAAATGGATGCCTGACTAGTGGATAATGTAGTAAATGGATGCCCGACTATTGGATTATATAGTGAATAAACACAGCACATGACCCGACTAGTAGGTAATCAGTGAATTGACATCTCGAGATGAATTGAATTGAATTTGGTTTAAAGGCGTGCGCACCAACACATGAAAGGTTATATGGTGCCTCACAGGAATGAATATGTCAGACTCATCATCAAGAAAAAATATGTAGAATGGGCCTAGAACCTTGTTACCTACAGAACTGCAGAGTTGCTGCACATTCAAGGTCAAGGTCACATGCACATTTGTATAGTAAATGTAGTAATTGGAATGCCTGACTAGTGGATAATATAGTGAATAAACGCAGCACCACTTTGAACTAGTGGATAATATAGAGAATAAATGCAGCACCACTAAAGGACTAGTGGATAGTATAGTAAATAAATGCAGCGCCACCCGGACTATTGGACAATACTAGTGGATAATATAGTGAATAAATGCAGCACCACTTTGGACTAGTGGATAATACAGAGAATAAATGCAGCACCACTTTGAACTAGTGGATAATATAGAGAATAAATGCAGCACCACTAAAGTACTAGTGGATAGTATAGTAAATAAATGCAGCGCCACCCGGACTGGTGGACAATACTAGTGAATATGCCAGACTCATTCCTCCATTTACACCAACTAGAACCTTGTTACTTACAGAACTGCAGAGTTGCTGCAAATTCTGTAGTACACACTCCATTTACGATGGAGCCACGTTTCCATGCTTGCATACGCGGTGTCATGATAAAGACCTTGAATGAGCATGATAAAAAATTATGACAAAATCAATATGAATTGGGGTGGGGGGGGGGGGGGGGGGCCCTCTGCATGTGACGGTGTGTTTGCAGTGGTTGTATTCTACCCCGGCAACCACACGGGGGTCTTGGGACGAGACACAGAAATTAAAGGTAAATGTTGTTAAATGAAAGTTTGTAAACATTTTAATAACTAAAAATAATCGAGTTTACATTTTGCTGATGTGCATTCCTTTAAAAACAAAATGACATTCTTTAAAAAAAAAAAAAAAAAAATCATCACTCCCAAATTAGTAGGTCAAGGTCATAGATGAAATCCATACATCTAAAAAAACGCACTACCCAAGACAACTAGGTCAAAATAGAATGTTTTGTCTTATCTGCTCTTTGCTTGGAAGGTGAAGGTCACAGCCACGTATGTTTTTTGAGAGTTGCGATGTACTACCCAAGATACAACTATAAGCAATGTTTTAAAGGTCCAGTGCATAGTTTGCGAGAAACTGACCTAAATGCAACCCCCAAAGAAAGCCCAAGAGTAACGCATATATCACTTGTTTCCACCCCTGCTCAATGGCAGCCATATTGGATGTCGCACAGAACTAATTTTGTTTTAAAAAAAACAACCTTCACCTAATGATCATCCATGTGAAGTTTAGTCAAAACTGGCAAAGCGGTTTGTGAGAAGAAGTCGTTTGAAGCAAAAGTTAATGACGGACGACGATGGACGAAGAGCGATCCCAATAGATCACATTGATCCTATGGCTCAGGTGATCTCAACAAAATGCAGATGCTCGACTTCCGTGGTGTACAAATAAATACAAAAAAACAAAAAAGTAGTCTTTCTTTGTTTTAGTTGGGGATGGGGTGTTGTTGTTGGTGGTGGTGTGGGTACAGGTTTAAGAATAAATAAACAAAACAACAAAGAAATACGAAGAAAAAAAAACTGTTGGGTTTTGGGGTGGGGGATGAGGAGTGGGGTAATGTAGGTGGTGGTTGGGGAGAGTGAGCGGGAGGGGCAGGGAGAGGTATTAATATAAGAATAAACAAAACACAAATGCGTAAATGGAAAAATAAGTCGGGTTTTGTGTTGGGCTATAGGTGCAAGAATAAATAAACACGAAATATGTAAAAAAACAAACAAACAAAAAACTGTCTTGTTTCGAGGCGGTGGGAGGAGGGGGCGGGGCGGTGGGACAGATCTTTACCAATAAACAAAAGAACATGCATGGAAAGAAATACGTACAAAAAACAAGAAAAAAGAAATCAAAATTCCATCAATCTGAAAAGACGCACTACCCAAGACAACTATGTCAACATAGGTTTCGTCTTATCTGCTTTGCTTGGAGGGTGAAGGTCACATCCACGTATGCGTTTTGAGATATTGCGATGTACTACCCAAGATACAACTATAAACCATGTTTTAAAGGTCTAGTGCATACAGTTTGCGAAAAATTGACCTAAATGCAAAAGTTGAATGTAAAAAGTATTATGTTATCTGCCCCTTGCTTGGAGGGTCAAGGTCACATTCACAATTGCTTTGTGACATTGCAATGTACCACCCAAGATACAACTTCAAGCAAAGTCCGAAATGTCTAGTGCATACACTTTGAGAGAAAGTGACCTAAATGCAAAAGTTGAATGCAAAAAAATTATTAAGTTATCTGCCCCTTGATCGAAGGGACAAGGTCACATGCACATTTGCAAATTCAAAAAGTTGTGTCTTATTTTCAAGATAAGTCCAAAGTCCAAGTCCAGTGTGCTAAAAGTTAAAATTCAGCATGTTTCCCCTACAGAACTTTCCATGGGGGCCGCCATATTTGTTTACATGCAAAACCGCAGTAAAGATTTACCTGTTTTTGAGTGGGGGTAAAGCTCGCAATTTCATGTTTAAAAAATACACTTGGTAAAATTAAATACTCTCATTTTAATGAATGGTATTTTATTAATTAACAAATCCGAAAATGTATTTGAAACATTTATCAGGCATGTTTTAATTTGTGGGACCTTTCACTTCTGGCTCAGGTCACTCCTGGAAAGGGGCGTGGCCAATCCTATGCTATATTTAGGATACCACAACCTACAAGGTCAAGGTCACAGGCACATTTGTATAGTAAATGGATGCCGGACTATTGGATTATATAGTGAATAAACGCAGCACATGACCCGACTAGTAGATAATCAGTGAATTCACATCTCGGGACGAATTGAATTGAATTGGGTTGGGTTTAAAGGCGCGCGCACCAACACATGAAAGGTTATATGGCACCTCACAGGAATGAATATGCTAGACTCATCAAGAAAAAAAATATGTAGAATGGGCCTAGAACCTTGTTACCTACAGAACTGCAGAGTTGCTGCAAATTCAAGGTCAAGGTCACATGCACATTTGTATAGTAAATGTAGTAAATGGAATGCCTGACTAGTGGATAATATAGTGAATAAATGCAGCACCACTTTGGACTAGTGGATAATACAGAGAATAAATGCAGCACCACTTTGAACTAGTGGATAATATAGAGAATAAATGCAGCACCACTAAAGGACTAGTGGATAGTATAGTAAATAAATGCAGCGCCACCCGGACTGGTGGACAATACTAGTGAATATGCCAGACTCATTCCTCCATTTACATCAGGAAAAAATACGTAGAATGGGCCTAGAACCTTGTTACTTACAGAACTGCAGAGTTGCTGCAAATTCTGTAGTACACACTCCATTTACGATGGAGCCACGTTTCCATGCTTGCATACGCGGTGTCATGATAAAGACCTTGAATGAGCATGATAAAAAATTATGACAAAATCAATATGAATTTGGGTGGGGGGGGGGCCCTCTGCATGTGACGGTGTGTTTGCAGTGGTTGTATTCTACCCCGGCAACCACACGGGGGTCTTGGGACGAGACAAAGAAATTAAAGGTAAATGTTGTTAAATGAAAGTTTGTAAACATTTTAATAACTAAAAATAATCGAGTTTTCATTTTGCTGATGTGCATTCTTTTAAAAACAAAATGACATTCTTTAAAAAAAAAAAAAAAAAAAAATCATCACTCCCAAATTAGTAGGTCAAGGTCATAGATGAAATCCATACATCTAAAAAAACGCACTACCCAAGACAACTAGGTCAAAATAGAATGTTTTGTCTTATCTGCTCTTTGCTTGGAAGGTGAAGGTCACAGCCACGTATGTTTTTTGAGAGTTGCGATGTACTACCCAAGATACAACTATAAGCAATGTTTTAAAGGTCCAGTGCATAGTTTGCGAGAAACTGACCTAAATGCAACCCCCAAAGAAAGCCCAAGAGTAACGCATATATCCCTTGTTTCCACCCCTGCTCAATGGCAGCCATATTGGATTGGATGTCGCACAGAACTAATTTTGTTTTAAAAAAAACAACCTTCACCTAATGATCATCCATGTGAAGTTTAGTCAAAACTGGCAAAGCGGTTTGTGAGAAGAAGTCGTTTGAAGCAAAAGTTAATGACGGACGTCGATGGACGAAGAGCGATCCCAATAGATCACATTGATCCTATGGCTCAGGTGATCTCAACAAAATGCAGATGCTGGACTTCCGTGGTGTACAAATAAATACAAAGAAACAAAAAAGTAGTCTTTCTTTGTTTTAGTTGGGGATGGGGTGTTGTTGTTGGTGTTGGTGTGGGTACAGGTTTAAGAATAAATAAACAAAACAACAAAGAAATACGAAGAAAAAAAACACTGTTGGGTTTTGGGGTGGGGGATGAAGTGTGGGGTAATGTAGGTGGTGGTTGGGGAGAGTGAGCGGGAGGGGCAGGGAGAGGTATAAATATAAGAATAAACAAAACACAAATGCGTAAATGGAACAATAAGTCGGGTTTTGTGTTGGGCTATAGGTGCAAGAATAAATAAACACGTAATATGTAAAAAAAAAAAAACTAAAAAAAAACTCTTGTTTCGAGGCGGTGGGAGGAGGGGGGCGGGGCGGTGGGACAGATCTTTACCAATAAACAAAAGAACATGCATGGAAAGAAATACGTACAAAAAACAAGAAAAAAGAAATCAAAATTCCATCAATCTAAAAAGACGCACTACCCAAGACAACTATGTCAACATAGAAGGTTTCGTCTTATCTGCTTTGCTTGGAGGGTGAAGGTCACATCCACGTATGCGTTTTGAGATATTGCGATGGACTACCCAAGATACAACTATAAACCATGTTTTAAAGGTCTAGTGCATACAGTTTGCGAAAAATTGACCTAAATGCAAAAGTTGAATGTAAAAAGTATTATGTTATCTGCCCCTTGCTTGGAGGGTCAAGGTCACATTCACAATTGCTTTGTGACATTGCAATGTACCACCCAAGATACAACTTCAAGCAAAGTCCGAAATGTCTAGTGCATACACTTTGAGAGAAAGTGACCTAAATGCAAAAGTTGAATGCAAAAAATTATTAAGTTATCTGCCCCTTGATTGAAGGGACAAGGTCACATGCACATTTGCAAATTCAAAAAGTTGTGTCTTATTTTCAAGATAAGTCCAAAGTCCAAGTCCAGTGTGCTAAAAGTTAAAATTCAGCATGTTTCCCCTACAGAACTTTCCATGGGGGCCGCCATATTTGTTTACATGCAAAACCGCAGTAAAGATTTACCTGTTTTTGAGTGGGGGTAAAGCTCACAATTTCATGTTTAAAAAATACACTTGGTAAAATTAAATACTCTCATTTTAATGAATGGTATTTTATTAATTAACAAATCCGAAAAAGTATTTGAAACATTTATCAGGCATGTTTTAATTTGTGGGACCTTTCACTTCTGGCTCAGGTCACTCCTGGAAAGGGGCGTGGCCAATCCCATGCTATATTTAGCATACCACAACCTACAAGGTCAAGGTCACAGGCACATTTGTATAGTAAATGTAGTAAATGGATGCCGGACTATTGGATTATATAGTGAATAAACGCAGCACATGACCCGACTAGTAGATAATCAGTGAATTCACATCTCGGGACGAATTGAATTGAATTGGGTTTAAAGGCGCGCGCACCAACACATGAAAGGTTATATGGCACCTCACAGGAATGAATATGCCAGACTCATCAAGAAAAAAAATATGTAGAATGGGCCTAGAACCTTGTTACCTACAGAACTGCAGAGTTGCTGCAAATTCAAGGTCAAGGTCACATGCACATTTGTATAGTAATTGTAGTAAATGGAATGCCTGACTAGTGGATAATATAGTGAAAAAATGCAGCACCACTTTGGACTAGTGGATAATACAGAGAATAAATGCAGCACCACTTTGAACTAGTGGATAATATAGAGAATAAATGCAGCACCACTAAAGGACTAGTGGATAGTATAGTAAATAAATGCAGCGCCACCCGGACTATTGGACAATACTAGTGGATAATATAGTGAATAAATGCAGCACCACTTTGGACTAGTGGATAATACAGAGAATAAATGCAGCACCACTTTGAACTAGTGGATAATATAGAGAATAAATGCAGCACCACTAAAGGACTAGTTGATAGTATAGTAAATAAATGCAGCGCCACCCGGACTGGTGGACAATACTAGTGAATATGCCAGACTCATTCCTCCATTTACATCAAGAAAAAATACGTAGAATGGGCCTAGAACCTGGTTACTTACAGAACTGCAGAGTTGCTGCAAATTCTGTAGTACACACTCCATTTACGATGGAGCCACGTTTCCATGCTTGCATACGCGGTGTCATGATAAAGACCTTGAATGAGCATGATAAAAAATTATGACAAAATCAATATGAATTGGGGTGGGGGGGGGGCCCTCTGCATGTGACGGTGTGTTTGCAGTGGTTGTATTCTACCCCGGCAACCACACGGGGGTCTTGGGACGAGACACAGAAATTAAAGGTAAATGTTGTTAAATGAAAGTTTGTAAACATTTTAATAACTAAAAATAATCGAGTTTACATTTTGCTGATGTGCATTCTTTTAAAAACAAAATGACATTCTTTAAAAAAAAATAAAAAAAATCATCACTCCCAAATTAGTAGGTCAAGGTCATAGATGAAATCCATACATCTAAAAAAACGCACTACCCAAGACAACTAGGTCAAAATAGGATGTTTTGTCTTATCTGCTCTTTGCTTGGAAGGTGAAGGTCACAGCCACGTATGTTTTTTGAGAGTTGCGATGTACTACCCAAGATACAACTATAAGCAATGTTTTAAAGGTCCAGTGCATAGTTTGCGAGAAACTGACCTAAATGCAACCCCCAAAGAAAGCCCAAGAGTAACGCATATATCCCTTGTTTCCACCCCTGCTCAATGGCAGCCGTATTGGATTGGATGTCGCACAGAACTAATTTTGTTTTAAAACAAACAACCTTCACCTAATGATCATCCATGTGAAGTTTAGTCAAAACTGGCAAAGCGGTTTGTGAGAAGAAGTCGTTTGAAGCAAAAGTTAATGACGGACGTCGATGGACGAAAAGCGATCCCAATAGATCACATTGATCCTATGGCTCAGGTGATCTCAACAAAATGCAGATGCTCGACTTCCGTGGTGTACAAATAAATACAAAGAAACAAAAAAGTAGTCTTTCTTTGTTTTAGTTGGGGATGGGGTGTTGTTGTTGGTGGTGGTGTGGGTACAGGTTTAAGAATAAATAAACAAAACAACAAAGAAATACGAAGAAAAAAAAACTGTTGGGTTTTGGGGTGGGGGATGAGGAGTGGGGTAATGTAGGTGGTGGTTGGGGAGAGTGAGCGGGAGGGGCAGGGAGAGGTATAAATATAAGAATAAACAAAACACAAATGCGTAAATGGAAAAATAAGTCGGGTTTTGTGTTGGGCTATAGGTGCAAGAATAAATAAACACGAAATATGTAAAAAAACAAACAAACAAAAAACTGTCTTGTTTCGAGGCGGTGGGAGGAGGGGGGCGGGGCGGTGGGACAGATCTTTACCAATAAACAAAAGAACATGCATGGAAAGAAATACGTACAAAAAACAAGAAAAAAGAAATCAAAATTCCATCAATCTAAAAAGACGCACTACCCAAGACAACTATGTCAACATAGAAGGTTTCGTCTTATCTCCTTTGCTTGGAGGGTGAAGGTCACATCCACGTATGCGTTTTGAGATATTGCGATGTACTACCCAAGATACAACTATAAACCATGTTTTAAAGGTCTAGTGCATACAGTTTGCGAAAAATTGACCTAAATGCAAAAGTTGAATGTAAAAAGTATTATGTTATCTGCCCCTTGCTTGGAGGGTCAATGTCACATTCACAATTGCTTTGTGACATTGCAATGTACCACCCATGATACAACTTCAAGCAAAGTCCGAAATGTCTAGTGCATACACTTTGAGAGAAAGTGACCTAAATGCAAAAGTTGAATGCCAAAAATATTAAGTTATCTGCCCCTTGATTGAAGGGACAAGGTCACATGCACATTTGCAAATTCAAAAAGTTGTGTCTTATTTTCAAGATAAGTCCAAAGTCCAAGTCCAGTGTGCTAAAAGTTAAAATTCAGAAGGTTTCCCTTACAGAACTTTCCATGGGGGCCGCCATATTTGTTTACATGCAAAACCGCAGTAAAGATTTACCTGTTTTTGAGTGGGGGTAAAGCTCACAATTTCATGTTTAAAAAATACACTTGGTAAAATTAAATACTCTCATTTTAATGAATGGTATTTTATTAATTAACAAATCCGAAAATGTATTTGAAACATTTATCAGGCATGTTTTAATTTGTGGGACCTTTCACTTCTGGCTCAGGTCACTCCTGGAAAGGGGCGTGGCCAATCCCATGCTATATTTAGGATACCACAACCTACAAGGTCAAGGTCACAGGCACATTTGTATAGTAAATGTAGTAAATGGATGCCGGACTATTGGATTATATAGTGAATAAACGCAGCACATGACCCGACTAGTAGATAATCAGTGAATTCACATCTCGGGACGAATTGAATTGGGTTTAAAGGCGCGCGCACCAACACATGAAAGGTTATATGGCACCTCACAGGAATGAATATGCCAGACTCATCAAGAAAAAAAATATGTAGAATGGGCCTAGAACCTTGTTACCTACAGAACTGCAGAGTTGCTGCAAATTCAAGGTCAAGGTCACATGCACATTTGTATAGTAAATGTAGTAAATGGAATGCCCGACTAGTGGATAATATAGTGAATAAATGCAGCACCACTTTGGACTAGTGGATAATACAGAGAATAAATGCAGCACCACTTTGAACTAGTGGATAATATAGAGAATAAATGCAGCACCACTAAAGGACTAGTGGATAGTATAGTAAATAAATGCAGCGCCAACCGAACTGGTGGACAATACTAGTGAATATGCCAGACTTATTCCTCCATCTACATCAAGAAAAAATACGTAGAATGGGCCTAGAACCTTGTTACTTACAGAACTGCAGAGTTGCTGCAAATTCTGTAGTACACACTCCATTTACGATGGAGCCACGTTTCCATGCTTGCATACGCGGTGTCATGATAAAGACCTTGAATGAGCATGATAAAAAATTATGACAAAATCAATATGAATTGGGGTGGGGGGGCCCTCTGCATGTGACGGTGTGTTTGCAGTGGTTGTATTCTACCCCGGCAACCACACGGGGGTCTTGGGACGAGACACAGAAATTAAAGGTAAATGTTGTTAAATGAAAGTTTGTAAACATTTTAATAACTAAAAATAATCGAGTTTACATTTTGCTGATGTGCATTCTTTTAAAAAAAAAATGACATTCTTTAAAAAAAAAATCAAAAAAAAATCATCACTCCCAAATTAGTAGGTCAAGGTCATAGATGAAATCCATACATCTAAAAAAACGCACTACCCAAGACAACTAGGTCAAAATAGAATGTTTTGTCTTATCTGCTCTTTGCTTGGAAGGTGAAGTTCACAGCCACGTATGTTTTTTGAGAGTTGCGATGTACTACCCAAGATACAACTATAAGCAATGTTTTAAAGGTCCAGTGCATAGTTTGCGAGAAACTGACCTAAATGCAACCCCCAAAGAAAGCCCAAGAGTAACGCATATATCCCTTGTTTCCACCCATGCTCAATGGCAGCCATATTGGATTGGATGTCGCACAGAACTCATTTTGTTTTAAAAAAAACAACCTTCACCTAATGATCATCCATGTGAAGTTTAGTCAAAACTGGCAAAGCGGTTTGTGAGAAGAAGTCGTTTGAAGCAAAAGTTAATGACGGACGTCGATGGACGAAGAGCGATCCCAATAGATCACATTGATCCTATGGCTCAGGTGATCTCAACAAAATGCAGATGCTCGACTTCCGTGGTGTACAAATAAATACAAAGAAACAAAAAAGTAGTCTTTCTTTGTTTTAGTTGGGGATGGGGTGTTGTTGGTGGTGGTGTGGGTACAGGTTTAAGAATAAATAAACAAAACAACAAAGAAATACGAAGAAAAAAAAAACTGTTGGGTTTTGGGGTGGGGGATGAGGAGTGGGGTAATGTAGGTGGTGGTTGGGGAGAGTGAGCGGGAGGGGCAGGGAGAGGTATAAATATAAGAATAAACAAAACACAAATGCGTAAATGGAAAAATAAGTCGGGTTTTGTGTTGGGCTATAGGTGCAAGAATAAATAAACACGAAATATGTAAAAAAACAAACAAACAAAAAACTGTCTTGTTTCGAGGCGGTGGGAGGAGGGGGGCGGGGCGGTGGGACAGATCTTTACCAATAAACAAAAGAACATGCATGGAAAGAAATACGTACAAAAAAAAAGAAAAAAGAAATCAAAATTCCATCAATCTAAAAAGACGCACTACCCAAGACAACTATGTCAACATAGAAGGTTTCGTCTTATCTGTTTTGCTTGGAGGGTGAAGGTCACATCCACGTATGCGTTTTGAGATATTGCGATGTACTACCCAAGATACAACTATAAACCATGTTTTAAAGGTCTAGTGCATACAGTTTGCGAAAAATTGACCTAAATGCAAAAGTTGAATGTAAAAAGTATTATGTTATCTGCCCCTTGCTTGGAGGGTCAAGGTCACATTCACAATTGCTTTGTGACATTGCAATGTACCACCCAAGATACAACTTCAAGCAAAGTCCGAAACGTCTAGTGCATACACTTTGAGAGAAAGTGACCTAAATGCAAAAGTTGAATGCAAAAAATTATTAAGTTATCTGCCCCTTGATTGAAGGGACAAGGTCACATGCACATTTGCAAATTCAAAAAGTTGTGTCTTATTTTCAAGATAAGTCCAAAGTCCAAGTCCAGTGTGCTAAAAGTTAAAATTCAGCATGTTTCCCCTGCAGAACTTTCCATGGGGGCCGCCATATTTGTTTACATGCAAAACCGCAGTAAAGATTTACCTGTTTTTGAGTGGGGGTAAAGCTCACAATTTCATGTTTAAAAAATACACTTGGTAAAATTAAATACTCTCATTTTAATGAATGGTATTTTATTAATTAACAAATCCTAAAATGTATTTGAAACATTTATCAGGCGTTTTAATTTGTGGGACCTTTCACTACTGGCTCAGGTCACTCCTGGAAAGGGGCGTGGCCAATCCCATGCTATATTTAGGATACCACAACCTACAAGGTCAAGGTCACAGGCACATTTGTATAGTAAATGTAGTAAATGGATGCCAGACTATTGGATTATATAGTGAATAAACGCAGCACATGACCCGACTAGTAGATAATCAGTGAATTCACATCTCGGGACGAATTGAATTGAATTGGGTTTAAAGGCGCGCGCACCAACACATGAAAGGTTATATGGCACCTCACAGGAATGAATATGCCAGACTCATCAAGAAAAAAAATATGTAGAATGGGCCTAGAACCTTGTTACCTACAGAACTGCCGAGTTGCTGCAAATTCAAGGTCAAGGTCACATGCATATTTGTATAGTAAATGTAGTAAATGGAATGCCTGACTAGTGGATAATATAGTGAATAAATGCAGCACCACTTTGGACTAGTGGATAATACAGAGAATAAATGCAGCACCACTTTGAACTAGTGGATAATATAGAGAATAAATGCAGCACCACTAAAGGACTAGTGGATAGTATAGTAAATAAATGGAGCGCCACCCGGACTATTGGACAATACTAGTGGATAATATAGTGAATAAATGCAGCACCACTTTGGACTAGTGGATAATACAGAGAATAAATGCAGCACCACTTTGAACTAGTGGATAATATAGAGAATAAATGCAGCACCACTAAAGGACTAGTGGATAGTATAGTAAATAAATGCAGCGCCAACCGGACTGGTGGACAATACTAGTGAATATGCCAGACTCATTCCTCCATTTACATCAAGAAAAAATACGTAGAATGGGCCTAGAACCTTGTTACTTACAGAACTGCAGAGTTGCTGCAAATTCTGTAGTACACACTCCATTTACGATGGAGCCACGTTTCCATGCTTGCATACGCGGTGTCATGATAAAGACCTTGAATGAGCATGATAAAAAATTATGACAAAATCAATATGAATTGGGGTGGGGGGGGGCCCTCTGCATGTGACGGTGTGTTTGCAGTGGTTGTATTCTACCCCGGCAACCACACGGGGGTCTTGGGACGAGACACAGAAATTAAAGGTAAATGTTGTTAAATGAAAGTTTGTAAACATTTTAATAACTAAAAATAATCGAGTTTACATTTTGCTGATGTGCATTCTTTTAAAAACAAAATGACATTCTTTAAAAAAAAAAAAAAAAAAATCACTCCCAAATTAGTAGGTCAAGGTCATAGATGAAATCCATACATCTAAAAAAACGCACTACCCAAGACAACTAGGTCAAAATAGAATGTTTTGTCTTATCTGCTCTTTGCTCGGAAGGTGAAGGTCACAGCCACGTATGTTTTTTGAGAGTTGCGATGTACTACCCAAGATACAACTATAAGCAATGTTTTAAAGGTCCAGTGCATAGTTTGCGAGAAACTGACCTAAATGCAACCCCCAAAGAAAGCCCAAGAGTAACGCATATATCCCTTGTTTCCACCCATGCTCAATGGCAGCCATATTGGATTGGATGTCGCACAGAACTCATTTTGTTTTAAAAAAAACAACCTTCACCTAATGATCATCCATGTGAAGTTTAGTCAAAACTGGCAAAGCGGTTTGTGAGAAGAAGTCGTTTGAAGCAAAAGTTAATGACGGACGTCGATGGACGAAGAGCGATCCCAATAGATCACATTGATCCTATGGCTCAGGTGATCTCAACAAAATGCAGATGCTCGACTTCCGTGGTGTACAAATAAATACAAAGAAACAAAAAAGTAGTCTTTCTTTGTTTTAGTTGGGGATGGGGTGTTGTTGTTGGTGGTGGTGTGGGTACAGGTTTAAGAATAAATAAACAAAACAACAAAGAAATACGAAGAAAAAAAAAACTGTTGGGTTTTGGGGTGGGGGATGAGGAGTGGGGTAATGTAGGTGGTGGTTGGGGAGAGTGAGCGGGAGGGGCAGGGAGAGGTATAAATATAAGAATAAACAAAACACAAATGCGTAAATGGAACAATAAGTCGGGTTTTGTGTTGGGCTATAGGTGCAAGAATAAATAAACACGAAATATGTAAAAAAACAAACAAACAAAAAACTGTCTTGTTTCGAGGCGGTGGGAGGAGGGGGGCGGGGCGGTGGGACAGATCTTTACCAATAAACAAAAGAACATGCATGGAAAGAAATACGTACAAAAAACAAGAAAAAAGAAATCAAAATTCCATCAATCTAAAAAGACGCACTACCCAAGACAACTATGTCAACATAGAAGGTTTCGTCTTATCTGCTTTGCTTGGAGGGTGAAGGTCACATCCACGTATGCGTTTTGAGATATTGCGATGTACTACCCAAGATACAACTATAAACCATGTTTTAAAGGTCTAGTGCATACAGTTTGCGAAAAATTGACCTAAATGCAAAAGTTGAATGTAAAAAGTATTATGTTATCTGCCCCTTGCTTGGAGGGTCAAGGTCACATTCACAATTGCTTTGTGACATTGCAATGTACCACCCAAGATACAACTTCAAGCAAAGTCCGAAATGTCTAGTGCATACACTGAGAGAAAGTGACCTAAATGCAAAAGTTGAATGCAAAAAATTATTAAGTTATCTGCCCCTTGATTGAAGGGACAAGGTCACATGCACATTTGCAAATTCAAAAAGTTGTGTCTTATTTTCAAGATAAGTCCAAAGTCCAAGTCCAGTGTGCTAAAAGTTAAAATTCAGCATGTTTCCCCTACAGAACTTTCCATGGGGGCCGCCATATTTGTTTACATGCAAAACCGCAGTAAAGATTTACCTGTTTTTGAGTGGGGGTAAAGCTCACAATTTCATGTTTAAAAAATACACTTGGTAAAATTAAATACTCTCATTTTAATGAATGGTATTTTATTAATTAACAAATCCGAAAATGTATTTGAAACATTTATCAGGCGTTTTAATTTGTGGGACCTTTCACTTCTGGCTCAGGTCACTCCTGGAAAGGGGCGTGGCCAATCCCATGCTATATTTAGGATACCACAACCTACAAGGTCAAGGTCACAGGCACATTTGTATAGTAAATGTAGTAAATGGATGCCGGACTATTGGATTATATAGTGAATAAACGCAGCACATGACCCGACTAGTAGATAATCAGTGAATTCACATCTCGGGACGAATTGAATTGAATTGGGTTTAAAGGCGCGCGCACCAACACATGAAAGGTTATATGGCACCTCACAGGAATGAATATGCCAGACTCATCAAGAAAAAAAATATGTAGAATGGGCCTAGAACCTTGTTACCTACAGAACTGCAGAGTTGCTGCAAATTCAAGGTCAAGGTCACATGCATATTTGTATAGTAAATGTAGTAAATGGAATGCCTGACTAGTGGATAATATAGTGAATAAATGCAGCACCACTTTGGACTAGTGGATAATACAGAGAATAAATGCAGCACCACTTTGAACTAGTGGATAATATAGAGAATAAATGCAGCACCACTAAAGGACTAGTGGATAGTATAGTAAATAAATGGAGCGCCACCCGGACTATTGGACAATACTAGTGGATAATATAGTGAATAAATGCAGCAACACTTTGGACTAGTGGATAATACAGAGAATAAATGCAGCACCACTTTGAACTAGTGGATAATATAGAGAATAAATGCAGCACCACTAAAGGACTAGTGGATAGTATAGTAAATAAATGCAGCGCCAACCGGACTGGTGGACAATACTAGTGAATATGCCAGACTTATTCCTCCATTTACATCAAGAAAAAATACGTAGAATGGGCCTAGAACCTTGTTACTTACAGAACTGCAGAGTTGCTGCAAATTCTGTAGTACACACTCCATTTACGATGGAGCCACGTTTCCATGCTTGCATACGCGGTGTCATGATAAAGACCTTGAATGAGCATGATAAAAAATTATGACAAAATCAATATGAATTGGGGTGGGGGTGCCCTCTGCATGTGACGGTGTGTTTGCAGTGGTTGTATTCTACCCCGGCAACCACACGGGGGTCTTGGGACGAGACACAGAAATTAAAGGTAAATGTTGTTAAATGAAAGTTTGTAAACATTTTAATAACTAAAAATAATCGAGTTTACATTTTGCTGATGTGCATTCTTTTAAAAAAAAAATGACATTCTTTAAAAAAAAAATCAAAAAAAAATCATCACTCCCAAATTAGTAGGTCAAGGTCATAGATGAAATCCATACATCTAAAAAAACGCACTACCCAAGACAACTAGGTCAAAATAGAATGTTTTGTCTTATCTGCTCTTTGCTTGGAAGGTGAAGTTCACAGCCACGTATGTTTTTTGAGAGTTGCGATGTACTACCCAAGATACAACTATAAGCAATGTTTTAAAGGTCCAGTGCATAGTTTGCGAGAAACTGACCTAAATGCAACCCCCAAAGAAAGCCCAAGAGTAACGCATATATCCCTTGTTTCCACCCATGCTCAATGGCAGCCATATTGGATTGGATGTCGCACAGAACTCATTTTGTTTTAAAAAAAACAACCTTCACCTAATGATCATCCATGTGAAGTTTAGTCAAAACTGGCAAAGCGGTTTGTGAGAAGAAGTCGTTTGAAGCAAAAGTTAATGACGGACGTCGATGGACGAAGAGCGATCCCAATAGATCACATTGATCCTATGGCTCAGGTGATCTCAACAAAATGCAGATGCTCGACTTCCGTGGTGTACAAATAAATACAAAGAAACAAAAAAGTAGTCTTTCTTTGTTTTAGTTGGGGATGGGGTGTTGTTGTTGGTGGTGGTGTGGGTACAGGTTTAAGAATAAATAAACAAAACAACAAAGAAATACGAAGAAAAAAAAAACTGTTGGGTTTTGGGGTGGGGGATGAGGATTGGGGTAATGTAGGTGGTGGTTGGGGAGAGTGAGCGGGAGGGGCAGGGAGAGGTATAAATATAAGAATAAACAAAACACAAATGCGTAAATGGAAAAATAAGTCGGGTTTTGTGTTAGGCTATAGGTGCAAGAATAAATAAACACGAAATATGTAAAAAAAAAAAAAAAAAAAAAACTGTCTTGTTTCGAGGCGGTGGGAGGAGGGGGGCGGGGCGGTGGGACAGATCTTTACCAATAAACAAAAGAACATGCATGGAAAGAAATACGTACAAAAAACAAGAAAAAAGAAATCAAAATTCCATCAATCTAAAATGACGCACTACCCAAGACAACTATGTCAACATAGAAGGTTTCGTCTTATCTGTTTTACTTGGAGGGTGAAGGTCACATCCACGTATGCGTTTTGAGATATTGCGATGTACTACCCAAGATACAACTATAAACCATGTTTTAAAGGTCTAGTGCATACAGTTTGCGAAAAATTGACCTAAATGCAAAAGTTGAATGTAAAAAGTATTATGTTATCTGCCCCTTGCTTGGAGGGTCAAGGTCACATTCACAATTGCTTTGTGACATTGCAATGTACCACCCAAGATACAACTTCAAGCAAAGTCCGAAACGTCTAGTGCATACACTTTGAGAGAAAGTGACCTAAATGCAAAAGTTGAATGCAAAAAATTATTAAGTTATCTGCCCCTTGATTGAAGGGACAAGGTCACATGCACATTTGCAAATTCAAAAAGTTGTGTCTTATTTTCAAGATAAGTCCAAAGTCCAAGTCCAGTGTGCTAAAAGTTAAAATTCAGCATGTTTCCCCTGCAGAACTTTCCATGGGGGCCGCCATATTTGTTTACATGCAAAACCGCAGTAAAGATTTACCTGTTTTTGAGTGGGGGTAAAGCTCACAATTTCATGTTTAAAAAATACACTTGGTAAAATTAAATACTCTCATTTTAATGAATGGTATTTTATTAATTAACAAATCCTAAAATGTATTTGAAACATTTATCAGGCGTTTTAATTTGTGGGACCTTTCACTTCTGGCTCAGGTCACTCCTGGAAAGGGGCGTGGCCAATCCCATGCTATATTTAGGATACCACAACCTACAAGGTCAAGGTCACAGGCACATTTGTATAGTAAATGTAGTAAATGGATGCCAGACTATTGGATTATATAGTGAATAAACGCAGCACATGACCCGACTAGTAGATAATCAGTGAATTCACATCTCGGGACGAATTGAATTGAATTGGGTTTAAAGGCGCGCGCACCAACACATGAAAGGTTATATGGCACCTCACAGGAATGAATATGCCAGACTCATCAAGAAAAAAAATATGTAGAATGGGCCTAGAACCTTGTTACCTACAGAACTGCCGAGTTGCTGCAAATTCAAGGTCAAGGTCACATGCATATTTGTATAGTAAATGTAGTAAATGGAATGCCTGACTAGTGGATAATATAGTGAATAAATGCAGCACCACTTTGGACTAGTGGATAATACAGAGAATAAATGCAGCACCACTTTGAACTAGTGGATAATATAGAGAATAAATGCAGCACCACTAAAGGACTAGTGGATAGTATAGTAAATAAATGCAGCGCCACCCGGACTATTGGACAATACTAGTGGATAATATAGTGAATAAATGCAGCACCACTTTGGACTAGTGGATAATACAGAGAATAAATGCAGCACCACTTTGAACTAGTGGATAATATAGAGAATAAATGCAGCACCACTAAAGGACTAGTGGATAGTATAGTAAATAAATGCAGCGCCAACCGGACTGGTGGACAATACTAGTGAATATGCCAGACTCATTCCTCCATTTACATCAAGAGAAAATACGTAGAATGGGCCTAGAACCTTGTTACTTACAGAACTGCAGAGTTGCTGCAAATTCTGTAGTACACACTCCATTTACGATGGAGCCACGTTTCCATGCTTGCATACGCGGTGTCATGATAAAGACCTTGAATGAGCATGATAAAAAATTATGACAAAATCAATATGAATTGGGGTGGGGGGGCCCTCTGCATGTGACGGTGTGTTTGCAGTGGTTGTATTCTACCCCGGCAACCACACGGGGGTCTTGGGACGAGACACAGAAATTAAAGGTAAATGTTGTTAAATGAAAGTTTGTAAACAATTTAATAACTAAAAATAATCGAGTTTACATTTTGCTGATGTGCATTCTTTTAAAAACAAAATGACATTCTTTAAAAAAAAATCAAAAAAATCATCACTCCCAAATTAGTAGGTCAAGGTCATAGATGAAATCCATACATCTAAAAAAACGCACTACCCAAGACAACTAGGTCAAAATAGAATGTTTTGTCTTATCTGCTCTTTGCTTGGAAGGTGAAGGTCACAGCCACGTATGTTTTTTGAGAGTTGCGATGTACTACCCAAGATACAACTATAAGCAATGTTTTAAAGGTCCAGTGCATAGTTTGCGAGAAACTGACCTAAATGCAACCCCCAAAGAAAGCCCAAGAGTAACGCATATATCCCTTGTTTCCACCCATGCTCAATGGCAGCCATATTGGATTGGATGTCGCACAGAACTAATTTTGTTTTAAAAAAAACAACCTTCACCTAATGATCATCCATGTGAAGTTTAGTCAAAACTGGCAAAGCGGTTTGTGAGAAGAAGTCGTTTGAAGCAAATGTTAATGACGGACGTCGATGGACGAAGAGCGATCCCAATAGATCACATTGATCCTATGGCTCAGGTGATCTCAACAAAATGCAGATGCTCGACTTCCGTGGTGTACAAATAAATACAAAGAAACAAAAAAGTAGTCTTTCTTTGTTTTAGTTGGGGATGGGGTGTTGTTGTTGTTGGTGGTGTGGGTACAGGTTTAAGAATAAATAAACAAAACAACAAAGAAATACGAAGAAAAAAACAACTGTTGGGTTTTGGGGTGGGGGATGAGGAGTGGGGTAATGTAGGTGGTGGTTGGGGAGAGTGAGCGGGAGGGGCAGGGAGAGGTATAAATATAAGAATAAACAAAACACAAATGCGTAAATGGAAAAATAAGTCGGGTTTTGTGTTGGGCTATAGGTGCAAGAATAAATAAACACGAAATATGTAAAAAAAAAAACAAACAAAAAAACTGTCTTGTTTCGAGGCGGTGGGAGGAGGGGGGCGGGGCGGTGGGACAGATCTTTACCAATAAACAAAAGAACATGCATGGAAAGAAATACGTACAAAAAACAAGAAAAAAGAAATCAAAATTCCATCAATCTAAAAAGACGCACTACCCAGGACAACTATGTCAACATAGAAGGTTTCGTATTATCTGCTTTGCTTGGAGGGTGAAGGTCACATCCACGTATGCGTTTTGAGATATTGCGATGTACTACCCAAGATACAACTATAAACCATGTTTTAAAGGTCTAGTGCATACAGTTTGCGAAAAATTGACCTAAATGCAAAAGTTAAATGTAAAAAGTATTATGTTATCTGCCCCTTGCTTGGAGGGTCAAGGTCACATTCACAATTGCTTTGTGACATTGCAATGTACCACCCAAGATACAACTTCAAGCAAAGTCCGAAATGTCTAGTGCATACACTTTGAGAGAAAGTGACCTAAATGCAAAAGTTGAATGCAAAACATTATTAAGTTATCTGCCCCTTGATTGAAGGGACAAGGTCACATGCACATTTGCAAATTCAAAAAGTTGTGTCTTATTTTCAAGATAAGTCCAAAGTCCAAGTCCAGCGTGCTAAAAGTTAAAATTCAGCATGTTTCCCCTACAGAACTTTCCATGGGGGCCGCCATATTTGTTTACATGCAAAACCGCAGTAAAGATTTACCTGTTTTTGAGTGGGGGTAAAGCTCACAATTTCATGTTTAAAAAATACACTTGGTAAAATTAAATACTCTCATTTTAATGAATGGTATTTTATTAATTAACAAATTCGAAAATGTATTTGAAACATTTATCAGGCATGTTTTAATTTGTGGGACCTTTCACTTCTGGCTCAGGTCACTCCTGGAAAGGGGCGTGGCCAATCCCATGCTATATTTAGGATACCACAACCTACAAGGTCAAGGTCACAGGCACATTTGTATAGTAAATGTAGTAAATGGATGCCGGACTATTGGATTATATAGTGAATAAACGCAGCACATGACCCGACTAGTAGATAATCAGTGAATTCACATCTCGGGACGAATTGAATTGAATTGGGTTTAAAGGCGCGCGCACCAACACATGAAAGGTTATATGGCACCTCACAGGAATGAATATGCCAGACTCATCAAGAAAAAAAATATGTAGAATGGGCCTAGAACCTTGTTACCTACAGAACTGCAGAGTTGCTGCAAATTCAAGGTCAAGGTCACATGCACATTTGTATAGTAAATGTAGTAAATGGAATGCCTGACTAGTGGATAATATAGTGAATAAATGCAGCACCACTTTGGACTAGTGGATAATACAGAATTTAAATGCAGCACCACTTTGAACTAGTGGATAATATAGAGAATAAATGCAGCACTACTAAAGGACTAGTGGATAGTATAGTAAATAAATGCAGCGCAACCCGGACTATTGGACAATACTAGTGGATAATATAGTGAATAAATGCAGCACCACTTTGGACTAGTGGATAATACAGAGAATAAATGCAGCACCACTTTGAACTAGTGGATAATATAGAGAATAAATGCAGCACCACTAAAGGACTAGTGGATAGTATAGTAAATAAATGCAGCGCCACCCGGACTGGTGGACAATACTAGTGAATATGCCAGACTCATTCCTCCATTTACATCAAGAAAAAATACGTAGAATGGGCCTAGAACCTTGTTACTTACAGAACTGCAGAGTTGCTGCAAATTCTGTAGTACACACTCCATTTACGATGGAGCCACGTTTCCATGCTTGCATACGCGGTGTCATGATAAAGACCTTGAATGAGCATGATAAAAAATTATGACAAAATCAATATGAATTGGGGTGGGGGGGCAACCACACGGGGGTCTTGGGAACCACACGGGGGTCTTGGGACGAGACACAGAAATTAAAGGTAAATGTTGTTAAATGAAAGTTTGTAAACAATTTAATAACTAAAAATAATCGAGTTTACATTTTGCTGATGTGCATTCTTTTAAAAACAAAATGACATTCTTTAAAAAAAAATCAAAAAAATCATCACTCCCAAATTAGTAGGTCAAGGTCATAGATGAAATCCATACATCTAAAAAAACGCACTACCCAAGACAACTAGGTCAAAATAGAATGTTTTGT
This sequence comes from Cyrtodaria siliqua, assembly GCA_037043455.1. Classification (NCBI taxonomy): domain Eukaryota; kingdom Metazoa; phylum Mollusca; class Bivalvia; order Adapedonta; family Hiatellidae; genus Cyrtodaria; species Cyrtodaria siliqua. Next base: position 96,164 of record JAWPHD010000034.1, read on the forward strand.
CTTATCTGCTCTTTGCTTGGAAGGTGAAGGTCACAGCCACGTATGTTTTTTGAGAGTTGCGATGTACTACCCAAGATACAACTATAAGCAATGTTTTAAAGGTCCAGTGCATAGTTTGCGAGAAACTGACCTAAATGCAACCCCCAAAGAAAGCCCAAGAGTAACGCATATATCCCTTGTTTCCACCCATGCTCAATGGCAGCCATATTGGATTGGATGTCGCACAGAACTAATTTTGTTTTAAAAAAAACAACCTTCACCTAATGATCATCCATGTGAAGTTTAGTCAAAACTGGCAAAGCGGTTTGTGAGAAGAAGTCGTTTGAAGCAAAAGTTAATGACGGACGTCGATGGACGAAGAGCGATCCCAATAGATCACATGATCCTATGGCTCAGGTGATCTCAACAAAATGCAGATGCTCGACTTCCGTGGTGTACAAATAAATACAAAGAAACAAAAAAGTAGTCTTTCTTTGTTTTAGTTGGGGATGGGGTGTTGTTGTTGGTGGTGGTGTGGGTACAGGTTTAAGAATAAATAAACAAAACAACAAAGAAATACGAAGAAAAAAAAAACTGTTGGGTTTTGGGGTGGTGGATGAGGAGTGGGGTAATGTAGGTGGTGGTTGGGGAGAGTGAGCGGGAGGGGCAGGGAGAGGTATAAATATAAGAATAAACAAAACACAAATGCGTAAATGGAAAAATAAGTCGGGTTTTGTGTTGGGCTATAGGTGCAAGAATAAATAAACACGAAATATGTAAAAAAAAAAAAAACTGTCTTGTTTCGAGGCGGTGGGAGGAGGGGGGCGGGGCGGTGGGACAGATCTTTACCAATAAACAAAAGAACATGCATGGAAAGAAATACGTACAAAAAAGAAATCAAAATTCCATCAATCTAAAAAGACGCACTACCCAAGACAACTATGTCAACATAGAAGGTTTCGTCTTATCTGCTTTGCTTGGAGGGTGAAGGTCACATCCACGTATGCGTTTTGAGATATTGCGATGGACTACCCAAGATACAACTATAAACCATGTTTTAAAGGTCTAGTGCATACAGTTTGCGAAAAATTGACCTAAATGCAAAAGTTGAATGTAAAAAGTATTATGTTATCTGCCCCTTGCTTGGAGGGTCAAGGTCACATTCACAATTGCTTTGTGACATTGCAATGTACCACCCAAGATACAACTTCAAGCAAAGTCCGAAATGTCTAGTGCATACACTTTGAGAGAAAGTGACCTAAATGCAAAAAATTATTAAGTTATCTGCCCCTTGATTGAAGGGACAAGGTCACATGCACATTTGCAAATTCAAAAAGTTGTGTCTTATTTTCAAGATAAGTCCAAAGTCCAAGTCCAGTGTGCTAAAAGTTAAAATTCAGCATGTTTCCCCTACAGAACTTTCCATGGGGGCCGCTATATTTGTTTACATGCAAAACCGCAGTAAAGATTTACCTGTTTTTGAGTGGGGGTAAAGCTCACAATTTCATGTTTAAAAAATACACTTGGTAAAATTAAATACTCTCATTTTAATGAATGGTATTTTATTAATTAACAAATCCGAAAATGTATTTGAAACATTTATCAGGCATGTTTTAATTTGTGGGACCTTTCACTTCTGGCTCAGGTCACTCCTGGAAAGGGGCGTGGCCAATCCCATGCTATATTTAGGATACCACAACCTACAAGGTCAAGGTCACAGGCACATTTGTATAGTAAATGTAGTAAATGGATGCCGGACTATTGGATTATATAGTGAATAAACGCAGCACATGACCCGACTAGTAGATAATCAGTGAATTCACATCTCGGGATGAATTGAATTGAATTGGGTTTAAAGGCGCGCGCACCAACACATGAAAGGTTATATGGCACCTCACAGGAATGAATATTCCAGACTCATCAAGAAAAAAAATATGTAGAATGGGCCTAGAACCTTGTTACCTACAGAACTGCAGAGTTGCTGCAAATTCAAGGTCAAGGTCACATGCACATTTGTATAGTAAATGTAGTAAATGGAATGCCTGACTAGTGGATAATATAGTGAATAAATGCAGCAACACTTTGGACTAGTGGATAATACAGAGAATAAATGCAGCACCACTTTGAACTAGTGGATAATATAGAGAATAAATGCAGCACCACTAAAGGACTAGTGGATAGTATAGTAAATAAATGCAGCGCCACCCGGACTATTGGACAATACTAGTGGATAATATAGTGAATAAATGCAGCACCACTTTGGACTAGTGGATAATACAGAGAATAAATGCAGCACCACTTTGAACTAGTGGATAATATAGAGAATAAATGCAGCACCACTAAAGGACTAGTGGATAGTATAGTAAATAAATGCAGCGCCACCTGGACTGGTGGACAATACTAGTGAATATGCAAGACTCATTCCTTCATTTACATCAAGAAAAAATACGTAGATTGGGCCTAGAACCTTGTTACTTACAGAACTGCAGAGTTGCTGCAAATTCTGTAGTACACACTCCATTTACGATGGAGCCACGTTTCCATGCTTGCATACGCGGTGTCATGATAAAGACCTTGAATGAGCATGATAAAAAATTATGACAAAATCAATATGAATTGGGGTGGGGGGGGGCCCTCTGCATGTGACGCTGTGTTTGCAGTGGTTGTATTCTACCCCGGCAACCACACGGAGGTCTTGGGACGAGACACAGAAATTAAAGGTAAATGTTGTTAAATGAAAGTTTGTAAACATTTTAATAACTAACAAGAGGTCAATGACCTTGAAGCTCTACTGATTGATTTTGATTTCAGGAAGTAGTCGCTACAGACTTGTTTTTGGAAAATCTATTTTTAACCGTGGCGGCCATCTTGAATTTCCGGCCGACCTGAAATTTTGCTAGGATCAATAAGACATTAAGAGCAACATTCCTGTGAAGTTTCATGAAAATCCGTCAAGTAGTTTCAGGAGTAGTCGCTACAAGTTTTCATTATATAACTCTATGTAAACAAAGATGGCCGCAGCAGCCATGTTTAACGTCAAATCAAAACGATTTTCAACAAGGACCAACATCATGTCATACTGATCATTTTAGAAAAAGTCCCATATCAATATCTCTTATAGTTTTGAAGAAGTAGTCGCTACAAACTTAATTATTTTAAATCTATTTTTAGCTGTGGCGGCCATCTTGATTTTTCGGCCGACCTGAAATTTTTGTAGGATCAACTAGACATCAAGAGCAACATTCCTGTGAAGTTTCATAAACATCCGTCAAGTAGTTTCAGAAAACCGATAAAATAATCACAACCAGTTGATTGATCACGCGTTTACATTGTGAATCACTGATGCTTAAAAATAACATGTTGTAAACAAACTTTCTGACACTCTCCGAGAAGATAATTGATGCAATTAAGTAATAATAGGATTAAGACAACACAGCTTGATATCGGGTTTTAAGCACTTATACAAACATCGGCGGACGATCAACAACGAAAATGAATCTATGGTTGATGTTTGTTTTTCTGTGTGGCAAACTTCGTCGGGTGTTGAAAATTAAAGAAATCGTAAGTTATTACTTGTTTTTTTTAGAAATATATAATATTGTAACAAAAGATGATCGGAACAATGGCCATAATTGATTTAATTACCCTCGACGTATGTTTCCTACAGTTGACAATTGCAAAAATGGCTTGTAAACGTCCGCTAGATTTAGATTCTTGTTTGACTCCACCTTCTAAATTTGCCAAAATTCAGAACTCACCTGTTAGAATTTTAAGGATTCGTGGAAAAATGGTCTATGTTCTGTGACATTTGTATTAAAGCACAACGTTCTAACGTTTTCACTTCGGGGTTTACAATCATTAAAAAAGAAAATGTGTCAAAGCATGCAGCAAGTAAAGGTACATAGAGTGAAGTCTTGTTTTAATGCTAATTTTATTTTTAACAGTGCAGCAGCAGCTAAAGCTTTTCACGCGCACACACCGCATAACTCACTTTTGAATTTCAAGTGTTTTAACACGAAGTAGTCCCAATTTGCACTCACGTGCAGTTACGCGGAAATTGCAGTTGTCTTTTAAAGAACATTAGCTTAAGCCAATTTTGAATGCAAAAACAACACAGACAATGAATAAAGTAAGTTTATACGTTAAACATCCCATAGCATTCGTTTTGACTACTACTGGCATATTTTGCATAGCCTAAATCGCTGTTCAAATGTGAAGATCGGAAATTTTGAGTTTTTTTAAACTGCAAAATTGCCGATTTCTCAAAACGGTCACAAAAAATGTGTAGTCACCAATTTGGCTTAAACTAACAGGAATGATAGATCATTACCTCTACTACCTTTCCTGAAAATTTCGGCAAAATTTAGGACTACCCATTTTTTGAGACCGTTTTGAAAGATGGTCACCCTTTTTTGTCACTCAAAACACACATTATTCAAAATGGCGGCTACAAGCTAAATAAGCAAAACTGAAAATCAATAACAGAAATGTAAAACATGAATATTTTCTACTCCCGGACATAGTTATTTCCTGCCCCGGATAAAATGTCAGTAGGTCAACCGTTAAACACTTTGTCTGCCTTTCCTTTAGCATCTTTACGGTAAAAATCAGCAGCTCTAGGCGCTTATTATACTGTACTGTACTCTGAGTAGGCCTAGTCGGCTGTAATTTGTTGTGCTGATTTACGGTTGAATGAACTGTGGATAATTGCAAGTGAATACTTCACAATTCCAGGATTTAATGAGCAAAAAGACAGACCTATTCATGTGTTAACTATTGTTATGGTTTAATGATGTAACAAATACTTGTAGAACATGTACAGCTACTAAAAATACTACTCAAGCCCGAGTCAAGGTCATGTCATGTAGACCACATGAGTCATGTCGCGTTCGCCTCGATTAGGGACACCGACAGACATAAACAAAACAAAGGATGAAAGGTATGTACATTACTCGGTACTGTCTCCGTTAAAATTTGATAATAATATAGCACTGATGTATTATTTCTATGATGAGACCCTCCAAGTAGGGTCTATGTTCACTGAAAATTGTTCCCCAAAAATAGTTTGCTTTGTTCTCCAAAAAAAATTCTATTTATTTTTATTATTATGTTCCCTTGGCCTTGTTCCCCAAAAATACTACCAATAACGGACAATGTTCCATTGTTCCCCAAAAATAAATGGCCTTGTCCCCAAACCCCCTCTATGACCGCAGAGCAGAAATGCACCATTGCCACCTCCCCTTCACCCACCACACCCCAGGCCCCCCTGAGTTACCATCATTTTACGGATATTCAATCATGGGTATTCTAAGAACCTATTAATAAACCTATACTTTTAATTGGCACATATACATTGTTATATGTCATTATGACCTGAACACCTGGATAGAGTTTTGATAAACGGTTTTCTAGTGTATTTTGTAGTTATTTGGCGGGATAGCTACTTTAAAAAAAAAAAGTGGAGTGATAAGGGAGTCTGGTCAGGTTACAAAAACACAATTTCTTTTTTTGCCTAACTATAAGTATAATTCTCCCAGCTCATTGGGATACTTTACATTTTATTTTTTTTGAGATATTGTGAAATTCTATCACATAAAACAATGGATACACGATGATACAACATGAAAGTTTCTCTGTGATGTTGACAGTTTACAGCGATATTATTAAAGACCGCCCCAGTTAAATTACAAATAATAGGACACTTTAAAGGGACATATGGCAATCTTGAAGATTTTGTCGAACATTAGTATTAGTTTATTAGTCCAGTATCAATTTCACTTTAAAACTGCTTGCATATAATTAAATAAAATTAAGATGTGTTATTTGTCTTCGTTATTCTACCACGGGTTTAAATATATGATTGGTGCAATAATATCAGCAATTAGTAATAATATATAAATTATACAGTTATACTATAATTATAGAGAATAATATACAGGCATTTCATATCTCATCCTTTCCGTCGATGTGTTCTTGGGAAAGACACTTTCCCTTAGCCTCGTCCTTCGGATGGGGACGTAAACCGGGCGGTCCCGTGTATCGGTCTATCCTCAGAGCACGTTAAGGATCAATAGGAATCTATTTGATAATAAGAGTAGGGCAGGTTCCCGGATTCCTATGTATCCTTCCCCTCTCTCTGGGGCGGCTCTAAATAACCTATACTGTGTTGATGAGCCGTTGTACAACATTCAATCCATATCTCATCCTGTATTGCCCCGAGATGCCAATATCTGCCCGAGAGCTTATATTTGGGCGAAGGCCGGGCACGATATGAAAATGTAATATTTCATTCTATGTATGACATAAAAAAATTATATACTTCAAAATATTTTGTTGATTTTAGCAGTGATGGGAGAATGATGATTAAATATTTATTTCTCGGCGGATATAATAGCTGATCTTCCATGATCGAGTGCGGATTTGTTAAACGTGTTGGCAAAAATATACAATGGGCGGCTTGTCGAGCATCAAATAATGTTTGCTGAAGAGTTTAAAAAATAATAGATGATTATGTGAGATTCTATTTATCACACAAAACCCATACAAGTTGATGGTAAAATGTTCACATTTCTCTGTGATGTCAATTTACCTATATATTAATACCGTATTTCCTCTATTAGAAGCGCCTTCCCTAATAGAAGCGCCCCCACCTGTTTTAAGAAACAGTACCGACTTCAAAAATGGATTTGATTAAATTAAAAGTTCCTTAAAAACACTGTTTTTACCGCTTATGGATTTGATTACGGGAGTTTTTTACCTTCGACACCAGTATGGTCTATGATATAAACCTTAAAGCGCTATTATTATCAATACAAATTATCTTTTATTATTATTTAATTCATACGCAACCAACCTGTTTTGTAATCGTCAAGTTTGACGGAAATGTGTATCATATAGATGCAGAGTGATAACAGTAATATATACTCAGTACATTGTCAGGTTTAGCTTTAGTTAATACCGGTGTAACATTAAAAGATCGCCGTACAGTAATTCTATAAGGAAACAGTCGGGGGGGAAAGGAGGTGAAATATATTGAAACTATGTATCATAATAGTAGCGCCTCTCTTCGCACTTTCCATAGCGCCCGGGAGCTACTGGTAGAGGAAATACGGTATATACCAGAGGCGTAGCCAGGTTTTCAAAATGTATACGCACACTGGGGGAGGGTGTGGGAAGGGGGCACCCCCTCGCGCTGGTGGGGGTCCGGAGGGCCTCGCCCGGGAAAAAAAAAATAAGAAAGGAAATTGTGCATTCTTGAGCATTGTTTTTTATCATGCTCGGCATTTTTTGCATTACGCACGTGCGTATTGTGCGTATAGGGCGCTACGCCCTTGTATACGACAGCCCAAGTTAAATTTCCTTTAAAAATAACAGGACACTCTGTCGATTCATGTGAAATTCCATGCATATATCATATGGCTTATATATTTTTCACCAACATCCTTTTTAACAACTTGTTTTGTTCATTTCAGAGACACATCATCTGGTTTCCAGATGCCCTTCGTTCTTCAAATACAAAATGCAACCCTGAAAGACGTGGATTTAACCAAAAAGGTGGACTATAATGTGATTGCAAGATTCTAAACTCCAGGAAATATATTAATTTAATTAGGCCAAATCAGAAACGCGGTTAATTTTTCTTCGGCCTTATGCGTTACAGTGTATACTTGTTACTGCGTATCCCGCTTGAGATGTGTTCGCCTGATCATGATGGTGACTTCAATTTGGCAATCCCGAGGACTGAGCAGACGTTATTTTTTTAAAGAATGAAAAAATGAACATTATTATACCTCACAGAGACTCGCTATATAATGTGTAAAGCTGTTAAAAAACACCAAATGTATACAATGTCATACTGCTCACATTCAAAAAAACTTTTGGTGTTTAATATCATTTTAACATATTTTAGGCTATATATGACGATTGATTTTTTTGTTGTAAGTATAAAGTAAATTTCATTATTGTAGTATTTAATAGATGTTAAGTTTATAAATATAATATAAATAAAATATTGTATTATTTATTCTTTGATTCTGAGTTGGATCTATGTAAAAAAAAAAGGTTCCCATTTGCGTACAGTCATGTATCTGAAACTGAAAAACTGCCTTTTTGGAACACAAGGTCATTTTAATCTATTTATTGTTTATTCAAGCTTTTGAAATAGATCTTTTGTAATTAAAGTGACACATGGGCCGATGATGGCAATCTTGAAGTGTACACCAAGCACTGAAATTAGCATCTCGAAACATGTTTTGCTGTACTTAGCGGTACTCGTCTGATAAAGCAAATGTCACTGGTATAGCCTGGTCAAGTAAAATTCATCGGGTTGAAGAGTGCATAAAAAATATCCGCATGACGGATATATTTACATGAGCACTGAACACTTATTTTTGTGTCAACTGCTTAGGATGGCAAACACTTATCGATCACTTTGTCATCGATCACTTTGTCCGTCGTCCGTCGTCCGTCGTCCGTCCGTCATGCTTTAACCTGCAACTTAACCTTGGCCATCAATTGAAAAGTATTTTAATTATGTTCATGAAACTTCACACACATCTTCATCTCAAGGAATGTCGTTACACATGTGCCTCTGACCTTCATTTTGGCAAAGTTATGCCCTATTTATCAGCCTAACCTGCAACCTAACCTTGGAAATAAGCAAACAGCACTGTCAGTAGGCGAAGCAAGTGTTCATGGATGATGGAACATACTTCTAGTTCAAGGTCGACTTAGTGACCGCTTCCCACTAATTACAGTCTGGAAACTGATATTTCCATGTCTATACTATACTGACGAGATAAAGAAACGCCTCATCGGGAATTTCAGTTATATATTGTATATACCGCACACTTAATGCCACATAATATTCCAAAGAAATCCCAAGATGTTTTGTAAAACAAAGTTGCAGTTGGTTAGAGAAAGGACACAACTGTGATGTTGTAGACGTTTTAATCACAGTACACTTAATAACAAGAAATTCATAAATATTGAAGTTCCTCTTTGAAAAATTGTCTATTTTAGTACTGTATTTAACGTAAAGAGTTTGCAGAAATTTGCATCCTAAGTTTGCTCACATGCTTGAGCCAAACAGATACTCTGCCAATAATCAAACTTTGAAGAAATACTATTTGCTGTGTTTTGTGTTGTTTTAGTATTTTTTCCGAAAAGAAAGGTCTTACGTAGCCATGTACCATTCGATTAACAGCAGCATAGTGTACATACAATATATAGTGGAAATTCCCGATGAGGCGTTTCTTTATCTCATCAGTATATTTGACATATTAAGCCGTTATATTTGTTTTGTCAAGTGTCAGTATAGACTGTAGTGGACAGTGCGGTGCACTTAAAAGCACAGGATCCGGGTTCAAGACTCAACGGCGCAACTGAGTTTCCTCGGTGTGTTTGTCATTTCCAATTAGCCTCGTCGATCGTAAGGTGACATAAATCCTCCTATATCGAAGTCTATTCTCCGAGCATGTTTAATAAGCAAAAGTAGGAGTAGGACGGTTTCCCAGATTCCAATGAGACACCTACCCTGACCAGATCCGCCTTTTTATTTTGTTTATGGATGGGGTGAGTGATGGTGGTGGTGACGGGCAGGAGGGGCCGGTGAGGGATAACCAAATAAATTGGACTGCAGCTTTGTTTGAGTATTTAGATTTTAAATATGGCTGCATATGGTGATGCTCGCCAATAAAAAATAAATAAAAAAAACATTAGCACACCAGCGGGTGGCCACCATCATTCCAGATTGGCCATCAAAATGCACACCGAGAAGTTGAACAGCGGTCAACTTTATGAAATATAGGCTACAGACTACTTTTGCTACAGACTACTTTTCAGACTTTAGCGTGAGCCCCTTCACCGAATACGCACCTGTAGACGTTCAATGACTGACAGTGACACTCGTTATATTTTTTGACCGACAGTGCCGAGTCGAAAATTTTATCGTTTTAGCGTGTAATTTTGATAAAGAAATACCATGATGTTCGTAACATGTAGTACACGTCATGTACTGTTTAAGCTTAAACAACATATTTTTAGTATCTCCTTGTATTTCATTAGAAAAGAACACAAGTGTTACCATTTTTAAACGCATTTTAACAATGGCATCTCTTACGAGTTATTTCCCATCGCTTCGAAATTTTAAATGGGTGAATCTCGCAATTTCTCGCGCCATGTAAACGCGTTTAAAAAAAAGAAAATGGCGGCCGTTTCACTTTTTTTACGTTGACTGAAAATGACGTACTACTTTCCGTTGTCATTTGTTGCTATGATAAGTGGACGGCGGAGCTAAAAACCACTCTGCTTCCCACCTGTAATGTTTAAAATAATATCTTAACAATTTTAATAAAAAAAATTATTTTATATTTTAAATATGTCTGTACTTAGATTATATTTCTTATTCTAAATTCAGACCACATGATGATAAATATAGTCTAAATTGAAATATTGTATTTAATTTTTTTATATATTTTTAAACTTATATATTTTTCATTCTAAATTCAGACCACATGAAGGTAGCCAGTGCTGCTAAAATGATTGTCAACATGGATGTGGCCCGCCAAGCAGCCCTTTCTAAAAGAGAAGCAGCCGTGACTGCTGTCATGGTTAATGTGTACTTTGCGGCCCAGCACAATCTTGTCAGTGTAACTAACTATATTGCAAGTGTATTGTAAGATTATAAGAATAGTTGTTTCTTTTCTTGCAATTAAAAAAATCATTGTAAATAATATTAAATGATATCATAAAACAAAATTGTTGTTTTCACTTTGATACTGAATTTATCATAATCTGTTTAAGGACCTACATGTAGTCAAGAATGTTAAAAAATGTTAGTTATATAAACATTAATACAAATAATACTTGTAATAGCTTAATATAAGATAATACTGCTATGATTATAGTTATCATCTTTTATTAAACTATTGATTTATAGTATTATTAAAGTATTAATTGTATTAATGTTGGTATAAATAAAGTCTTTTATAAAAACAAGAGAACCTAAATGAATCAATGCATATATGCCGTTTATTCTGAAAATGGCTTTCAAGTCTTCGTTATTGTATGAAAAAAGGCTCAAAAAATGGCTCCAACTTTGGCTCTTATTTCTCAAATTTGGCTCCTTTTTTTTTCATTTGGCGAAAGTGGTTGCGAAAGATAAAAAAAACAGGTCAATGACCTTGAAGCTCTACCGATTGATTTTGATTTCAGGAAGTAGTCGCTACAGACTTGTTTTTTGAAAATCTATTTTTAACCGTGGCGGCCATCTTGAATTTCCGGCCGACCTGAAGTTTTGCTAGGATCAATTAGACATTAAGAGCAACATTCCTGTGAAGTTTCATGAAAATCCGTCAAGTAGTTTCAGAGGAGTAGTCGCTACAAGTTTTCATTATATAACTCTATGTAAACAAAGATGGCCACTGGTAGCCATGTTTAACGTTAAATCAAAACGATTTTCAACAAGGACCAACATCATGTCATACTGATCATTTTAGAAAAAGTCCCATATCAATATCACTTATAGTTTTGAAGAAGTAGTCGCTACAAACTTATTTATTTTAAATTTATATTTAGCTGTGGCGGCCATCTTGAATTTCCGGCCGACCTGAAATTTTTCTAGGATCAACTAGACATCAAGAGCAACATTCCTGTGAAGTTTCATGAACATCCGTCAAGTAGTTTCAGAGGATTAGTCGCTACAAGTTTTTACTATATAACTCTATGTAACCAAAGATGGCCACTGGCAGCCATGTTTAACGTCGAATCAAAATATTTTCCACAAGGATCAACATCATGTCATGCTGATCATTTTAGAAAAAGTCCCATATCAATATCACTTATAGTTTTCAAGAAGTAGTCGCTACAAACTTATTTTTTAAAAATCTATTTTTAGCTGTGACGGCCATCTTGAATTTCTGGCAGATCTGAAATTTTGCTAGGATCAATTAGACATCAAGAGCAACATTCCTGTGAAGTTTCATGAAAATCCGTCAAGTAGTTTCAGAGGAGTAGTCGCTACAAGTTTTCATTATATAACTCTATGTAAACAAAGATGGCCGCTGGCAGCCATGTTTAACGTCGAATCAAAACGATTTTCGACAAGGACCAACATCATGTCATGCTGATCATTTTAGAAAAAGTCCCATAGCAATATCCCTTAGAGTTTTCAAGAAGTAGTCGCTACAAACTTGTTTTTTAAAAACCTATTTTTAGATTTGGCGGCCATCTTGGATTTCACATCTACATGAATTTTTGCTAGGATCAACTAGATTTCATGGGCAACATTTCTGTAAAGTTTCATGAAAATCCATTCAGTAGTTTCAGGGGAGTAGTCGCTACAAAAAAAAAGTTAACGGACGGACAGACGGACGGATAGACGGACGGACGGACGGACGACGGACACCGCACCACGGCATAAGCTCTGCTGATCTCTGATCAGTAGAGCTAAAAATAATCGAGTTTACATTTTGCTGATGTGCATTCTTTTAAAAACAAAATGACATTCTTTAAAAAAACAAGAGGTCAATGACCTTGAAGCTCTACTGATTGATTTTGATTTCAGGAAGTAGTCGCTACAAACTGGTTTTTTGAAAATCTATTTTTAGCAGTGGTGGCCATCTTGAATTTCCGCCCGACCTGAAATTTTGCTAGGATCAATTAGACATCAAGAGCAACATTCCTGTGAAGTTTCATGAAAATCCGTCAAGTAGTTTCAGAGGAGTAGTCGCTACAAGTTTTCATTATATAACTCTATGTAAACAAAGATGGCCACTGACATCCATGTTTAACGTTGAATCAAAATAATGTTCCACTCGGATAACCATCATGTCATGCTGATCATTTTAGAAAAAGTCCCATATCAATATCTCTTATAGTTTTCAAGAAGTAGTCGCTACAAACTTATTTTTTAAAAATCTATTTTTAGCCATGGCGGCCATCTTGAATTTCCGGCCGACCTGAAATTTTGCTAAGATCAATTAGACATCAAGAGCAACATTCCTGTGAAGTTTCATGAAAATCCATGAAGTAGTTTCAGAGGAGTAGTCGCTACAAGTTATCATTATATAACTCTTATGTAAACATACATGGCCACTGGCAGCCATGTTTAACGTCGAATCAAAATAATGTTCGACTTGAATAACCATCATGTCATGCTGATCATTTTAGAAAAAGTCCCATATCAATATCACTTATAGTTTTCAAGAAGTAGTCGTTACAAACTTGTATTTTGAAAATCTATTTTTAGCCATGGCCGCCATCTTGAATTTCCGGCCGACCTGAAATTTTGCAAGGATCAATTAGACATCAAGAGCAACATTCGTGTGAAGTTTCATGAAAATCCGTCGAGTATTTTCAGAGGAGTAGTCGCTACAAGTTATCATTATATAACTCAATGTAAACAAAGATGGCCACTAGCAGCCATGTTTAACGTCGAATCAAAATAATGTTCGACTCGGATAACCATCATGTCATGCTGATAATTTTAGAAAAAGTCCCATATCAATATCTCTTATAGTTTTCAAGAAGTACTCGCTACAAACTTATTTTTTAAAAATCTATTTATAGCCGTGGCGGCCATCTTGAATTTCCGGCCAACCTGAATTTTTGCTAGGATCAATTAGACATCAAGAGCAACATTCCTGTGAAGTTTCATGAAAATCCGTCAAGTAGTTTCAGAGGAGTAGTCGCTACAAGTTTTCATCATATAACTCTATGTAAACAAAGATAGCCGCTGGCAGCCATGTTTAACGTCGAATCAAAACGATTTTCGACAAGGACCAACATCATGTCATGCTGATCATTTTAGAAAAAGTCCCATATCAATATCTCTTATAGTTTTCAAGAAGTAGTCGCTACAAACTTATTTTTTAAAAATCTATTTTTAGCCGTGGCGGCCATCTTGGATTTCACATCTACATGAATTTTTGCTAGGATCAACTAGACTTCATGGGCAACATTTCTGTAAAGTTTCATGAAAATCTATTCAGTAGTTTCAGAGGAGTAGTCGCTACAAAAAAAAAGTTAACGGACAGACGGACAGACAGACGGACGGACGGACGACGGACGCCGCATCACGGCATAAGCTCTGCTGATCTCTGATCAGTAGAGCTAAAAATAAAAAAATCATCACTCCCAAATAAGTAGGTCAAGGTCATAGATGAAATCCATACATCTAAAAAAACGCACTACCCAAGACAACTAGGTCAAAATAGAATGTTTTGTCTTATCTGCTCTTTGCTTGGAAGGTGAAGGTCACAGCCACGTATGTTTTTTGAGAGTTGCGATGTACTACCCAAGATACAACTATAAGCAATGTTTTAAAGGTCCAGTGCATAGTTTGCGAGAAACTGACCTAAATGCAACCCCCAAAGAAAGCCCAAGAGTAACACATATATCCCTTGTTTCCACCCCTGCTCAATGGCAGCCATATTGGATTGGATGTCGCACAGAACTAATTTTGTTTTAAAAAAAACAACCTTCACCTAATGATCATCCATGTGAAGTTTAGTCAAAACTGGCAAAGCGGTTTGTGAGAAGAAGTCGTTTGAAGCAAAAGTTAATGACGGACGACGATGGACGAAGAGCGATCCCAATAGATCACATTGATCCTATGGCTCAGGTGATCTCAACAAAATGCAGATGCTCGACTTCCGTGGTGTACAAATAAATACAAAGAAACAAAAAAGTAGTCTTTCTTTGTTTTAGTTGGGGATGGGGTGTTGTTGTTGGTGGTGGTGTTGGTACAGGTTTAAGAATAAATAAACAAACCAACAAAGAAATACGAAGAAAAAAAAAACTGTTGGGTTTTGGGGTGGGGGATGAGGAGTGGGGTAATGTAGGTGGTGGTTGGGGAGAGTGAGCGGGAGGGGCAGGGAGAGGTATAAATATAAGAATAAACAAAACACAAATGCGTAAATGAAAAAATAAGTCGGGTTTTGTGATGGGCTATAGGTGCAAGAATAAATAAACACGAAATATGTAAAAAAAAACAAAAAAAAACAAGAGGTCAATGACCTTGAAGCTCTACTGATTGATTTTGATTTCAGGAAGTAGTCGCTACAGACTTGTTTTTTGAAAATCTATTTTTTTAACCGTGGCGGCCATCTTGAATTTCCGGCCGACCTGAAATTTTGCTAAGATCAATAAGACATTAAGAGCAACATTCCTGTGAAGTTTCATGAAAGTCCGTCAAGTAGTTTCAGAGTAGTCGCTACATGTTTTCATTATATAACTCTATGTAAACAAAAATGGCCGCTGGCAGCCATGTTTAACGTCAAATCAAAACGATTTTCGACAAGGACCAACATCATGTCATACTGATCATTTTAGAAAAAGTCCCATATCAATATCTCTTATTGTTTTGAAGAAGTAGTCGCTACAAACTTATTTATTTTAAATCTATTTTTAGCTGTGGCGGCCATCTTGAATTTCCGGCCGACCTGAAATTTTTCTAGGATCAACTAGACATCAAGAACAACATTCCTGTGAAGTTTCATGAACATCCGTCAAGTAGTTTCAGACAAGTAGTCGCTACAAGTTTTTACTATATAACTCTATGTAACCAAAGATGGCCACTGGCAGCCATGTTTAACGTCGAATCAAAATAATTTTCCACAGGGATTTACATCATGTCATGCTGATCATTTTAGAAAAAGTCCCATATCAATATCACTTATAGTTTTCAAGAAGTAGTCGCTACAAACTTATTTATTTTAAATCTATTTTTAGCTGTGGCGGCCATCGTGAATTTCCGGCCGACCTGAAATTTTTCTAGGATCAACTAGACATCAAGAGCAACATTCCTGTGAAGTTTCAAGAACATCCGTCAAGTAGTTTCAGAGAAGTAGTCGCTACAAGTTTTTACTATATAACTCTATGTAACCAAAGATGGCCACTGGCAGCCATGTTTAACGTCGAATCAAAATAATTTTCCACAAGGATCTACATCATGTCATGCTGATCATTTTAGAAAAAGTCCCATATCAATATCACTTATAGTTTTCAAGAAGTAGTCTCTACAAACTTATTTTTTACAAATCTATTTTTAGCTGTGACGGCCATCTTGAATTTCCGGCCGACCTGAAATTTTTCTAGAATCAATTAGACATCAAGAGCAACATTCCTGTGAGGTTTCATGACAATCCGCCAAGTAGTTTCAGAGGAGTAGTCGCTACAAGTTTTTACTATATAACTCTATGTAACCAAAGATGGCCACTGGCAGCCATGTTTAACGTCGAATCAAAATAATTTTCTACAAGGATCTGCATCATGTCATGCTGATCATTTTAGAAAAAGTCCCATATCAATATCACTTATAGTTTTCAAGAAGTAGTCGCTACAAACTTATTTTTTAAAAATCTATTTTTAGCTGTGACGCCATCTTGAATTTCCGGCCGACCTGAAATTTTTCTAGGATCAATAAGACATCAAGAGCAACATTCCTGTAAAGTTTCATGACAATCCGTCAAGTAGTTTCAGAGGAGTAGTCGCTACAAGTTTTTACTATATAACTCTATGTAAACAAAGATGGCCGCTGGCAGCCACGTTTAACGTCGAATCAAAACGATTTTTTATAAGGACCAACATCATGTCATGCTGATCATTTTAGAAAAAGTCCCATATCAATATCACTTATAGTTTTCAAGAAGTAGTCGCTACAAACTTGTATTTTGAAAATTTATTTTTAGCCGTGGCGGCCATCTTGAAATTCCGGCCAATCTGAAATTTTGCTAGGATCATTTAGACATCAAGAGCAACATTCCTGTGAAGTTTCATGAAAATCCGTCAAGTAGTTTCAGAGGAGTAATCGCTACAAGTTTTCATTATATAACTCTATGTAAACAAAGACGGCCGATGGCAGCCATGTTTAACGTCAAATCAAAACGATTTTCGACAAGGATCAACATCATGTCATGCTGATCATTTTAGAAAAAGTCCCATATCAATATCACTTATAGTTTTCAAGAAGTAGTCGCTACAAACTTGAATTTAAAAAATCTATTTTTAGCTTTGGCGGCCATCTTGGATTTCACATCAACATGAATTTTTGCTAGAATCAACTAGACTTCATGGGCAACATTTCTGTAAAGATTTATGAATATCCATCCAGTAGTTTCAGAGGAGTAGTCGCTACAAATAAAAGTTAACGGACAGACGGACGGACGGACGACGGACGCCGCACCACGGCATAAGCTCTGCTGATCTCTGATCAGTAGAGCTAAAAAACTGTCTTGTTTCGAGGCGGTGGGAGGAGGGGGGCGGGGCGGTGGGACAGATCTTTACCAATAAACAAAAGAACATGCATGGAAAGAAATACGTACAAAAAACAAGAAAAAAGAAATCAAAATTCCATCAATCTAAAAAGACGCACTACCCAAGACAACTATGTCAACATAGAAGGTTTCGTCTTATCTGCTTTGCTTGGAGGGTGAAGGTCACATCCACGTATGCGTTTTGAGATATTGCGATGTACTACCCAAGATACAACTATAAACCATGTTTTAAAGGTCTAGTGCATACAGTTTGCGAAAAATTGACCTAAATGCAAAAGTTGAATGTAAAAAGTATTATGTTATCTGCCCCTTGCTTGGAGGGTCAAGGTCACATTCACAATTGCTTTGTGACATTGCAATGTACCACCAAAGATACAACTTCAAGCAAAGTCCGAAATGTCTAGTGCATACACTTTGAGAGAAAGTGACCTAAATGCAAAAGTTGAATGCAAAAAATTATTAAGTTATCTGCCCCTTGATTGAAGGGACAAGGTCACATGCACATTTGCAAATTCAAAAAGTTGTGTCTTATTTTCAAGATAAGTCCAAAGTCCAAGTCCAGTGTGCTAAAAGTTAAAATTCAGCATGTATCCCCTACAGAACTTTCCATGGGGGCCGCCATATTTGTTTACATGCAAAACCGCAGTAAAGATTTACCTGTTTTTGAGTGGGGGTAAAGCTCACAATTTCATGTTTAAAAAATACACTTGGTAAAATTAAATACTCTCATTTTAATGAATGGTATTTTATTAATTAACAAATCCGAAAATGTATTTGAAACATTTATCAGGCATGTTTTAATTTGTGGGACCTTTCACTTCTGGCTCAGGTCACTCCTGGAAAGGGGCGTGGCCAATCCCATGCTATATTTAGGATACCACAACCTACAAGGACAAGGTCACAGGCACATTTGTATAGTAAATGTAGTAAATGGATGCCGGACTATTGGATTATATAGTGAATAAACGCAGCACATGACCCGACTAGTAGATAATCAGTGAATTCACATCTCGGGACGAATTGAATTGAATTGGGTTTAAAGGCGCGCGCACCAACACATGAAAGGTTACATGGCACCTCACAGGAATGAATATGCCAGACTCATCAAGAAAAAAAATATGTAGAATGGGCCTAGAACCTTGTTACCTTCAGAACTGCAGAGTTGCTGCAAATTCAAGGTCAAGGTCACATGCACATTTGTATAGTAAATGTAGTAAATGGAATGCCTGACTAGTGGATAATATAGTGAATAAATGCAGCACCACTTTGGACTAGTGGATAATACAGAGAATAAATGCAGCACCACTTTGAACTAGTGGATAATATAGAGAATAAATGCAGCACCACTAAAGGACTAGTGGATAGTATAGTAAATAAATGCAGCGCCACCCGGACTATTGGACAATACTAGTGGATAATATAGTGAATAAATGCAGCACCACTTTGGACTAGCGGATAATACAGAGAATAAATGCAGCACCACTTTGAACTAGTGGATAATATAGAGAATAAATGCAGCACCACTAAAGGACTAGTGGATAGTATAGTAAATAAATGCAGCGCCACCCGGACTGGTGGACAATACTAGTGAATATGCCAGACTCATTCCTCCATTTACATCAAGAAAAAATACGTAGAATGGGCCTAGAACCTTGTTACTTACAGAACTGCAGAGTTGCTGCAAATTCTGTAGTACACACTCCATTTACGATGGAGCCACGTTTCCATGCTTGCATACGCGGTGTCATGATAAAGACCTTGAATGAGCATGATAAAAAATTATGACAAAATCAATATGAATTGGGGTGGGGGGGGGCCCTCTGCATGTGACGGTGTGTTTGCAGTGGTTGTATTCTACCCCGGCAACCACACGGGGGTCTTGGGACGAGACACAGAAATTAAAGGTAAATGTTGTTAAATGAAAGTTTGTAAACATTTTAATAACTAAAAATAATCGAGTTTACATTTTGCTGATGTGCATTCTTTTAAAAACAAAATGACATTCTTTAAAAAAAAAAAAAAAAAATCATCACTCCCAAATTAGTAGGTCAAGGTCATAGATGAAATCCATACATCTAAAAAAACGCACTACCCAAGACAACTAGGTCAAAATAGAATGTTTTGTCTTATCTGCTCTTTGCTTGGAAGGTGAAGGTCACAGCCACGTATGTTTTTTGAGAGTTGCGATGTACTACCCAAGATACAACTATAAGCAATGTTTTAAAGGTCCAGTGCATAGTTTGCGAGAAACTGACCTAAATGCAACCCCCAAAGAAAGCCCAAGAGTAACGCATATATCCCTTGTTTCCACCCCTGCTCAATGGCAGCCATATTGGATTGGATGTCGCACAGAACTAATTTTGTTTTAAAAAAAAAAACCTTCACCTAATGATCATCCATGTGAAGTTTAGTCAAAACTGGCAAAGCGGTTTGTGAGAAGAAGTCGTTTGAAGCAAAAGTTAATGACGGACGTCGATGGACGAAGAGCGATCCAAATAGATCACATTGATCCTACGGCTCAGGTGATCTCAACAAAATGCAGATGCTCGACTTCCGTGGTGTACAAATAAATACAAAGAAACAAAAAAGTAGTCTTTCTTTGTTTTAGTTGGGGATGGGGTGTTGTTGTTGGTGGTGGTGTTGGTACAGGTTTAAGAATAAATAAACAAAACAACAAAGAAATACGAAGAAAAAAAAAACTGTTGGGTTTTGGGGTGGGGGATGAGGAGTGGGGTAATGTAGGTGGTGGTTGGGGAGAGTGAGCGGGAGGGGCAGGGAGAGGTATAAATATAATAATAAACAAAACACAAATGCGTAAATGAAAAAATAAGTCGGGTTTTGTGATGGGCTATAGGTGCAAGAATAAATAAACACGAAATATGTAAAAAAACAAACAAACAAAAAACTGTCTTGTTTCGAGGCGGTGGGAGGAGGGGGGCGGGGCGGTGGGACAGATCTTTACCAATAAACAAAAGAACATGCATGGAAAGAAATACGTACAAAAAACAAGAAAAAAGAAATCAAAATTCCATCAATCTAAAAAGACGCACTACCCAAAACAACTATGTCAACATAGAAGGTTTCGTCTTATCTGCTTTGCTTGGAGGGTGAAGGTCACATCCACGTATGCGTTTTGAGATATTGCGATGGACTACCCAAGATACAACTATAAACCATGTTTTAAAGGTCTAGTGCATACAGTTTGCGAAAAATTGACCTAAATGCAAAAGTTGAATGTAAAAAGTATTATGTTATCTGCCCCTTGCTTGGAGGGTCAAGGTCACATTCACAATTGCTTTGTGACATTGCAATGTACCACCAAAGATACAACTTCAAGCAAAGTCCGAAATGTCTAGTGCATACACTTTGAGAGAAAGTGACCTAAATGCAAAAGTTGAATGCAAAAAATTATTAAGTTATCTGCCCCTTAATTGAAGGGACAAGGTCACATGCACATTTGCAAATTCAAAAAGTTGTGTCTTATTTTCAAGATAAGTCCAAAGTCCAAGTCCAGTGTGCTAAAAGTTAAAATTCAGCATGTTTCCCCTACAGAACTTTCCATGGGGGCCGCCATATTTGTTTACATGCAAAACCGCAGTAAAGATTTACCTGTTTTTGAGTGGGGGTAAAGCTCACAATTTCATGTTTAAAAAATACACTTGGTAAAATTAAATACTCTCATTTTAATGAATGGTATTTTATTAATTAACAACTCCGAAAATGTATTTGAAACATTTATCAGGCATGTTTTAATTTGTGGGACCTTTCACTTCTGGCTCAGGTCACTCCTGGAAAGGGGCGTGGCCAATCCCATGCTATATTTAGCATACCACAACGTACAAGGTCAAGGTCACAGGCACATTTGTATAGTAAATGTAGTAAATGGATGCCGGACTATTGGATTATATAGTGAATAAACGCAGCACATGACCCGACTAGTAGATAATCAGTGAATTCACATCTCGGGACGAATTGAATTGGGTTTAAAGGCGCGCGCACCAACACATGAAAGGTTATATGGCACCTCACAGGAATGAATATGCCAGACTCATCAAGAAAAAAAATATGTAGAATGGGCCTAGAACCTTGTTACCTACAGAACTGCAGAGTTGCTGCAAATTCAAGGTCAAGGTCACATACATATTTGTATAGTAAATGTAGTAAATGGAATGCCTGACTAGTGGATAATATAGTGAATAAATGCAGCACCACTTTGGACTAGTGGATAATACAGAGAATAAATGCAGCACCACTTTGAACTAGTGGATAATATAGAGAATAAATGCAGCACCACTAAAGGACTAGTGGATAGTATAGTAAATAAATGCAGCGCCACCCGGACTATTGGACAATACTAGTGGATAATATAGTGAATAAATGCAGCACCACTTTGGACTAGTGGATAATACAGAGAATAAATGCAGCACCACTTTGAACTAGTGGATAATATAGAGAATAAATGCAGCACCACTAAAGGACTAGTGGATAGTATAGTAAATAAATGCAGCGCCACACGGACTGGTGGACAATACTAGTGAATATGCCAGACTCATTCCTCCATTTAAATCAAGAAAAAATACGTAGAATGGGCCTAGAACCTTGTTACTTACAGAACTGCAGAGTTGCTGCAAATTCTGTAGTACACACTCCATTTACGATGGAGCCACGTTTCCATGATTGCATACGCGGTGTCATGATAAAGACCTTGAATGAGCATGATAAAAAATTATGACAAAATCAATATGAATTGGGGTGGGGGGGCCCTCTGCATGTGACGGTGTGTTTGCAGTGGTTGTATTCTACCCCGGCAACCACACGGGTGTCTTGGGACGAGACACAGAAATTAAAGGTAAATGTTGTTAAATGAAAGTTTGTAAACATTTTAATAACTAAAAATAATCGAGTTTACATTTTGCTGATGTGCATTCTTTTAAAAACAAAATGACATTCTTTAAAAAAACAAGAGGTCAATGACCTTGAAGCTCTACTGATTGATTTTGATTTCAGGAAGTAGTCGCTACAGACTTGTTTTTTGAAAATCTATTTTTAACCGTGGCGGCCATCTTGAATTTCAGGCCGACCTGAAATTTTGCTAAGATCAAAAAGACATTAAGAGCAACATTCCTGTAAAGTTTCATGAAAATCCGTCAGGTAGTTTCAAAGAAGTAGTCGCTACAAGTTTTCATTATATAACTCTATGTAAACAAAGCAGCCATGTTTAAGGTCAAATCAAAACGATTTTCGACAAGGACCAACATCATGTCATACTGATCATTTTAGAAAAAGTCCCATATCAATATCTCTTATTGTTTTGAAGAAGTAGTCGCTACAAATTTATTTATTTTAAATCTATTTTTAGCTGTGGCGGCCATCTTGAATTTCCGGCCGACCTGAAATTTTTCTAGGATCAACTAGACATCAAGAGCAACATTCCTGTGAAGTTTCATGAACATCCGTCAAGAAGTTTCAGAGATGTAGTCGCTACAAGTTTTTACTATATAACTCTATGTAACCAAAGATGGCCACTGGCAGCCATGTTTAACGTCGAATCAAAATAATTTTCCACAAGGATCTACATAATAACATGCTGATCATTTTAGAAAAAGTCCCATATCAATATCACTTATAGTTTTCAAGAAGTAGTCGCTACAAACTTATTTTTTAAAAATCTATTTTTAGCTGTGACGGCCATCTTGAATTTCCGGCCGACCTGAAATTTTGATAGGATCAATTAGACATCAAGAGCAACATTCCTGTAAAGTTTCATGACAATCCGCCAAGTAGTTTCAGAGGAGTAGTCGCTACAAGTTTTTACTATATAACTCTATGTAAACAAAGATGGCCGCTGGCAGCCATGTTTAACTTTGAATCAAAACGATTTTTGACTAGGATCAACATCATGTAATGCTGATCATTTTAGAAAAGGTCCCATATCAATATCACTTATAGTTTTCAAGAAGTAGTCGCTACAAACTTATTTTTTAAAAATCTATTTTTAGCTGTGACGGCCATCTTGAATTTCCGGCCGACCTGAAATTTTTCTAGGATCAATTAGACATCAAGAGCAACATTCCTGTAAAGTTTCATGACAATCCGCCAAGAAGTTTCAGAGAAGTAGTCGCTACAAGTTTTTACTATATAACTCTATGTAAACAAAGATGGCCGCTGGCAGCCATGTTTAACTTTGAATCAAAACGATTTTTGACTAGGATCAACATCATGTCATGCTGATCATTTTAGAAAAAGTCCCATATCAATATCACTTATAGTTTTCAAGAAGAAGTCGCTACAAACTTGTATTTTAAAACTCTATTTTTAGCTTTGGCGGCCATCTTGGATTTCACATCAACATGAATTTTTGCTAGGATCAACTAGACTTTATGGGCAACATTTCTGTAAAGTTTCATGAATATCCATCCAGTAGTTTCAGCTGTGAAGTCGCTACAAATAAAAGTTTACGGACAGACAGACGGACAGACGGACGGACGGACGGACGGACAGAATGACGGACGACGGACGCCGCACCACGGCATAAGCTCTGCTGATCTCTGATCAGTAGAGCTAAAAATTAAAAAATCATCACTCCCAAATTAGTAGGTCAAGGTCATAGATGAAATCCATACATCTAAAAAAACGCACTACCCAAGACAACTAGGTCAAAATAGAATGTTTTGTCTTATCTGCTCTTTGCTTGGAAGGTGAAGGTCACAGCCACGTATGTTTTTTGAGAGTTGCGATGTACTACCCAAGATACAACTATAAGCAATGTTTTAAAGGTCCAGTGCATAGTTTGCGAGAAACTGACCTAAATGCAACCCCCAAAGAAAGCCCAAGAGTAACGCATATATCCCTTGTTTCCACCCCTGCTCAATGGCAGCCATATTGGATTGGATGTCGCACAGAACTAATTTTGTTTTAAAAAAAACAACCTTCACCTAATGATCATCCATGTGAAGTTTAGTCAAAACTGGCAAAGAGGTTTGTGAGAAGAAGTCGTTTGAAGCAAAAGTTAATGACGGACGTCGATGGACGAAGAGCGATCCCAATAGATCACATTGATCCTATGGCTCAGGTGATCTCAACAAAATGCAGATGCTCGACTTCCGTGGTGTACAAATAAATACAAAGAAACAAAAAAGTAGTCTTTCTTTGTTTTAGTTGGGGATGGCGTGTTGTTGTTTGTGGTGGTGTGGGTACAGGTTTAAGAATAAATAAACAAAACAACAAAGAAATACGAAGAAAAAAAAAACTGTTGGGTTTTGGGGTGGGGGATGAGGAGTGGGGTAATGTAGGTGGTGGTTGGGGAGAGTGAGCGGGAGGGGCAGGGAGAGGTATAAATATAAGAATAAACAAAACACAAATGCGTAAATGGAACAATAAGTCGGGTTTTGTGTTGGGCTATAGGTGCAAGAATAAATAAACACGAAATATGTAAAAAAAAAAAAAAAAAAAAAATGTCTTGCTTCGAGGCGGTGGGAGGAGGGGGGCGGGGCGGTGGGACAGATCTTTACCAATAAACAAAAGAACATGCATGGAAAGAAATACGTACAAAAAACAAGAAAAAATAAATCAAAATTCCATCAATCTAAAAAGACGCACTACCCAAGACAACTATGTCAACATAGAAGGTTTCGTCTTATCTGCTTTGCTTGGAGGGTGAAGGTCACATCCACGTATGCGTTTTGAGATATTGCGATGGACTACCCAAGATACAACTATAAACCATGTTTTAAAGGTCTAGTGCATACAGTTTGCGAAAAATTGACCTAAATGCAAAAGTTGAATGTAAAAAGTATTATGTTATCTGCCCCTTGCTTGGAGGGTCAAGGTCACATTCACAATTGCTTTGTGACATTGCAATGTACCACCCAAGATACAACTTCAAGCAAAGTCCGAAATGTCTAGTGCATACACTTTGAGAGAAAGTGACCTAAATGCAAAAAATTATTAAGTTATCTGCCCCTTGATTGAAGGGACAAGGTCACATGCACATTTGCAAATTCAAAAAGTTGTGTCTTATTTTCAAGATAAGTCCAAAGTCCAAGTCCAGTGTGCTAAAAGTTAAAATTCAGCATGTTTCCCCTACAGAACTTTCCATGGGGGCCGCCATATTTGTTTACATGCAAAACCGCAGTAAAGATTTACCTGTTTTTGAGTGGGGGTAAAGCTCACAATTTCATGTTTAAAAAATACACTTGGTAAAATTAAATACTCTCATTTTAATGAATGGTATTTTATTAATTAACAAATCCGAAAATGTATTTGAAACATTTATCAGGCATGTTTTAATTTGTGGGACCTTTCACTTCTGGCTCAGGTCACTCCTTAAAAGGGGCGTGGCCAATCCCATGCTATATTTAGCATACCACAACCTACAAGGTCAAGGTCACAGGCACATTTGTATAGTAAATGTAGTAAATGGATGCCGGACTATTGGATTATATAGTGAATAAACGCAGCACATGACCCGACTAGTAGATAATCAGTGAATTCACATCTCGGGACGAATTGAATTGGGTTGGGTTTAAAGGCGCGCGCACCAACACATGAAAGGTTATATGGCACCTCACAGGAATGAATATGCCAGACTCATCAAGAAAAAAAATATGTAGAATGGGCCTAGAACCTTGTTACCTACAGAACTGCAGAGTTGCTGCAAATTCAAGGTCAAGGTCACATGTACATTTGTATAGTAAATGTAGTAAATGGAATGCCTGACTAGTGGATAATATAGTGAATAAATGCAGAACCACTTTGGACTAGTGGATAATACAGAGAATAAATGCAGCACCACTTTGAACTAGTGGATAATATAGAGAATAAATGCAGCACCACTAAAGGACTAGTGGATAGTATAGTAAATAAATGCAGCGCCACCCGGACTATTGGACAATACTAGTGGATAATATAGTGAATAAATGCAGCACCACTTTGGACTAGTGGATAATACAGAGAATAAATGCAGCACCACTTTGAACTAGTGGATAATATAGAGAATAAATGCAGCACCACTAAAGGACTAGTGGATAGTATAGTAAATAAATGCAGCGCCACCCGGACTGGTGGACAATACTAGTGAATATGCCAGATTCATTCATCCATTTACATCAAGAAAAAATACGTAGAATGGGCCTAGAACCTTGTTACTTACAGAACTGCAGAGTTGCTGCAAATTCTGTAGTACACACTCCATTTACGATGGAGCCACGTTTCCATGCTTGCATACGCGGTGTCATGATAAAGACCTTGAATGAGCATGATAAAAAATTATGACAAAATCAATATGAATTGGGGTGGGGGGGGCCCTCTGCATGTGACGGTGTGTTTGCAGTGGTTGTATTCTACACCGGCAACCACACGGGGGTCTTGGGACGAGACACAGAAATTAAAGGTAAATGTTGTTAAATGAAAGTTTGTAAACATTTTAATAACTAAAAATAATCGAGTTTACATTTTGCTGATGTGCATTCTTTTAAAAACAAAATGACATTCTTTAAAAAAATAATAAAAAAATCATCACTCCCAAATTAGTAGGTCAAGGTCATAGATGAAATCCATACATCTAAAAAAACGCACTACCCAAGACAACTAGGTCAAAATAGAATGTTTTGTCTTATCTGCTCTTTGCTTGGAAGGTGAAGGTCACAGCCACGTATGTTTTTTGAGAGTTGCGATGTACTACCCAAGATACAACTATAAGCAATGTTTTAAAGGTCCAGTGCATAGTTTGCGAGAAACTGACCTAAATGCAACCCCCAAAGAAAGCCCAAGAGTAACGCATATATCCCTTGTTTCCACCCCTGCTCAATGGCAGCCATATTGGATTGGATGTCGCACAGAACTAATTTTGTTTTAAAAAAAACAACCTTCACCTAATGATCATCCATGTGAAGTTTAGTCAAAACTGGCAAAGCGGTTTGTGAGAAGAAGTCGTTTGAAGCAAAAGTTAATGACGGACGTCGATGGACGAAGAGCGATCCCAATAGATCACATTGATCCTATGGCTCAGGTGATCTCAACAAAATGCAGATGCTCGACTTCCGTGGTGTACAAATAAATACAAAGAAACAAAAAAGTAGTCTTTCTTTGTTTTAGTTGGGGATGGGGTGTTGTTGTTGGTGGTGGTGTGGGTACAGGTTTAAGAATAAATAAACAAAACAATAAAGAAATACGAAGAAAAAAAAAACTGTTGGGTTTTGGGGTGGGGGATGAGGAGTGGGGTAATGTAGGTGGTGGTTGTGGAGAGTGAGCGGGAGGGGCAGGGAGAGGTATAAATATAAGAATAAACAAAACAGAAATGCATAAATGGAACAATAAGTCGGGTTTTGTGTTGGGCTATAGGTGCAAGAATAAATAAACACGAAATATGTAAAAAAACAAAACAAACAAAAAACTGTCTTGTTTCGAGGCGGTGGGAGGAGGGGGGCGGGGCGGTGGGACAGATCTTTACCAATAAACAAAAGAACATGCATGGAAAGAAATACATACAAAAAACAAGAAAAAAGAAATCAAAATTCCATCAATCTAAAAAGACGCACTACCCAAGACAACTATGTCAACATAGAAGGTTTCGTCTTATCTGCTTTGCTTGGAGGGTGAAGGTCACATCCACGTATGCGTTTTGAGATATTGCGATGGACTACCCAAGATACAACTATAAACCATGTTTTAAAGGTCTAGTGCATACAGTTTGCGAAAAATTGACCTAAATGCAAAAGTTGAATGTAAAAAGTATTATGTTATCTGCCCCTTGCTTGGAGGGTCAAGGTCACATTCACAATTGCTTTGTGACATTGCAATGTACCACCCAAGATACAACTTCAAGCAAAGTCCGAAATGTCTAGTGCATACACTTTGAGAGAAAGTGACCTAAATGCAAAAAATTATTAAGTTATCTGCCCCTTGATTGAAGGGACAAGGTCACATGCACATTTGCAAATTCAAAAATTTGTGTCTTATTTTCAAGATAAGTCCAAAGTCCAAGTCCAGCGTGCTAAAAGTTAAAATTCAGCATGTTTCCCCTACAGAACTTTCCATGGGGGCCGCCATATTTGTTTACATGCAAAACCGCAGTAAAGATTTACCTGTTTTTGAGTGGGGGTAAAGCTCACAATTTCATGTTTAAAAAATACACTTGGTAAAATTAAATACTCTCATTTTAATGAATGGTATTTTATTAATTAACAAATCCGAAAATGTATTTGAAACATTTATCAGGCATGTTTTAATTTGTGGGACCTTTCACTTCTGGCTCAGGTCACTCCTGGAAAGGGGCGTGGCCAATCCCATGCTATATTTAGGATACCACAACCTACAAGGTCAAGGTCACAGGCACATTTGTATAGTAAATGTAGTAAATGGATGCCGGACTATTGGATTATATAGTGAATAAACGCAGCACATGACCCGACTAGTAGATAATCAGTGAATTCACATCTCGGGACGAATTGAATTGAATTGGGTTTAAAGGCGCGCGCACCAACACATGAAAGGTTATATGGCACCTCACAGGAATGAATATGCCAGACTCATCAAGAAAAAAAATATGTAGAATGGGCCTAGAACCTTGTTACCTACAGAACTGCAGAGTTGCTGCAAATTCAAGGTCAAGGTCACATGCACATTTGTATAGTAAATGTAGTAAATGGAATGCCTGACTAGTGGATAATATAGTGAATAAATGCAGCACCACTTTGGACTAGTGGATAATACAGAGAATAAATGCAGCACCACTTTGAACTAGTGGATAATATAGAGAATAAATGCAGCACCACTAAAGGACTAGTGGATAGTATAGTAAATAAATGCAGTGCCACCCGGACTATTGGACAATACTAGTGGATAATATAGTGAATAAATGCAGCACCACTTTGGACTAGTGGATAATACAGAGAATAAATGCAGCACCACTTTGAACTAGTCTATAATATAGAGAATAAATGCAGCACCACTAAATGACTAGTGGATAGTATAGTAAATAAATGCAGCGCCACCCGGACTGGTGGACAATACTAGTGAATATGCCAGACTCATTCCTCCATTTACATCAAGAAAAAATACGTAGAATGGGCCTAGAACCTTGTTACTTACAGAACTGCAGAGTTGCTGCAAATTCTGTAGTACACACTCCATTTACGATGGAGCCACGTTTCCATGCTTGCATACGCAGTGTCATGATAAAGACCTTGAATGAGCATGATAAAAAATTATGACAAAATCAATATGAATTGGGGTGGGGGGGGGGCCCTCTGCATGTGACGGTGTGTTTGCAGTGGTTGTATTCTACCCCGGCAACCACACGGGGGTCTTGGGACGAGACACAGAAATTAAAGGTAAATGTTGTTAAATGAAAGTTTGTAAACATTTTAATAACTAAAAATAATCGAGTTTACATTTTGCTGATGTGCATTCTTTTAAAAACAAAATGACATTCTTTAAAAAAATAATAAAAAAATCATCACTCCCAAATTAGTAGGTCAAGGTCATAGATGAAATCCATACATCTAAAAAAACGCACTACCCAAGACAACTAGGTCAAAATAGAATGTTTTGTCTTATCTGCTCTTTGCTTGGAAGGTGAAGGTCACAGCCACGTATGTTTTTTGAGAGTTGCGATGTACTACCCAAGATACAACTATAAGCAATGTTTTAAAGGTCCAGTGCATAGTTTGCGAGAAACTGACCTAAATGCAACCCCCAAAGAAAGCCCAAGAGTAACGCATATATCCCTTGTTTCCACCCCTGCTCAATGGCAGCCATATTGGATTGGATGTCGCACAGAACTAATTTTGTTTTAAAAAAAACAACCTTCACCTAATGATCATCCATGTGAAGTTTAGTCAAAACTGGCA
The DNA here is from genome assembly GCA_037043455.1 of Cyrtodaria siliqua. NCBI lineage: Eukaryota > Metazoa > Mollusca > Bivalvia > Adapedonta > Hiatellidae > Cyrtodaria > Cyrtodaria siliqua. The sequence goes on from JAWPHD010000034.1 coordinate 126,270, forward strand.
AAGCGGTTTGTTAGAAGAAGTCGTTTGAAGCAAAAGTTAATGACGGACGTCGATGGACGAAGAGCGATCCCAATAGATCACATTGATCCTATGGCTCAGGTGATCTCAACAAAATGCAGATGCTCGACTTCCGTGGTGTACAAATAAATACAAAGAAACAAAAAAGTAGTCTTTCTTTGTTTTAGTTGGGGATGGGGTGTTGTTGTTGGTGGTGGTGTGGGTACAGGTTTAAGAATAAATAAACAAAACAACAAAGAAATACGAAGAAAAAAAAAACTGTTGGGTTTTGGGGTGGTGGATGAGGAGTGGGGTAATGTAGGTGGTGGTTGGGGAGAGTGAGCGGGAGGGGCAGGGAGAGGTATAAATATAAGAATAAACAAAACACAAATGCGTAAATGGAAAAATAAGTCGGGTTTTGTGTTGGGCTATAGGTGCAAGAATAAATAAACACGAAATATGTAAAAAAAAAAAAAACTGTCTTGTTTCGAGGCGGTGGGAGGAGGGGGGCGGGGCGGTGGGACAGATCTTTACCAATAAACAAAAGAACATGCATGGAAAGAAATACGTACAAAAAAGAAATCAAAATTCCATCAATCTAAAAAGACGCACTACCCAAGACAACTATGTCAACATAGAAGGTTTCGTCTTATCTGCTTTGCTTGGAGGGTGAAGGTCACATCCACGTATGCGTTTTGAGATATTGCGATGGACTACCCAAGATACAACTATAAACCATGTTTTAAAGGTCTAGTGCATACAGTTTGCGAAAAATTGACCTAAATGCAAAAGTTGAATGTAAAAAGTATTATGTTATCTGCCCCTTGCTTGGAGGGTCAAGGTCACATTCACAATTGCTTTGTGACATTGCAATGTACCACCCAAGATACAACTTCAAGCAAAGTCCGAAATGTCTAGTGCATACACTTTGAGAGAAAGTGACCTAAATGCAAAAAATTATTAAGTTATCTGCCCCTTGATTGAAGGGACAAGGTCACATGCACATTTGCAAATTCAAAAAGTTGTGTCTTATTTTCAAGATAAGTCCAAAGTCCAAGTCCAGTGTGCTAAAAGTTAAAATTCAGCATGTTTCCCCTACAGAACTTTCCATGGGGGCCGCTATATTTGTTTACATGCAAAACCGCAGTAAAGATTTACCTGTTTTTGAGTGGGGGTAAAGCTCACAATTTCATGTTTAAAAAATACACTTGGTAAAATTAAATACTCTCATTTTAATGAATGGTATTTTATTAATTAACAAATCCGAAAATGTATTTGAAACATTTATCAGGCATGTTTTAATTTGTGGGACCTTTCACTTCTGGCTCAGGTCACTCCTGGAAAGGGGCGTGGCCAATCCCATGCTATATTTAGGATACCACAACCTACAAGGTCAAGGTCACAGGCACATTTGTATAGTAAATGTAGTAAATGGATGCCAGACTATTGGATTATATAGTGAATAAACGCAGCACATGACCCGACTAGTAGATAATCAGTGAATTCACATCTCGGGACGAATTGAATTGAATTGGGTTTAAAGGCGCGCGCACCAACACATGAAAGGTTATATGGCACCTCACAGGAATGAATATGCCAGACTCATCAAGAAAAAAAATATGTAGAATGGGCCTAGAACCTTGTTACCTACAGAACTGCCGAGTTGCTGCAAATTCAAGGTCAAGGTCACATGCATATTTGTATAGTAAATGTAGTAAATGGAATGCCTGACTAGTGGATAATATAGTGAATAAATGCAGCACCACTTTGGACTAGTGGATAATACAGAGAATAAATGCAGCACCACTTTGAACTAGTGGATAATATAGAGAATAAATGCAGCACCACTAAAGGACTAGTGGATAGTATAGTAAATAAATGCAGCGCCACCCGGACTATTGGACAATACTAGTGGATAATATAGTGAATAAATGCAGCACCACTTTGGACTAGTGGATAATACAGAGAATAAATGCAGCACCACTTTGAACTAGTGGATAATATAGAGAATAAATGCAGCACCACTAAAGGACTAGTGGATAGTATAGTAAATAAATGCAGCGCCAACCGGACTGGTGGACAATACTAGTGAATATGCCAGACTCATTCCTCCATTTACATCAAGAGAAAATACGTAGAATGGGCCTAGAACCTTGTTACTTACAGAACTGCAGAGTTGCTGCAAATTCTGTAGTACACACTCCATTTACGATGGAGCCACGTTTCCATGCTTGCATACGCGGTGTCATGATAAAGACCTTGAATGAGCATGATAAAAAATTATGACAAAATCAATATGAATTGGGGTGGGGGGGCCCTCTGCATGTGACGGTGTGTTTGCAGTGGTTGTATTCTACCCCGGCAACCACACGGGGGTCTTGGGACGAGACACAGAAATTAAAGGTAAATGTTGTTAAATGAAAGTTTGTAAACAATTTAATAACTAAAAATAATCGAGTTTACATTTTGCTGATGTGCATTCTTTTAAAAACAAAATGACATTCTTTAAAAAAAAATCAAAAAAATCATCACTCCCAAATTAGTAGGTCAAGGTCATAGATGAAATCCATACATCTAAAAAAACGCACTACCCAAGACAACTAGGTCAAAATAGAATGTTTTGTCTTATCTGCTCTTTGCTTGGAAGGTGAAGGTCACAGCCACGTATGTTTTTTGAGAGTTGCGATGTACTACCCAAGATACAACTATAAGCAATGTTTTAAAGGTCCAGTGCATAGTTTGCGAGAAACTGACCTAAATGCAACCCCCAAAGAAAGCCCAAGAGTAACGCATATATCCCTTGTTTCCACCCATGCTCAATGGCAGCCATATTGGATTGGATGTCGCACAGAACTAATTTTGTTTTAAAAAAAACAACCTTCACCTAATGATCATCCATGTGAAGTTTAGTCAAAACTGGCAAAGCGGTTTGTGAGAAGAAGTCGTTTGAAGCAAATGTTAATGACGGACGTCGATGGACGAAGAGCGATCCCAATAGATCACATTGATCCTATGGCTCAGGTGATCTCAACAAAATGCAGATGCTCGACTTCCGTGGTGTACAAATAAATACAAAGAAACAAAAAAGTAGTCTTTCTTTGTTTTAGTTGGGGATGGGGTGTTGTTGTTGTTGGTGGTGTGGGTACAGGTTTAAGAATAAATAAACAAAACAACAAAGAAATACGAAGAAAAAAACAACTGTTGGGTTTTGGGGTGGGGGATGAGGAGTGGGGTAATGTAGGTGGTGGTTGGGGAGAGTGAGCGGGAGGGGCAGGGAGAGGTATAAATATAAGAATAAACAAAACACAAATGCGTAAATGGAAAAATAAGTCGGGTTTTGTGTTGGGCTATAGGTGCAAGAATAAATAAACACGAAATATGTAAAAAAAAAAAAAAAAAAAAAAACTGTCTTGTTTCGAGGCGGTGGGAGGAGGGGGGCGGGGCGGTGGGACAGATCTTTACCAATAAACAAAAGAACATGCATGGAAAGAAATACGTACAAAAAACAAGAAAAAAGAAATCAAAATTCCATCAATCTAAAAAGACGCACTACCCAGGACAACTATGTCAACATAGAAGGTTTCGTATTATCTGCTTTGCTTGGAGGGTGAAGGTCACATCCACGTATGCGTTTTGAGATATTGCGATGTACTACCCAAGATACAACTATAAACCATGTTTTAAAGGTCTAGTGCATACAGTTTGCGAAAAATTGACCTAAATGCAAAAGTTAAATGTAAAAAGTATTATGTTATCTGCCCCTTGCTTGGAGGGTCAAGGTCACATTCACAATTGCTTTGTGACATTGCAATGTACCACCCAAGATACAACTTCAAGCAAAGTCCGAAATGTCTAGTGCATACACTTTGAGAGAAAGTGACCTAAATGCAAAAGTTGAATACAAAACATTATTAAGTTATCTGCCCCTTGATTGAAGGGACAAGGTCACATGCACATTTGCAAATTCAAAAAGTTGTGTCTTATTTTCAAGATAAGTCCAAAGTCCAAGTCCAGCGTGCTAAAAGTTAAAATTCAGCATGTTTCCCCTACAGAACTTTCCATGGGGGCCGCCATATTTGTTTACATGCAAAACCGCAGTAAAGATTTACCTGTTTTTGAGTGGGGGTAAAGCTCACAATTTCATGTTTAAAAAATACACTTGGTAAAATTAAATACTCTCATTTTAATGAATGGTATTTTATTAATTAACAAATTCGAAAATGTATTTGAAACATTTATCAGGCATGTTTTAATTTGTGGGACCTTTCACTTCTGGCTCAGGTCACTCCTGGAAAGGGGCGTGGCCAATCCCATGCTATATTTAGGATACCACAACCTACAAGGTCAAGGTCACAGGCACATTTGTATAGTAAATGTAGTAAATGGATGCCGGACTATTGGATTATATAGTGAATAAACGCAGCACATGACCCGACTAGTAGATAATCAGTGAATTCACATCTCGGGACGAATTGAATTGAATTGGGTTTAAAGGCGCGCGCACCAACACATGAAAGGTTATATGGCACCTCACAGGAATGAATATGCCAGACTCATCAAGAAAAAAAATATGTAGAATGGGCCTAGAACCTTGTTACCTACAGAACTGCAGAGTTGCTGCAAATTCAAGGTCAAGGTCACATGCACATTTGTATAGTAAATGTAGTAAATGGAATGCCTGACTAGTGGATAATATAGTGAATAAATGCAGCACCACTTTGGACTAGTGGATAATACAGAGAATAAATGCAGCACCACTTTGAACTAGTGGATAATATAGAGAATAAATGCAGCACCACTAAAGGACTAGTGGATAGTATAGTAAATAAATGCAGCGCCACCCGGACTATTGGACAATACTAGTGGATAATATGGTGAATAAATGCAGCACCACTTTGGACTAGTGGATAATACAGAGAATAAATGCAGCACCACTTTGAACTAGTGGATAATATAGAGAATAAATGCAGCACCACTAAAGGACTAGTGGATAGTATAGTAAATAAATGCAGCGCCACCCGGACTGGTGGACAATACTAGTGAATATGCCAGACTCATTCCTCCATTTACATCAAGAAAAAATACGTAGAATGGGCCTAGAACCTTGTTACTTACAGAACTGCAGAGTTGCTGCAAATTCTGTAGTACACACTCCATTTACGATGGAGCCACGTTTCCATGCTTGCATACGCGGTGTCATGATAAAGACCTTGAATGAGCATGATAAAAAATTATGACAAAATCAATATGAATTGGGGTGGGGGGGCAACCACACGGGGGTCTTGGGAACCACACGGGGGTCTTGGGACGAGACACAGAAATTAAAGGTAAATGTTGTTAAATGAAAGTTTGTAAACAATTTAATAACTAAAAATAATCGAGTTTACATTTTGCTGATGTGCATTCTTTTAAAAACAAAATGACATTCTTTAAAAAAAAATCAAAAAAATCATCACTCCCAAATTAGTAGGTCAAGGTCATAGATGAAATCCATACATCTAAAAAAAACGCACTACCCAAGACAACTAGGTCAAAATAGAATGTTTTGTCTTATCTGCTCTTTGCTTGGAAGGTGAAGGTCACAGCCACGTATGTTTTTTGAGAGTTGCGATGTACTACCCAAGATACAACTATAAGCAATGTTTTAAAGGTCCAGTGCATAGTTTGCGAGAAACTGACCTAAATGCAACCCCCAAAGAAAGCCCAAGAGTAACGCATATATCCCTTGTTTCCACCCATGCTCAATGGCAGCCATATTGGATTGGATGTCGCACAGAACTAATTTTGTTTTAAAAAAAACAACCTTCACCTAATGATCATCCATGTGAAGTTTAGTCAAAACTGGCAAAGCGGTTTGTGAGAAGAAGTCGTTTGAAGCAAAAGTTAATGACGGACGTCGATGGACGAAGAGCGATCCCAATAGATCACATGATCCTATGGCTCAGGTGATCTCAACAAAATGCAGATGCTCGACTTCCGTGGTGTACAAATAAATACAAAGAAACAAAAAAGTAGTCTTTCTTTGTTTTAGTTGGGGATGGGGTGTTGTTGTTGGTGGTGGTGTGGGTACAGGTTTAAGAATAAATAAACAAAACAACAAAGAAATACGAAGAAAAAAAAAACTGTTGGGTTTTGGGGTGGTGGATGAGGAGTGGGGTAATGTAGGTGGTGGTTGGGGAGAGTGAGCGGGAGGGGCAGGGAGAGGTATAAATATAAGAATAAACAAAACACAAATGCGTAAATGGAAAAATAAGTCGGGTTTTGTGTTGGGCTATAGGTGCAAGAATAAATAAACACGAAATATGTAAAAAAAAAAAAAACTGTCTTGTTTCGAGGCGGTGGGAGGAGGGGGGCGGGGCGGTGGGACAGATCTTTACCAATAAACAAAAGAACATGCATGGAAAGAAATACGTACAAAAAAGAAATCAAAATTCCATCAATCTAAAAAGACGCACTACCCAAGACAACTATGTCAACATAGAAGGTTTCGTCTTATCTGCTTTGCTTGGAGGGTGAAGGTCACATCCACGTATGCGTTTTGAGATATTGCGATGGACTACCCAAGATACAACTATAAACCATGTTTTAAAGGTCTAGTGCATACAGTTTGCGAAAAATTGACCTAAATGCAAAAGTTGAATGTAAAAAGTATTATGTTATCTGCCCCTTGCTTGGAGGGTCAAGGTCACATTCACAATTGCTTTGTGACATTGCAATGTACCACCCAAGATACAACTTCAAGCAAAGTCCGAAATGTCTAGTGCATACACTTTGAGAGAAAGTGACCTAAATGCAAAAAATTATTAAGTTATCTGCCCCTTGATTGAAGGGACAAGGTCACATGCACATTTGCAAATTCAAAAAGTTGTGTCTTATTTTCAAGATAAGTCCAAAGTCCAAGTCCAGTGTGCTAAAAGTTAAAATTCAGCATGTTTCCCCTACAGAACTTTCCATGGGGGCCGCTATATTTGTTTACATGCAAAACCGCAGTAAAGATTTACCTGTTTTTGAGTGGGGGTAAAGCTCACAATTTCATGTTTAAAAAATACACTTGGTAAAATTAAATACTCTCATTTTAATGAATGGTATTTTATTAATTAACAAATCCGAAAATGTATTTGAAACATTTATCAGGCATGTTTTAATTTGTGGGACCTTTCACTTCTGGCTCAGGTCACTCCTGGAAAGGGGCGTGGCCAATCCCATGCTATATTTAGGATACCACAACCTACAAGGTCAAGGTCACAGGCACATTTGTATAGTAAATGTAGTAAATGGATGCCGGACTATTGGATTATATAGTGAATAAACGCAGCACATGACCCGACTAGTAGATAATCAGTGAATTCACATCTCGGGATGAATTGAATTGAATTGGGTTTAAAGGCGCGCGCACCAACACATGAAAGGTTATATGGCACCTCACAGGAATGAATATTCCAGACTCATCAAGAAAAAAAATATGTAGAATGGGCCTAGAACCTTGTTACCTACAGAACTGCAGAGTTGCTGCAAATTCAAGGTCAAGGTCACATGCACATTTGTATAGTAAATGTAGTAAATGGAATGCCTGACTAGTGGATAATATAGTGAATAAATGCAGCAACACTTTGGACTAGTGGATAATACAGAGAATAAATGCAGCACCACTTTGAACTAGTGGATAATATAGAGAATAAATGCAGCACCACTAAAGGACTAGTGGATAGTATAGTAAATAAATGCAGCGCCACCCGGACTATTGGACAATACTAGTGGATAATATAGTGAATAAATGCAGCACCACTTTGAACTAGTGGATAATACAGAGAATAAATGCAGCACCACTTTGAACTAGTGGATAATATAGAGAATAAATGCAGCACCACTAAAGGACTAGTGGATAGTATAGTAAATAAATGCAGCGCCACCTGGACTGGTGGACAATACTAGTGAATATGCAAGACTCATTCCTTCATTTACATCAAGAAAAAATACGTAGATTGGGCCTAGAACCTTGTTACTTACAGAACTGCAGAGTTGCTGCAAATTCTGTAGTACACACTCCATTTACGATGGAGCCACGTTTCCATGCTTGCATACGCGGTGTCATGATAAAGACCTTGAATGAGCATGATAAAAAATTATGACAAAATCAATATGAATTGGGGTGGGGGGGGCCCTCTGCATGTGACGCTGTGTTTGCAGTGGTTGTATTCTACCCCGGCAACCACACGGAGGTCTTGGGACGAGACACAGAAATTAAAGGTAAATGTTGTTAAATGAAAGTTTGTAAACATTTTAATAACTAACAAGAGGTCAATGACCTTGAAGCTCTACTGATTGATTTTGATTTCAGGAAGTAGTCGCTACAGACTTGTTTTTGGAAAATCTATTTTTAACCGTGGCGGCCATCTTGAATTTCCGGCCGACCTGAAATTTTGCTAGGATCAATAAGACATTAAGAGCAACATTCCTGTGAAGTTTCATGAAAATCCGTCAAGTAGTTTCAGGAGTAGTCGCTACAAGTTTTCATTATATAACTCTATGTAAACAAAGATGGCCGCAGCAGCCATGTTTAACGTCAAATCAAAACGATTTTCAACAAGGACCAACATCATGTCATACTGATCATTTTAGAAAAAGTCCCATATCAATATCTCTTATAGTTTTGAAGAAGTAGTCGCTACAAACTTAATTATTTTAAATCTATTTTTAGCTGTGGCGGCCATCTTGATTTTTCGGCCGACCTGAAATTTTTGTAGGATCAACTAGACATCAAGAGCAACATTCCTGTGAAGTTTCATGAACATCCGTCAAGTAGTTTCAGAAAACCGATAAAATAATCACAACCAGTTGATTGATCACGCGTTTACATTGTGAATCACTGATGCTTAAAAATAACATGTTGTAAACAAACTTTCTGACACTCTCCGAGAAGATAATTGATGCAATTAAGTAATAATAGGATTAAGACAACACAGCTTGATATCGGGTTTTAAGCACTTATACAAACATCGGCGGACGATCAACAACGAAAATGAATCTATGGTTGATGTTTGTTTTTCTGTGTGGCAAACTTCGTCGGGTGTTGAAAATTAAAGAAATCGTAAGTTATTACTTGTTTTTTTTAGAAATATATAATATTGTAACAAAAGATGATCGGAACAATGGCCATAATTGATTTAATTACCCTCGACGTATGTTTCCTACAGTTGACAATTGCAAAAATGGCTTGTAAACGTCCGCTAGATTTAGATTCTTGTTTGACTCCACCTTCTAAATTTGCCAAAATTCAGAACTCACCTGTTAGAATTTTAAGGATTCGTGGAAAAATGGTCTATGTTCTGTGACATTTGTATTAAAGCACAACGTTCTAACGTTTTCACTTCGGGGTTTACAATCATTAAAAAAGAAAATGTGTCAAAGCATGCAGCAAGTAAAGGTACATAGAGTGAAGTCTTGTTTTAATGCTAATTTTATTTTTAACAGTGCAGCAGCAGCTAAAGCTTTTCACGCGCACACACCGCATAACTCACTTTTGAATTTCAAGTGTTTTAACACGAAGTAGTCCCAATTTGCACTCACGTGCAGTTACGCGGAAATTGCAGTTGTCTTTTAAAGAACATTAGCTTAAGCCAATTTTGAATGCAAAAACAACACAGACAATGAATAAAGTAAGTTTATACGTTAAACATCCCATAGCATTCGTTTTGACTACTACTGGCATATTTTGCATAGCCTAAATCGCTGTTCAAATGTGAAGATCGGAAATTTTGAGTTTTTTTAAACTGCAAAATTGCCGATTTCTCAAAACGGTCACAAAAAATGTGTAGTCACCAATTTGGCTTAAACTTACAGGAATGATAGATCATTACCTCTACTACCTTTCCTGAAAATTTCGGCAAAATTTAGGACTACCCATTTTTTGAGACCGTTTTGAAAGATGGTCACCCTTTTTTGTCACTCAAAACACACATTATTCAAAATGGCGGCTACAAGCTAAATAAGCAAAACTGAAAATCAATAACAGAAATGTAAAACATGAATATTTTCTACTCCCGGACATAGTTATTTCCTGCCCCGGATAAAATGTCAGTAGGTCAACCGTTAAACACTTTGTCTGCCTTTCCTTTAGCATCTTTACGGTAAAAATCAGCAGCTCTAGGCGCTTATTATACTGTACTGTACTCTGAGTAGGCCTAGTCGGCTGTAATTTGTTGTGCTGATTTACGGTTGAATGAACTGTGGATAATTGCAAGTGAATACTTCACAATTCCAGGATTTAATGAGCAAAAAGACAGACCTATTCATGTGTTAACTATTGTTATGGTTTAATGATGTAACAAATACTTGTAGAACATGTACAGCTACTAAAAATACTACTCAAGCCCGAGTCAAGGTCATGTCATGTAGACCACATGAGTCATGTCGCGTTCGCCTCGATTAGGGACACCGACAGACATAAACAAAACAAAGGATGAAAGGTATGTACATTACTCGGTACTGTCTCCGTTAAAATTTGATAATAATATAGCACTGATGTATTATTTCTATGATGAGACCCTCCAAGTAGGGTCTATGTTCACTGAAAATTGTTCCCCAAAAATAGTTTGCTTTGTTCTCCAAAAAAAATTCTATTTATTTTTATTATTATGTTCCCTTGGCCTTGTTCCCCAAAAATACTACCAATAACGGACAATGTTCCATTGTTCCCCAAAAATAAATGGCCTTGTCCCCAAACCCCCTCTATGACCGCAGAGCAGAAATGCACCATTGCCACCTCCCCTTCACCCACCACACCCCAGGCCCCCCTGAGTTACCATCATTTTACGGATATTCAATCATGGGTATTCTAAGAACCTATTAATAAACCTATACTTTTAATTGGCACATATACATTGTTATATGTCATTATGACCTGAACACCTGGATAGAGTTTTGATAAACGGTTTTCTAGTGTAATTTTGTAGTTATTTGGCGGGATAGCTACTTTAAAAAAAAAAAGTGGAGTGATAAGGGAGTCTGGTCAGGTTACAAAAACACAATTTCTTTTTTTGCCTAACTATAAGTATAATTCTCCCAGCTCATTGGGATACTTTACATTTTATTTTTTTTGAGATATTGTGAAATTCTATCACATAAAACAATGGATACACGATGATACAACATGAAAGTTTCTCTGTGATGTTGACAGTTTACAGCGATATTATTAAAGACCGCCCCAGTTAAATTACAAATAATAGGACACTTTAAAGGGACATATGGCAATCTTGAAGATTTTGTCGAACATTAGTATTAGTTTATTAGTCCAGTATCAATTTCACTTTAAAACTGCTTGCATATAATTAAATAAAATTAAGATGTGTTATTTGTCTTCGTTATTCTACCACGGGTTTAAATATATGATTGGTGCAATAATATCAGCAATTAGTAATAATATATAAATTATACAGTTATACTATAATTATAGAGAATAATATACAGGCATTTCATATCTCATCCTTTCCGTCGATGTGTTCTTGGGAAAGACACTTTCCCTTAGCCTCGTCCTTCGGATGGGGACGTAAACCGGGCGGTCCCGTGTATCGGTCTATCCTCAGAGCACGTTAAGGATCAATAGGAATCTATTTGATAATAAGAGTAGGGCAGGTTCCCGGATTCCTATGTATCCTTCCCCTCTCTCTGGGGCGGCTCTAAATAACCTATACTGTGTTGATGAGCCGTTGTACAACATTCAATCCATATCTCATCCTGTATTGCCCCGAGATGCCAATATCTGCCCGAGAGCTTATATTTGGGCGAAGGCCGGGCACGATATGAAAATGTAATATTTCATTCTATGTATGACATAAAAAAATTATATACTTCAAAATATTTTGTTGATTTTAGCAGTGATGGGAGAATGATGATTAAATATTTATTTCTCGGCGGATATAATAGCTGATCTTCCATGATCGAGTGCGGATTTGTTAAACGTGTTGGCAAAAATATACAATGGGCGGCTTGTCGAGCATCAAATAATGTTTGCTGAAGAGTTTAAAAAATAATAGATGATTATGTGAGATTCTATTTATCACACAAAACCCATACAAGTTGATGGTAAAATGTTCACATTTCTCTGTGATGTCAATTTACCTATATATTAATACCGTATTTCCTCTATTAGAAGCGCCTTCCCTAATAGAAGCGCCCCCACCTGTTTTAAGAAACAGTACCGACTTCAAAAATGGATTTGATTAAATTAAAAGTTCCTTAAAAACACTGTTTTTACCGCTTATGGATTTGATTACGGGAGTTTTTTACCTTCGACACCAGTATGGTCTATGATATAAACCTTAAAGCGCTATTATTATCAATACAAATTATCTTTTATTATTATTTAATTCATACGCAACCAACCTGTTTTGTAATCGTCAAGTTTGACGGAAATGTGTATCATATAGATGCAGAGTGATAACAGTAATATATACTCAGTACATTGTCAGGTTTAGCTTTAGTTAATACCGGTGTAACATTAAAAGATCGCCGTACAGTAATTCTATAAGGAAACAGTCGGGGGGGAAAGGAGGTGAAATATATTGAAACTATGTATCATAATAGTAGCGCCTCTCTTCGCACTTTCCATAGCGCCCGGGAGCTACTGGTAGAGGAAATACGGTATATACCAGAGGCGTAGCCAGGTTTTCAAAATGTATACGCACACTGGGGGAGGGTGTGGGAAGGGGGCACCCCCTCGCGCTGGTGGGGGTCCGGAGGGCCTCGCCCGGGAAAAAAAAAATAAGAAAGGAAATTGTGCATTCTTGAGCATTGTTTTTTATCATGCTCGGCATTTTTTGCATTACGCACGTGCGTATTGTGCGTATAGGGCGCTACGCCCTTGTATACGACAGCCCAAGTTAAATTTCCTTTAAAAATAACAGGACACTCTGTCGATTCATGTGAAATTCCATGCATATATCATATGGCTTATATATTTTTCACCAACATCCTTTTTAACAACTTGTTTTGTTCATTTCAGAGACACATCATCTGGTTTCCAGATGCCCTTCGTTCTTCAAATACCAAATGCAACCCTGAAAGACGTGGATTTAACCAAAAAGGTGGACTATAATGTGATTGCAAGATTCTAAACTCCAGGAAATATATTAATTTAATTAGGCCAAATCAGAAACGCGGTTAATTTTTCTTCGGCCTTATGCGTTACAGTGTATACTTGTTACTGCGTATCCCGCTTGAGATGTGTTCGCCTGATCATGATGGTGACTTCAATTTGGCAATCCCGAGGACTGAGCAGACGTTATTTTTTTAAAGAATGAAAAAATGAACATTATTATACCTCACAGAGACTCGCTATATAATGTGTAAAGCTGTTAAAAAACACCAAATGTATACAATGTCATACTGCTCACATTCAAAAAAACTTTTGGTGTTTAATATCATTTTAACATATTTTAGGCTATATATGACGATTGATTTTTTTGTTGTAAGTATAAAGTAAATTTCATTATTGTAGTATTTAATAGATGTTAAGTTTATAAATATAATATAAATAAAATATTGTATTATTTATTCTTTGATTCTGAGTTGGATCTATGTAAAAAAAAAAGGTTCCCATTTGCGTACAGTCATGTATCTGAAACTGAAAAACTGCCTTTTTGGAACACAAGGTCATTTTAATCTATTTATTGTTTATTCAAGCTTTTGAAATAGATCTTTTGTAATTAAAGTGACACATGGGCCGATGATGGCAATCTTGAAGTGTACACCAAGCACTGAAATTAGCATCTCGAAACATGTTTTGCTGTACTTAGCGGTACTCGTCTGATAAAGCAAATGTCACTGGTATAGCCTGGTCAAGTAAAATTCATCGGGTTGAAGAGTGCATAAAAAATATCCGCATGACGGATATATTTACATGAGCACTGAACACTTATTTTTGTGTCAACTGCTTAGGATGGCAGACACTTATCGATCACTTTGTCATCGATCACTTTGTCCGTCGTCCGTCGTCCGTCGTCCGTCCGTCATGCTTTAACCTGCAACTTAACCTTGGCCATCAATTGAAAAGTATTTTAATTATGTTCATGAAACTTCACACACATCTTCATCTCAAGGAATGTCGTTACACATGTGCCTCTGACCTTCATTTTGGCAAAGTTATGCCCTATTTATCAGCCTAACCTGCAACCTAACCTTGGAAATAAGCAAACAGCACTGTCAGTAGGCGAAGCAAGTGTTCATGGATGATGGAACATACTTCTAGTTCAAGGTCGACTTAGTGACCGCTTCCCACTAATTACAGTCTGGAAACTGATATTTCCATGTCTATACTATACTGACGAGATAAAGAAACGCCTCATCGGGAATTTCAGTTATATATTGTATATACCGCACACTTAATGCCACATAATATTCCAAAGAAATCCCAAGATGTTTTGTAAAACAAAGTTGCAGTTGGTTAGAGAAAGGACACAACTGTGATGTTGTAGACGTTTTAATCACAGTACACTTAATAACAAGAAATTCATAAATATTGAAGTTCCTCTTTGAAAAATTGTCTATTTTAGTACTGTATTTAACGTAAAGAGTTTGCAGAAATTTGCATCCTAAGTTTGCTCACATGCTTGAGCCAAACAGATACTCTGCCAATAATCAAACTTTGAAGAAATACTATTTGCTGTGTTTTGTGTTGTTTTAGTATTTTTTCCGAAAAGAAAGGTCTTACGTAGCCATGTACCATTCGATTAACAGCAGCATAGTGTACATACAATATATAGTGGAAATTCCCGATGAGGCGTTTCTTTATCTCATCAGTATATTTGACATATTAAGCCGTTATATTTGTTTTGTCAAGTGTCAGTATAGACTGTAGTGGACAGTGCGGTGCACTTAAAAGCACAGGATCCGGGTTCAAGACTCAACGGCGCAACTGAGTTTCCTCGGTGTGTTTGTCATTTCCAATTAGCCTCGTCGATCGTAAGGTGACATAAATCCTCCTATATCGAAGTCTATTCTCCGAGCATGTTTAATAAGCAAAAGTAGGAGTAGGACGGTTTCCCAGATTCCAATGAGACACCTACCCTGACCAGATCCGCCTTTTTATTTTGTTTATGGATGGGGTGAGTGATGGTGGTGGTGACGGGCAGGAGGGGCCGGTGAGGGATAACCAAATAAATTGGACTGCAGCTTTGTTTGAGTATTTAGATTTTAAATATGGCTGCATATGGTGATGCTCGCCAATAAAAAATAAATAAAAAAAACATTAGCACACCAGCGGGTGGCCACCATCATTCCAGATTGGCCATCAAAATGCACACCGAGAAGTTGAACAGCGGTCAACTTTATGAAATATAGGCTACAGACTACTTTTGCTACAGACTACTTTTCAGACTTTAGCGTGAGCCCCTTCACCGAATACGCACCTGTAGACGTTCAATGACTGACAGTGACACTCGTTATATTTTTTGACCGACAGTGCCGAGTCGAAAATTTTATCGTTTTAGCGTGTAATTTTGATAAAGAAATACCATGATGTTCGTAACATGTAGTACACGTCATGTACTGTTTAAGCTTAAACAACATATTTTTAGTATCTCCTTGTATTTCATTAGAAAAGAACACAAGTGTTACCATTTTTAAACGCATTTTAACAATGGCATCTCTTACGAGTTATTTCCCATCGCTTCGAAATTTTAAATGGGTGAATCTCGCAATTTCTCGCGCCATGTAAACGCGTTTAAAAAAAAGAAAATGGCGGCCGTTTCACTTTTTTTACGTTGACTGAAAATGACGTACTACTTTCCGTTGTCATTTGTTGCTATGATAAGTGGACGGCGGAGCTAAAAACCACTCTGCTTCCCACCTGTAATGTTTAAAATAATATCTTAACAATTTTAATAAAAAAAATTATTTTATATTTTAAATATGTCTGTACTTAGATTATATTTCTTATTCTAAATTCAGACCACATGATGATAAATATAGTCTAAATTGAAATATTGTATTTAATTTTTTTATATATTTTTAAACTTATATATTTTTCATTCTAAATTCAGACCACATGAAGGTAGCCAGTGCTGCTAAAATGATTGTCAACATGGATGTGGCCCGCCAAGCAGCCCTTTCTAAAAGAGAAGCAGCCGTGACTGCTGTCATGGTTAATGTGTACTTTGCGGCCCAGCACAATCTTGTCAGTGTAACTAACTATATTGCAAGTGTATTGTAAGATTATAAGAATAGTTGTTTCTTTTCTTGCAATTAAAAAAATCATTGTAAATAATATTAAATGATATCATAAAACAAAATTGTTGTTTTCACTTTGATACTGAATTTATCATAATCTGTTTAAGGACCTACATGTAGTCAAGAATGTTAAAAAATGTTAGTTATATAAACATTAATACAAATAATACTTGTAATAGCTTAATATAAGATAATACTGCTATGATTATAGTTATCATCTTTTATTAAACTATTGATTTATAGTATTATTAAAGTATTAATTGTATTAATGTTGGTATAAATAAAGTCTTTTATAAAAACAAGAGAACCTAAATGAATCAATGCATATATGCCGTTTATTCTGAAAATGGCTTTCAAGTCTTCGTTATTGTATGAAAAAAGGCTCAAAAAATGGCTCCAACTTTGGCTCTTATTTCTCAAATTTGGCTCCTTTTTTTTTCATTTGGCGAAAGTGGTTGCGAAAGATAAAAAAAACAGGTCAATGACCTTGAAGCTCTACCGATTGATTTTGATTTCAGGAAGTAGTCGCTACAGACTTGTTTTTTGAAAATCTATTTTTAACCGTGGCGGCCATCTTGAATTTCCGGCCGACCTGAAGTTTTGCTAGGATCAATTAGACATTAAGAGCAACATTCCTGTGAAGTTTCATGAAAATCCGTCAAGTAGTTTCAGAGGAGTAGTCGCTACAAGTTTTCATTATATAACTCTATGTAAACAAAGATGGCCACTGGTAGCCATGTTTAACGTTAAATCAAAACGATTTTCAACAAGGACCAACATCATGTCATACTGATCATTTTAGAAAAAGTCCCATATCAATATCACTTATAGTTTTGAAGAAGTAGTCGCTACAAACTTATTTATTTTAAATCTATATTTAGCTGTGGCGGCCATCTTGAATTTCCGGCCGACCTGAAATTTTTCTAGGATCAACTAGACATCAAGAGCAACATTCCTGTGAAGTTTCATGAACATCCGTCAAGTAGTTTCAGAGGATTAGTCGCTACAAGTTTTTACTATATAACTCTATGTAACCAAAGATGGCCACTGGCAGCCATGTTTAACGTCGAATCAAAATAATTTTCCACAAGGATCAACATCATGTCATGCTGATCATTTTAGAAAAAGTCCCATATCAATATCACTTATAGTTTTCAAGAAGTAGTCGCTACAAACTTATTTTTTAAAAATCTATTTTTAGCTGTGACGGCCATCTTGAATTTCTGGCAGATCTGAAATTTTGCTAGGATCAATTAGACATCAAGAGCAACATTCCTGTGAAGTTTCATGAAAATCCGTCAAGTAGTTTCAGAGGAGTAGTCGCTACAAGTTTTCATTATATAACTCTATGTA
Source organism: Cyrtodaria siliqua (assembly GCA_037043455.1). Lineage (NCBI taxonomy): Eukaryota > Metazoa > Mollusca > Bivalvia > Adapedonta > Hiatellidae > Cyrtodaria > Cyrtodaria siliqua. The sequence continues at coordinate 143,844 of JAWPHD010000034.1, forward strand.
AACAAAGATGGCCGCTGGCAGCCATGTTTAACGTCGAATCAAAACGATTTTCGACAAGGACCAACATCATGTCATGCTGATCATTTTAGAAAAAGTCCCATAGCAATATCCCTTAGAGTTTTCAAGAAGTAGTCGCTACAAACTTGTTTTTTAAAAACCTATTTTTAGATTTGGCGGCCATCTTGGATTTCACATCTACATGAATTTTTGCTAGGATCAACTAGATTTCATGGGCAACATTTCTGTAAAGTTTCATGAAAATCCATTCAGTAGTTTCAGGGGAGTAGTCGCTACAAAAAAAAAGTTAACGGACGGACAGACGGACGGATAGACGGACGGACGGACGGACGACGGACACCGCACCACGGCATAAGCTCTGCTGATCTCTGATCAGTAGAGCTAAAAATAATCGAGTTTACATTTTGCTGATGTGCATTCTTTTAAAAACAAAATGACATTCTTTAAAAAAACAAGAGGTCAATGACCTTGAAGCTCTACTGATTGATTTTGATTTCAGGAAGTAGTCGCTACAAACTGGTTTTTTGAAAATCTATTTTTAGCAGTGGTGGCCATCTTGAATTTCCGCCCGACCTGAAATTTTGCTAGGATCAATTAGACATCAAGAGCAACATTCCTGTGAAGTTTCATGAAAATCCGTCAAGTAGTTTCAGAGGAGTAGTCGCTACAAGTTTTCATTATATAACTCTATGTAAACAAAGATGGCCACTGACATCCATGTTTAACGTTGAATCAAAATAATGTTCCACTCGGATAACCATCATGTCATGCTGATCATTTTAGAAAAAGTCCCATATCAATATCTCTTATAGTTTTCAAGAAGTAGTCGCTACAAACTTATTTTTTAAAAATCTATTTTTAGCCATGGCGGCCATCTTGAAATTCCGGCCGACCTGAAATTTTGCTAAGATCAATTAGACATCAAGAGCAACATTCCTGTGAAGTTTCATGAAAATCCATGAAGTAGTTTCAGAGGAGTAGTCGCTACAAGTTATCATTATATAACTCTTATGTAAACATACATGGCCACTGGCAGCCATGTTTAACGTCGAATCAAAATAATGTTCGACTTGAATAACCATCATGTCATGCTGATCATTTTAGAAAAAGTCCCATATCAATATCACTTATAGTTTTCAAGAAGTAGTCGTTACAAACTTGTATTTTGAAAATCTATTTTTAGCCATGGCCGCCATCTTGAATTTCCGGCCGACCTGAAATTTTGCAAGGATCAATTTGACATCAAGAGCAACATTCGTGTGAAGTTTCATGAAAATCCGTCGAGTATTTTCAGAGGAGTAGTCGCTACAAGTTATCATTATATAACTCAATGTAAACAAAGATGGCCACTAGCAGCCATGTTTAACGTCGAATCAAAATAATGTTCGACTCGGATAACCATCATGTCATGCTGATAATTTTAGAAAAAGTCCCATATCAATATCTCTTATAGTTTTCAAGAAGTACTCGCTACAAACTTATTTTTTAAAAATCTATTTATAGCCGTGGCGGCCATCTTGAATTTCCGGCCAACCTGAATTTTTGCTAGGATCAATTAGACATCAAGAGCAACATTCCTGTGAAGTTTCATGAAAATCCGTCAAGTAGTTTCAGAGGAGTAGTCGCTACAAGTTTTCATCATATAACTCTATGTAAACAAAGATAGCCGCTGGCAGCCATGTTTAACGTCGAATCAAAACGATTTTCGACAAGGACCAACATCATGTCATGCTGATCATTTTAGAAAAAGTCCCATATCAATATCTCTTATAGTTTTCAAGAAGTAGTCGCTACAAACTTATTTTTTAAAAATCTATTTTTAGCCGTGGCGGCCATCTTGGATTTCACATCTACATGAATTTTTGCTAGGATCAACTAGACTTCATGGGCAACATTTCTGTAAAGTTTCATGAAAATCTATTCAGTAGTTTCAGAGGAGTAGTCGCTACAAAAAAAAAGTTAACGGACAGACGGACAGACAGACGGACGGACGGACGACGGACGCCGCATCACGGCATAAGCTCTGCTGATCTCTGATCAGTAGAGCTAAAAATAAAAAAATCATCACTCCCAAATAAGTAGGTCAAGGTCATAGATGAAATCCATACATCTAAAAAAACGCACTACCCAAGACAACTAGGTCAAAATAGAATGTTTTGTCTTATCTGCTCTTTGCTTGGAAGGTGAAGGTCACAGCCACGTATGTTTTTTGAGAGTTGCGATGTACTACCCAAGATACAACTATAAGCAATGTTTTAAAGGTCCAGTGCATAGTTTGCGAGAAACTGACCTAAATGCAACCCCCAAAGAAAGCCCAAGAGTAACACATATATCCCTTGTTTCCACCCCTGCTCAATGGCAGCCATATTGGATTGGATGTCGCACAGAACTAATTTTGTTTTAAAAAAAACAACCTTCACCTAATGATCATCCATGTGAAGTTTAGTCAAAACTGGCAAAGCGGTTTGTGAGAAGAAGTCGTTTGAAGCAAAAGTTAATGACGGACGACGATGGACGAAGAGCGATCCCAATAGATCACATTGATCCTATGGCTCAGGTGATCTCAACAAAATGCAGATGCTCGACTTCCGTGGTGTACAAATAAATACAAAGAAACAAAAAAGTAGTCTTTCTTTGTTTTAGTTGGGGATGGGGTGTTGTTGTTGGTGGTGGTGTTGGTACAGGTTTAAGAATAAATAAACAAACCAACAAAGAAATACGAAGAAAAAAAAACTGTTGGGTTTTGGGGTGGGGGATGAGGAGTGGGGTAATGTAGGTGGTGGTTGGGGAGAGTGAGCGGGAGGGGCAGGGAGAGGTATAAATATAAGAATAAACAAAACACAAATGCGTAAATGAAAAAATAAGTCGGGTTTTGTGATGGGCTATAGGTGCAAGAATAAATAAACACGAAATATGTAAAAAAAAAAAAAAAACAACAAGAGGTCAATGACCTTGAAGCTCTACTGATTGATTTTGATTTCAGGAAGTAGTCGCTACAGACTTGTTTTTTGAAAATCTATTTTTTAACCGTGGCGGCCATCTTGAATTTCCGGCCGACCTGAAATTTTGCTAAGATCAATAAGACATTAAGAGCAACATTCCTGTGAAGTTTCATGAAAGTCCGTCAAGTAGTTTCAGAGTAGTCGCTACATGTTTTCATTATATAACTCTATGTAAACAAAAATGGCCGCTGGCAGCCATGTTTAACGTCAAATCAAAACGATTTTCGACAAGGACCAACATCATGTCATACTGATCATTTTAGAAAAAGTCCCATATCAATATCTCTTATTGTTTTGAAGAAGTAGTCGCTACAAACTTATTTATTTTAAATCTATTTTTAGCTGTGGCGGCCATCTTGAATTTCCGGCCGACCTGAAATTTTTCTAGGATCAACTAGACATCAAGAACAACATTCCTGTGAAGTTTCATGAACATCCGTCAAGTAGTTTCAGACAAGTAGTCGCTACAAGTTTTTACTATATAACTCTATGTAACCAAAGATGGCCACTGGCAGCCATGTTTAACGTCGAATCAAAATAATTTTCCACAGGGATTTACATCATGTCATGCTGATCATTTTAGAAAAAGTCCCATATCAATATCACTTATAGTTTTCAAGAAGTAGTCGCTACAAACTTATTTATTTTAAATCTATTTTTAGCTGTGGCGGCCATCTTGAATTTCCGGCCGACCTGAAATTTTTTCTAGGATCAACTAGACATCAAGAGCAACATTCCTGTGAAGTTTCAAGAACATCCGTCAAGTAGTTTCAGAGAAGTAGTCGCTACAAGTTTTTACTATATAACTCTATGTAACCAAAGATGGCCACTGGCAGCCATGTTTAACGTCGAATCAAAATAATTTTCCACAAGGATCTACATCATGTCATGCTGATCATTTTAGAAAAAGTCCCATATCAATATCACTTATAGTTTTCAAGAAGTAGTCTCTACAAACTTATTTTTTACAAATCTATTTTTAGCTGTGACGGCCATCTTGAATTTCCGGCCGACCTGAAATTTTTCTAGAATCAATTAGACATCAAGAGCAACATTCCTGTGAGGTTTCATGACAATCCGCCAAGTAGTTTCAGAGGAGTAGTCGCTACAAGTTTTTACTATATAACTCTATGTAACCAAAGATGGCCACTGGCAGCCATGTTTAACGTCGAATCAAAATAATTTTCTACAAGGATCTGCATCATGTCATGCTGATCATTTTAGAAAAAGTCCCATATCAATATCACTTATAGTTTTCAAGAAGTAGTCGCTACAAACTTATTTTTTAAAAATCTATTTTTAGCTGTGACGCCATCTTGAATTTCCGGCCGACCTGAAATTTTTCTAGGATCAATAAGACATCAAGAGCAACATTCCTGTAAAGTTTCATGACAATCCGTCAAGTAGTTTCAGAGGAGTAGTCGCTACAAGTTTTTACTATATAACTCTATGTAAACAAAGATGGCCGCTGGCAGCCACGTTTAACGTCGAATCAAAACGATTTTTTATAAGGACCAACATCATGTCATGCTGATCATTTTAGAAAAAGTCCCATATCAATATCACTTATAGTTTTCAAGAAGTAGTCGCTACAAACTTGTATTTTGAAAATTTATTTTTAGCCGTGGCGGCCATCTTGAAATTCCGGCCAATCTGAAATTTTGCTAGGATCATTTAGACATCAAGAGCAACATTCCTGTGAAGTTTCATGAAAATCCGTCAAGTAGTTTCAGAGGAGTAATCGCTACAAGTTTTCATTATATAACTCTATGTAAACAAAGACGGCCGATGGCAGCCATGTTTAACGTCAAATCAAAACGATTTTCGACAAGGATCAACATCATGTCATGCTGATCATTTTAGAAAAAGTCCCATATCAATATCACTTATAGTTTTCAAGAAGTAGTCGCTACAAACTTGAATTTAAAAAATCTATTTTTAGCTTTGGCGGCCATCTTGGATTTCACATCAACATGAATTTTTGCTAGAATCAACTAGACTTCATGGGCAACATTTCTGTAAAGATTTATGAATATCCATCCAGTAGTTTCAGAGGAGTAGTCGCTACAAATAAAAGTTAACGGACAGACGGACGGACGGACGACGGACGCCGCACCACGGCATAAGCTCTGCTGATCTCTGATCAGTAGAGCTAAAAAACTGTCTTGTTTCGAGGCGGTGGGAGGAGGGGGGCGGGGCGGTGGGACAGATCTTTACCAATAAACAAAAGAACATGCATGGAAAGAAATACGTACAAAAAACAAGAAAAAAGAAATCAAAATTCCATCAATCTAAAAAGACGCACTACCCAAGACAACTATGTCAACATAGAAGGTTTCGTCTTATCTGCTTTGCTTGGAGGGTGAAGGTCACATCCACGTATGCGTTTTGAGATATTGCGATGTACTACCCAAGATACAACTATAAACCATGTTTTAAAGGTCTAGTGCATACAGTTTGCGAAAAATTGACCTAAATGCAAAAGTTGAATGTAAAAAGTATTATGTTATCTGCCCCTTGCTTGGAGGGTCAAGGTCACATTCACAATTGCTTTGTGACATTGCAATGTACCACCAAAGATACAACTTCAAGCAAAGTCCGAAATGTCTAGTGCATACACTTTGAGAGAAAGTGACCTAAATGCAAAAGTTGAATGCAAAAAATTATTAAGTTATCTGCCCCTTGATTGAAGGGACAAGGTCACATGCACATTTGCAAATTCAAAAAGTTGTGTCTTATTTTCAAGATAAGTCCAAAGTCCAAGTCCAGTGTGCTAAAAGTTAAAATTCAGCATGTATCCCCTACAGAACTTTCCATGGGGGCCGCCATATTTGTTTACATGCAAAACCGCAGTAAAGATTTACCTGTTTTTGAGTGGGGGTAAAGCTCACAATTTCATGTTTAAAAAATACACTTGGTAAAATTAAATACTCTCATTTTAATGAATGGTATTTTATTAATTAACAAATCCGAAAATGTATTTGAAACATTTATCAGGCATGTTTTAATTTGTGGGACCTTTCACTTCTGGCTCAGGTCACTCCTGGAAAGGGGCGTGGCCAATCCCATGCTATATTTAGGATACCACAACCTACAAGGACAAGGTCACAGGCACATTTGTATAGTAAATGTAGTAAATGGATGCCGGACTATTGGATTATATAGTGAATAAACGCAGCACATGACCCGACTAGTAGATAATCAGTGAATTCACATCTCGGGACGAATTGAATTGAATTGGGTTTAAAGGCGCGCGCACCAACACATGAAAGGTTACATGGCACCTCACAGGAATGAATATGCCAGACTCATCAAGAAAAAAAATATGTAGAATGGGCCTAGAACCTTGTTACCTTCAGAACTGCAGAGTTGCTGCAAATTCAAGGTCAAGGTCACATGCACATTTGTATAGTAAATGTAGTAAATGGAATGCCTGACTAGTGGATAATATAGTGAATAAATGCAGCACCACTTTGGACTAGTGGATAATACAGAGAATAAATGCAGCACCACTTTGAACTAGTGGATAATATAGAGAATAAATGCAGCACCACTAAAGGACTAGTGGATAGTATAGTAAATAAATGCAGCGCCACCCGGACTATTGGACAATACTAGTGGATAATATAGTGAATAAATGCAGCACCACTTTGGACTAGTGGATAATACAGAGAATAAATGCAGCACCACATTGAACTAGTGGATAATATAGAGAATAAATGCAGCACCACTAAAGGACTAGTGGATAGTATAGTAAATAAATGCAGCGCCACCCGGACTGGTGGACAATACTAGTGAATATGCCAGACTCATTCCTCCATTTACATCAAGAAAAAATACGTAGAATGGGCCTAGAACCTTGTTACTTACAGAACTGCAGAGTTGCTGCAAATTCTGTAGTACACACTCCATTTACGATGGAGCCACGTTTCCATGCTTGCATACGCGGTGTCATGATAAAGACCTTGAATGAGCATGATAAAAAATTATGACAAAATCAATATGAATTGGGGTGGGGGGGGGCCCTCTGCATGTGACGGTGTGTTTGCAGTGGTTGTATTCTACCCCGGCAACCACACGGGGGTCTTGGGACGAGACACAGAAATTAAAGGTAAATGTTGTTAAATGAAAGTTTGTAAACATTTTAATAACTAAAAATAATCGAGTTTACATTTTGCTGATGTGCATTCTTTTAAAAACAAAATGACATTCTTTAAAAAAAAAAAAAAAAAATCATCACTCCCAAATTAGTAGGTCAAGGTCATAGATGAAATCCATACATCTAAAAAAACGCACTACCCAAGACAACTAGGTCAAAATAGAATGTTTTGTCTTATCTGCTCTTTGCTTGGAAGGTGAAGGTCACAGCCACGTATGTTTTTTGAGAGTTGCGATGTACTACCCAAGATACAACTATAAGCAATGTTTTAAAGGTCCAGTGCATAGTTTGCGAGAAACTGACCTAAATGCAAACCCCAAAGAAAGCCCAAGAGTAACGCATATATCCCTTGTTTCCACCCCTGCTCAATGGCAGCCATATTGGATTGGATGTCGCACAGAACTAATTTTGTTTTAAAAAAAAAAACCTTCACCTAATGATCATCCATGTGAAGTTTAGTCAAAACTGGCAAAGCGGTTTGTGAGAAGAAGTCGTTTGAAGCAAAAGTTAATGACGGACGTCGATGGACGAAGAGCGATCCAAATAGATCACATTGATCCTACGGCTCAGGTGATCTCAACAAAATGCAGATGCTCGACTTCCGTGGTGTACAAATAAATACAAAGAAACAAAAAAGTAGTCTTTCTTTGTTTTAGTTGGGGATGGGGTGTTGTTGTTGGTGGTGGTGTTGGTACAGGTTTAAGAATAAATAAACAAAACAACAAAGAAATACGAAGAAAAAAAAAACTGTTGGGTTTTGGGGTGGGGGATGAGGAGTGGGGTAATGTAGGTGGTGGTTGGGGAGAGTGAGCGGGAGGGGCAGGGAGAGGTATAAATATAATAATAAACAAAACACAAATGCGTAAATGAAAAAATAAGTCGGGTTTTGTGATGGGCTATAGGTGCAAGAATAAATAAACACGAAATATGTAAAAAAAAAAAAAAAAAAAAAACTGTCTTGTTTCGAGGCGGTGGGAGGAGGGGGGCGGGGCGGTGGGACAGATCTTTACCAATAAACAAAAGAACATGCATGGAAAGAAATACGTACAAAAAACAAGAAAAAAGAAATCAAAATTCCATCAATCTAAAAAGACGCACTACCCAAAACAACTATGTCAACATAGAAGGTTTCGTCTTATCTGCTTTGCTTGGAGGGTGAAGGTCACATCCACGTATGCGTTTTGAGATATTGCGATGGACTACCCAAGATACAACTATAAACCATGTTTTAAAGGTCTAGTGCATACAGTTTGCGAAAAATTGACCTAAATGCAAAAGTTGAATGTAAAAAGTATTATGTTATCTGCCCCTTGCTTGGAGGGTCAAGGTCACATTCACAATTGCTTTGTGACATTGCAATGTACCACCAAAGATACAACTTCAAGCAAAGTCCGAAATGTCTAGTGCATACACTTTGAGAGAAAGTGACCTAAATGCAAAAGTTGAATGCAAAAAATTATTAAGTTATCTGCCCCTTAATTGAAGGGACAAGGTCACATGCACATTTGCAAATTCAAAAAGTTGTGTCTTATTTTCAAGATAAGTCCAAAGTCCAAGTCCAGTGTGCTAAAAGTTAAAATTCAGCATGTTTCCCCTACAGAACTTTCCATGGGGGCCGCCATATTTGTTTACATGCAAAACCGCAGTAAAGATTTACCTGTTTTTGAGTGGGGGTAAAGCTCACAATTTCATGTTTAAAAAATACACTTGGTAAAATTAAATACTCTCATTTTAATGAATGGTATTTTATTAATTAACAACTCCGAAAATGTATTTGAAACATTTATCAGGCATGTTTTAATTTGTGGGACCTTTCACTTCTGGCTCAGGTCACTCCTGGAAAGGGGCGTGGCCAATCCCATGCTATATTTAGCATACCACAACGTACAAGGTCAAGGTCACAGGCACATTTGTATAGTAAATGTAGTAAATGGATGCCGGACTATTGGATTATATAGTGAATAAACGCAGCACATGACCCGACTAGTAGATAATCAGTGAATTCACATCTCGGGACGAATTGAATTGGGTTTAAAGGCGCGCGCACCAACACATGAAAGGTTATATGGCACCTCACAGGAATGAATATGCCAGACTCATCAAGAAAAAAAATATGTAGAATGGGCCTAGAACCTTGTTACCTACAGAACTGCAGAGTTGCTGCAAATTCAAGGTCAAGGTCACATACATATTTGTATAGTAAATGTAGTAAATGGAATGCCTGACTAGTGGATAATATAGTGAATAAATGCAGCACCACTTTGGACTAGTGGATAATACAGAGAATAAATGCAGCACCACTTTGAACTAGTGGATAATATAGAGAATAAATGCAGCACCACTAAAGGACTAGTGGATAGTATAGTAAATAAATGCAGCGCCACCCGGACTATTGGACAATACTAGTGGATAATATAGTGAATAAATGCAGCACCACTTTGGACTAGTGGATAATACAGAGAATAAATGCAGCACCACTTTGAACTAGTGGATAATATAGAGAATAAATGCAGCACCACTAAAGGACTAGTGGATAGTATAGTAAATAAATGCAGCGCCACACGGACTGGTGGACAATACTAGTGAATATGCCAGACTCATTCCTCCATTTACATCAAGAAAAAATACGTAGAATGGGCCTAGAACCTTGTTACTTACAGAACTGCAGAGTTGCTGCAAATTCTGTAGTACACACTCCATTTACGATGGAGCCACGTTTCCATGATTGCATACGCGGTGTCATGATAAAGACCTTGAATGAGCATGATAAAAAATTATGACAAAATCAATATGAATTGGGGTGGGGGGGCCCTCTGCATGTGACGGTGTGTTTGCAGTGGTTGTATTCTACCCCGGCAACCACACGGGTGTCTTGGGACGAGACACAGAAATTAAAGGTAAATGTTGTTAAATGAAAGTTTGTAAACATTTTAATAACTAAAAATAATCGAGTTTACATTTTGCTGATGTGCATTCTTTTAAAAACAAAATGACATTCTTTAAAAAAACAAGAGGTCAATGACCTTGAAGCTCTACTGATTGATTTTGATTTCAGGAAGTAGTCGCTACAGACTTGTTTTTTGAAAATCTATTTTTAACCGTGGCGGCCATCTTGAATTTCAGGCCGACCTGAAATTTTGCTAAGATCAAAAAGACATTAAGAGCAACATTCCTGTAAAGTTTCATGAAAATCCGTCAGGTAGTTTCAAAGAAGTAGTCGCTACAAGTTTTCATTATATAACTCTATGTAAACAAAGCAGCCATGTTTAAGGTCAAATCAAAACGATTTTCGACAAGGACCAACATCATGTCATACTGATCATTTTAGAAAAAGTCCCATATCAATATCTCTTATTGTTTTGAAGAAGTAGTCGCTACAAATTTATTTATTTTAAATCTATTTTTAGCTGTGGCGGCCATCTTGAATTTCCGGCCGACCTGAAATTTTTCTAGGATCAACTAGACATCAAGAGCAACATTCCTGTGAAGTTTCATGAACATCCGTCAAGAAGTTTCAGAGATGTAGTCGCTACAAGTTTTTACTATATAACTCTATGTAACCAAAGATGGCCACTGGCAGCCATGTTTAACGTCGAATCAAAATAATTTTCCACAAGGATCTACATAATAACATGCTGATCATTTTAGAAAAAGTCCCATATCAATATCACTTATAGTTTTCAAGAAGTAGTCGCTACAAACTTATTTTTTAAAAATCTATTTTTAGCTGTGACGGCCATCTTGAATTTCCGGCCGACCTGAAATTTTGATAGGATCAATTAGACATCAAGAGCAACATTCCTGTAAAGTTTCATGACAATCCGCCAAGTAGTTTCAGAGGAGTAGTCGCTACAAGTTTTTACTATATAACTCTATGTAAACAAAGATGGCCGCTGGCAGCCATGTTTAACTTTGAATCAAAACGATTTTTGACTAGGATCAACATCATGTAATGCTGATCATTTTAGAAAAGGTCCCATATCAATATCACTTATAGTTTTCAAGAAGTAGTCGCTACAAACTTATTTTTTAAAAATCTATTTTTAGCTGTGACGGCCATCTTGAATTTCCGGCCGACCTGAAATTTTTCTAGGATCAATTAGACATCAAGAGCAACATTCCTGTAAAGTTTCATGACAATCCGCCAAGAAGTTTCAGAGAAGTAGTCGCTACAAGTTTTTACTATATAACTCTATGTAAACAAAGATGGCCGCTGGCAGCCATGTTTAACTTTGAATCAAAACGATTTTTGACTAGGATCAACATCATGTCATGCTGATCATTTTAGAAAAAGTCCCATATCAATATCACTTATAGTTTTCAAGAAGAAGTCGCTACAAACTTGTATTTTAAAACTCTATTTTTAGCTTTGGCGGCCATCTTGGATTTCACATCAACATGAATTTTTGCTAGGATCAACTAGACTTTATGGGCAACATTTCTGTAAAGTTTCATGAATATCCATCCAGTAGTTTCAGCTGTGAAGTCGCTACAAATAAAAGTTTACGGACAGACAGACGGACAGACGGACGGACGGACGGACGGACAGAATGACGGACGACGGACGCCGCAACACGGCATAAGCTCTGCTGATCTCTGATCAGTAGAGCTAAAAATTAAAAAATCATCACTCCCAAATTAGTAGGTCAAGGTCATAGATGAAATCCATACATCTAAAAAAACGCACTACCCAAGACAACTAGGTCAAAATAGAATGTTTTGTCTTATCTGCTCTTTGCTTGGAAGGTGAAGGTCACAGCCACGTATGTTTTTTGAGAGTTGCGATGTACTACCCAAGATACAACTATAAGCAATGTTTTAAAGGTCCAGTGCATAGTTTGCGAGAAACTGACCTAAATGCAACCCCCAAAGAAAGCCCAAGAGTAACGCATATATCCCTTGTTTCCACCCCTGCTCAATGGCAGCCATATTGGATTGGATGTCGCACAGAACTAATTTTGTTTTAAAAAAAACAACCTTCACCTAATGATCATCCATGTGAAGTTTAGTCAAAACTGGCAAAGCGGTTTGTGAGAAGAAGTCGTTTGAAGCAAAAGTTAATGACGGACGTCGATGGACGAAGAGCGATCCCAATAGATCACATTGATCCTATGGCTCAGGTGATCTCAACAAAATGCAGATGCTCGACTTCCGTGGTGTACAAATAAATACAAAGAAACAAAAAAGTAGTCTTTCTTTGTTTTAGTTGGGGATGGCGTGTTGTTGTTTGTGGTGGTGTGGGTACAGGTTTAAGAATAAATAAACAAAACAACAAAGAAATACGAAGAAAAAAAAAACTGTTGGGTTTTGGGGTGGGGGATGAGGAGTGGGGTAATGTAGGTGGTGGTTGGGGAGAGTGAGCGGGAGGGGCAGGGAGAGGTATAAATATAAGAATAAACAAAACACAAATGCGTAAATGGAACAATAAGTCGGGTTTTGTGTTGGGCTATAGGTGCAAGAATAAATAAACACGAAATATGTAAAAAAAAAAAAAAAAAAAAAATGTCTTGCTTCGAGGCGGTGGGAGGAGGGGGGCGGGGCGGTGGGACAGATCTTTACCAATAAACAAAAGAACATGCATGGAAAGAAATACGTACAAAAAACAAGAAAAAATAAATCAAAATTCCATCAATCTAAAAAGACGCACTACCCAAGACAACTATGTCAACATAGAAGGTTTCGTCTTATCTGCTTTGCTTGGAGGGTGAAGGTCACATCCACGTATGCGTTTTGAGATATTGCGATGGACTACCCAAGATACAACTATAAACCATGTTTTAAAGGTCTAGTGCATACAGTTTGCGAAAAATTGACCTAAATGCAAAAGTTGAATGTAAAAAGTATTATGTTATCTGCCCCTTGCTTGGAGGGTCAAGGTCACATTCACAATTGCTTTGTGACATTGCAATGTACCACCCAAGATACAACTTCAAGCAAAGTCCGAAATGTCTAGTGCATACACTTTGAGAGAAAGTGACCTAAATGCAAAAAATTATTAAGTTATCTGCCCCTTGATTGAAGGGACAAGGTCACATGCACATTTGCAAATTCAAAAAGTTGTGTCTTATTTTCAAGATAAGTCCAAAGTCCAAGTCCAGTGTGCTAAAAGTTAAAATTCAGCATGTTTCCCCTACAGAACTTTCCATGGGGGCCGCCATATTTGTTTACATGCAAAACCGCAGTAAAGATTTACCTGTTTTTGAGTGGGGGTAAAGCTCACAATTTCATGTTTAAAAAATACACTTGGTAAAATTAAATACTCTCATTTTAATGAATGGTATTTTATTAATTAACAAATCCGAAAATGTATTTGAAACATTTATCAGGCATGTTTTAATTTGTGGGACCTTTCACTTCTGGCTCAGGTCACTCCTTAAAAGGGGCGTGGCCAATCCCATGCTATATTTAGCATACCACAACCTACAAGGTCAAGGTCACAGGCACATTTGTATAGTAAATGTAGTAAATGGATGCCGGACTATTGGATTATATAGTGAATAAACGCAGCACATGACCCGACTAGTAGATAATCAGTGAATTCACATCTCGGGACGAATTGAATTGGGTTGGGTTTAAAGGCGCGCGCACCAACACATGAAAGGTTATATGGCACCTCACAGGAATGAATATGCCAGACTCATCAAGAAAAAAAATATGTAGAATGGGCCTAGAACCTTGTTACCTACAGAACTGCAGAGTTGCTGCAAATTCAAGGTCAAGGTCACATGTACATTTGTATAGTAAATGTAGTAAATGGAATGCCTGACTAGTGGATAATATAGTGAATAAATGCAGCACCACTTTGGACTAGTGGATAATACAGAGAATAAATGCAGCACCACTTTGAACTAGTGGATAATATAGAGAATAAATGCAGCACCACTAAAGGACTAGTGGATAGTATAGTAAATAAATGCAGCGCCACCCGGACTATTGGACAATACTAGTGGATAATATAGTGAATAAATGCAGCACCACTTTGGACTAGTGGATAATACAGAGAATAAATGCAGCACCACTTTGAACTAGTGGATAATATAGAGAATAAATGCAGCACCACTAAAGGACAAGTGGATAGTATAGTAAATAAATGCAGCGCCACCCGGACTGGTGGACAATACTAGTGAATATGCCAGATTCATTCATCCATTTACATCAAGAAAAAATACGTAGAATGGGCCTAGAACCTTGTTACTTACAGAACTGCAGAGTTGCTGCAAATTCTGTAGTACACACTCCATTTACGATGGAGCCACGTTTCCATGCTTGCATACGCGGTGTCATGATAAAGACCTTGAATGAGCATGATAAAAAATTATGACAAAATCAATATGAATTGGGGTGGGGGGGGCCCTCTGCATGTGACGGTGTGTTTGCAGTGGTTGTATTCTACACCGGCAACCACACGGGGGTCTTGGGACGAGACACAGAAATTAAAGGTAAATGTTGTTAAATGAAAGTTTGTAAACATTTTAATAACTAAAAATAATCGAGTTTACATTTTGCTGATGTGCATTCTTTTAAAAACAAAATGACATTCTTTAAAAAAATAATAAAAAAATCATCACTCCCAAATTAGTAGGTCAAGGTCATAGATGAAATCCATACATCTAAAAAAACGCACTACCCAAGACAACTAGGTCAAAATAGAATGTTTTGTCTTATCTGCTCTTTGCTTGGAAGGTGAAGGTCACAGCCACGTATGTTTTTTGAGAGTTGCGATGTACTACCCAAGATACAACTATAAGCAATGTTTTAAAGGTCCAGTGCATAGTTTGCGAGAAACTGACCTAAATGCAACCCCCAAAGAAAGCCCAAGAGTAACGCATATATCCCTTGTTTCCACCCCTGCTCAATGGCAGCCATATTGGATTGGATGTCGCACAGAACTAATTTTGTTTTAAAAAAAACAACCTTCACCTAATGATCATCCATGTGAAGTTTAGTCAAAACTGGCAAAGCGGTTTGTGAGAAGAAGTCGTTTGAAGCAAAAGTTAATGACGGACGTCGATGGACGAAGAGCGATCCCAATAGATCACATTGATCCTATGGCTCAGGTGATCTCAACAAAATGCAGATGCTCGACTTCCGTGGTGTACAAATAAATACAAAGAAACAAAAAAGTAGTCTTTCTTTGTTTTAGTTGGGGATGGGGTGTTGTTGTTGGTGGTGGTGTGGGTACAGGTTTAAGAATAAATAAACAAAACAATAAAGAAATACGAAGAAAAAAAAAACTGTTGGGTTTTGGGGTGGGGGATGAGGAGTGGGGTAATGTAGGTGGTGGTTGTGGAGAGTGAGCGGGAGGGGCAGGGAGAGGTATAAATATAAGAATAAACAAAACAGAAATGCATAAATGGAACAATAAGTCGGGTTTTGTGTTGGGCTATAGGTGCAAGAATAAATAAACACGAAATATGTAAAAAAACAAAACAAACAAAAAACTGTCTTGTTTCGAGGCGGTGGGAGGAGGGGGGCGGGGCGGTGGGACAGATCTTTACCAATAAACAAAAGAACATGCATGGAAAGAAATACATACAAAAAACAAGAAAAAAGAAATCAAAATTCCATCAATCTAAAAAGACGCACTACCCAAGACAACTATGTCAACATAGAAGGTTTCGTCTTATCTGCTTTGCTTGGAGGGTGAAGGTCACATCCACGTATGCGTTTTGAGATATTGCGATGGACTACCCAAGATACAACTATAAACCATGTTTTAAAGGTCTAGTGCATACAGTTTGCGAAAAATTGACCTAAATGCAAAAGTTGAATGTAAAAAGTATTATGTTATCTGCCCCTTGCTTGGAGGGTCAAGGTCACATTCACAATTGCTTTGTGACATTGCAATGTACCACCCAAGATACAACTTCAAGCAAAGTCCGAAATGTCTAGTGCATACACTTTGAGAGAAAGTGACCTAAATGCAAAAAATTATTAAGTTATCTGCCCCTTGATTGAAGGGACAAGGTCACATGCACATTTGCAAATTCAAAAATTTGTGTCTTATTTTCAAGATAAGTCCAAAGTCCAAGTCCAGTGTGCTAAAAGTTAAAATTCAGCATGTTTCCCCTACAGAACTTTCCATGGGGGCCGCCATATTTGTTTACATGCAAAACCGCAGTAAAGATTTACCTGTTTTTGAGTGGGGGTAAAGCTCACAATTTCATGTTTAAAAAATACACTTGGTAAAATTAAATACTCTCATTTTAATGAATGGTATTTTATTAATTAACAAATCCGAAAATGTATTTGAAACATTTATCAGGCATGTTTTAATTTGTGGGACCTTTCACTTCTGGCTCAGGTCACTCCTGGAAAGGGGCGTGGCCAATCCCATGCTATATTTAGGATACCACAACCTACAAGGTCAAGGTCACAGGCACATTTGTATAGTAAATGTAGTAAATGGATGCCGGACTATTGGATTATATAGTGAATAAACGCAGCACATGACCCGACTAGTAGATAATCAGTGAATTCACATCTCGGGACGAATTGAATTGAATTGGGTTTAAAGGCGCGCGCACCAACACATGAAAGGTTATATGGCACCTCACAGGAATGAATATGCCAGACTCATCAAGAAAAAAAATATGTAGAATGGGCCTAGAACCTTGTTACCTACAGAACTGCAGAGTTGCTGCAAATTCAAGGTCAAGGTCACATGCACATTTGTATAGTAAATGTAGTAAATGGAATGCCTGACTAGTGGATAATATAGTGAATAAATGCAGCACCACTTTGGACTAGTGGATAATACAGAGAATAAATGCAGCACCACTTTGAACTAGTGGATAATATAGAGAATAAATGCAGCACCACTAAAGGACTAGTGGATAGTATAGTAAATAAATGCAGTGCCACCCGGACTATTGGACAATACTAGTGGATAATATAGTGAATAAATGCAGCACCACTTTGGACTAGTGGATAATACAGAGAATAAATGCAGCACCACTTTGAACTAGTCTATAATATAGAGAATAAATGCAGCACCACTAAATGACTAGTGGATAGTATAGTAAATAAATGCAGCGCCACCCGGACTGGTGGACAATACTAGTGAATATGCCAGACTCATTCCTCCATTTACATCAAGAAAAAATACGTAGAATGGGCCTAGAACCTTGTTACTTACAGAACTGCAGAGTTGCTGCAAATTCTGTAGTACACACTCCATTTACGATGGAGCCACGTTTCCATGCTTGCATACGCAGTGTCATGATAAAGACCTTGAATGAGCATGATAAAAAATTATGACAAAATCAATATGAATTGGGGTGGGGGGGGGGGGGGGCCCTCTGCATGTGACGGTGTGTTTGCAGTGGTTGTATTCTACCCCGGCAACCACACGGGGGTCTTGGGACGAGACACAGAAATTAAAGGTAAATGTTGTTAAATGAAAGTTTGTAAACATTTTAATAACTAAAAATAATCGAGTTTACATTTTGCTGATGTGCATTCTTTTAAAAACAAAATGACATTCTTTAAAAAAATAATAAAAAAATCATCACTCCCAAATTAGTAGGTCAAGGTCATAGATGAAATCCATACATCTAAAAAAACACACTACCCAAGACAACTAGGTCAAAATAGAATGTTTTGTCTTATCTGCTCTTTGCTTGGAAGGTGAAGGTCACAGCCACGTATGTTTTTTGAGAGTTGCGATGTACTACCCAAGATACAACTATAAGCAATGTTTTAAAGGTCCAGTGCATAGTTTGCGAGAAACTGACCTAAATGCAACCCCCAAAGAAAGCCCAAGAGTAACGCATATATCCCTTGTTTCCACCCCTGCTCAATGGCAGCCATATTGGATTGGATGTCGCACAGAACTAATTTTGTTTTAAAAAAACAACCTTCACCTAATGATCATCCATGTGAAGTTTAGTCAAAACTGGCAAAGCGGTTTGTGAGAAGAAGTCGTTTGAAGCAAAAGTTAATGACGGACGACGATGGACGAAGAGCGATCCCAATAGATCACCTTGATCCTTTGGCTCAGGTGATCTCAACAAAATGCAGATGCTCGACTTCCGTGGTGTTCAAATAAATACAAAGACACAAAAAAGTAGTCTTTCTTTGTTTTAGTGGGGGATGGGGTGTTGTTGTTGTTGGTGGTGTGGGTACAGGTTTAAGAATAAATAAACAAAACAACAAAGAAATACGAAGAAAAAAAAAACTGTTGGAATTTGTGGTGGGGGATGAGGAGTGGGGTAATGAAGGTGGTGGTTGGGGAGAGTGAGCGGGAGGGGCAGGGAGAGGTATAAATATAAGAATAAACAAAACACAAATGCATAAATGGAAAAATAAGTCGGGGTTTGTGTTGGGCTATAGGTGCAAGAATAAATAAACACGAAATATGTAAAAAAACAAACAAAAAACTCTTGTTTCGAGGCGGTGGGAGGAGGGGTGCGGGGCGGTGGGAGAGATATTTACCAATAAACAAAAGAACATGCATGGAAAGAAATACGTACAAAAAACAAGAAAAATGAAATCAAAATTCCATCAATCTAAAAAGACGCACTACCCAAGACAACTGTGTCAACATAGAAGGTTTCGTCTGATCTGTTTTGCTTGGAGGGTGAAGGTCACATTAACGTATGCGTTTTGAGATATAGCGATGTACTACCCAAGATACAACTATAAACCATGTTTTAAAGGTATAGTGCATACAGTTTGCGAGAAATTGACCTAAATGCAAAAGTTGAATGTAAAAAGTATTATGTTATCTGCCCCTTGCTTGGAGGGTCAAGGTCACATGCACAATTGCTTTGTGACATTGGGATGTACCACCCAAGATACAACTACAAGCAAAGTCCGAAATGTCTAGTGATACACTTTGAGAGAAAGTGACCTAAATGTAAAAGTTGAATGCAAAAAACTATTAAGTTATCTGCCCTTTGATTGAAGGGTCAAGGTCACATGCACATTTGCAAATTCAAAAAGTTGTGTCTTATTTTCAAGATAAGTCCAAAGTCCAAGTCCAGTGTGCTAAAAGTTAAAATTCAGCATGTTTCCCCTACAGAACTTTCCATGGGGGCCGCCATATTTGTTTACATGCAAAACCGCAGTAAAGATTTACCTGTTTTTGAGTGGGGGTTAAGCTCACAATTTCTTGTTTAAAAAATACATTTGGTAAAATTAAATAACTCTCATTTTAATAAATGTTATTTTATTAATTAACAAATCCGAAAATGTATTTGAAACATTTATCAGGCATGTTTTAATTTGTGGGACCTTTCACTTCTGGCTCAGGTCACTCCTGGAAAGGGGCGTGGCCAACCCCATGCTATATTTAGGATACCACAACCTACAAGGTCAAGGTCACAGGCACATTTGTATAGTAAATGGATGCCGGACTATTGGATTATATAGTGAATAAACGCAGCACATGACCCGACTAGTAGATGATCAGTGAATTCACATCTCGGGATGAATTGAATTGGGTTTAAAGGCGCGCGCACCAACACATGAAAGGTTATATGGCGCCTCACAGGAATGAATATGCCAGACTCATCATCAAGAAAAAATATGTAGAATGGGCCTAGAACCTTGTTACCTTCAGAAGTGCAGAGTTGCTGCAAATTCAAGGTCAAGGTCACATGCACATTTGTATAGTAAATGCAGTAAATGGAATGCCTGACTATTGGATTATATAGTGAATAAACACAGCACATGACCCGACTAGTAGGTAATCAGTGAATTGACATCTCGGGACTAATTGAATTGAATTGGGTTTAAAGGCACGTGCACCAACAAATGAAAGGTTATATGGCGCCTAAGAGGAATGAATATGCCAGACTCATTCCTCCATTTACATCAAGAAAAAATATGTAGAATGGGCCTAGAACCTTGTTACTTACAGAACTGCAGAGTTGCTGCAAATTCTATAGTACACACTCCATTTACGATGGAGCCACGTTTCCATGCTTGCATACGCGGTGTCATGATAAAGACCTTGAATGAGCATGATAAAAAATTATGACAAAATCAATATGAATTGGGAGGCGGGGGAGGGGGGGTGCCCTCTGCATGTGACGGTGTGTTTGCAGTGGTTGTATTCTACCCCGGCAACCACACGGGGGTCTTGGGACGAGACACAGAAATTAAAGGTAAATGTTGTTAAATGAAAGTTTGTAAACATTTTAATAACTAAAAATAATCGAGTTTACATTTTGCTGATGTGCATTCTTTTAAAAACAAAATGACATTCTCCTAAAAAAAAAAGTAAAAAAATCATCACTCCCAAATTAGTAGGTCAAGGTCATAGATGAAATCCATACATCTAAAAAAACGCACTACCAAAGACAACTAGGTCAAAATAGAATGTTTCGTCTTATCTGCTCTTTGCTTGGAAGGTGAAGGTCACAGCCACATATGCTTTTTGAGAGTTGCGATGTACTACCCAAGATACAACTATAAGCAATGTTTTAAAGGTCCAGTGCATAGTTTGCGAGAAACTGACCTAAATGCAACCCCCAAAGAAAGCCCAAGAGTAACGCATATATCCCTTGTTTCCACCCCTGCTCAATGGCAGCCATATTGGATTGGATGTCGCACAGAACTAATTTTGTTTTAAAAAAAACAACCTTCACCTAATGATCATCCATGTGAAGTTTAGTCAAAACTGGCAAAGCGGTTTGTGAGAAGAAGTCGTTTGAAGCAAAAGTTAATGACGGACGTCGATGGACGAAGAGCGATCCCAATAGATCACATTGATCCTATGGCTCAGGTGATCTCAACAAAATGCAGATGCTCGACTTCCGTGGTGTACAAATAAATACAAAGAAACAAAAAAGTAGTCTTTCTTTGTTTTAGTTGGGGATGGGGTGTTGTTGTTGGTGTTGGTGTGGGTACAGGTTTAAGAATAAATAAACAAAACAACAAAGAAATACGAAGAAAAAAAACACTGTTGGGTTTTGGGGTGGGGGATGAAGTGTGGGGTAATGTAGGTGGTGGTTGGGGAGAGTGAGCGGGAGGGGCAGGGAGAGGTATAAATATAAGAATAAACAAAACACAAATGCGTAAATGGAACAATAAGTCGGGTTTTGTGTTGGGCTATAGGTGCAAGAATAAATAAACACGTAATATGTAAAAAAAAAAAAACTAAAAAAAAACTCTTGTTTCGAGGCGGTGGGAGGAGGGGGGCGGGGCGGTGGGACAGATCTTTACCAATAAACAAAAGAACATGCATGGAAAGAAATACGTACAAAAAACAAGAAAAAAGAAATCAAAATTCCATCAATCTAAAAAGACGCACTACCCAAGACAACTATGTCAACATAGAAGGTTTCGTCTTATCTGCTTTGCTTGGAGGGTGAAGGTCACATCCACGTATGCGTTTTGAGATATTGCGATGGACTACCCAAGATACAACTATAAACCATGTTTTAAAGGTCTAGTGCATACAGTTTGCGAAAAATTGACCTAAATGCAAAAGTTGAATGTAAAAAGTATTATGTTATCTGCCCCTTGCTTGGAGGGTCAAGGTCACATTCACAATTGCTTTGTGACATTGCAATGTACCACCCAAGATACAACTTCAAGCAAAGTCCGAAATGTCTAGTGCATACACTTTGAGAGAAAGTGACCTAAATGTAAAAGTTGAATGCAAAAAATTATTAAGTTATCTGCCCTTTGATTGAAGGGTCAAGGTCACATGCACATTTGCAAATTCAAAAAGTTGTGTCTTATTTTCAAGATAAGTCCAAAGTCCAAGTCCAGTGTGCTAAAAGTTAAAATTCAGCATGTTTCCCCTACAGAACTTTCCATGGGGGCCGCCATATTTGTTTACTTGCAAAACCGCATTAAAGATTTACCTGTTTTTGAGTTTAAAAAATACATTTGGTAAAATTAAATACTCTCATTTTAATAAATGATATTTCAGTGTATCTGAATTTAATCTAAATTGTTTTATATGTAAATGATCGAGTTCAAATTAAAAAAATTAATAACCAAATAATGGAAGACAAAATGAATACAATTCCGCTCCCCATGTCCTCCATGTGAGGGGAGCCCATAAAACCAATGGGGGGCAGGGCCGGATGCATCATTGATATAGGTGTAGATTTGATAAAACAAAACACACACATATGTAAAAAGAAAAAGGTGATGATGGGATGGTTGTGGGGTGGGGGGGCAAAACATATTGATAAACTAATAAAACAAAACACGGATATATGCAAAACAATAAAAAAAAAAAAATTTGGTTGGTGATGATGAAGTATGAATAAGATGCATAATGCTATAAAAAATCCCAATCAAAATTATAGATATATATATACAACAGCTTACACGCAAACCTTGATCTGACTTTATTGCACATTTTACGGCTTTCACAATTTAGGTTGCATGGGAGCCAAGAATTTGCAGAAGACAAAATGTAGGAAATATAGACCTGTAAACACAGCTGACACATTTTAATGGCCATCAGAATTTGGGTTCCATGGGAGCCCATGGGTTACAGCGTTTTGTTAGAAACAGGGACCATACGCTGGCCATGGAATGGTGTGAAAACACCTCACTGAAAGTTCCATGTTCACAGCCATATGCATACCATCTTCAGTAAGGCTCATATTTCTGTACTACTGGTATTTTAAATATTGAATTCTGCTCAACCAGGGGCTAGAGTCTCAATCAAACCGAGACTGCAATATTTTTATTTATCATGTTCGCTGATTTCCAGATTTCTCCTTTCATACTTTTTTGAGCAAAGACCAGAAATGTAAGAGATATAACCGGCCTGTAAACACAGATTACATATTGAATTTAATATGACACTTCACATTTTAAAGGCTATCAGAATTAGGGTTCGATGTGAGTCCAGAGGATTTAGTAAACAAAATTATGCAGCCTTTAAGATAATACTATAAGGAAGCTCATAGCCAAATTTGGTTGAGCCAGGACAAGATGTTATATACATATATCGTAGACCTCTAAACACCGCTTACATGCAGAGCTTAATGTGGACTGAGCTGCCAATGTGATTACATAAGCTCAGTTATTCTTCAAATAGTAAGGGCTTTGAATGTATAATTTTGTCAATGAAACAAAATAAATTTATATGCAAACACTATTATACTGAGCAAAAATAGAAACGTCCCCAACATTACCCATAGACTTAGACACTTAGATACAGTGAAATTATATTTTATTTAATCTTATGTGCCAATACCTTTGTTAAAGGCCAGCACCGTCATGAAAACAATTTTCTTTGAATCAAAATTGTGGGCAAACTTATTCCCCTTGATTTGGTTTAAACAGCATTTCCGGGTCTTGTGGTTAAAACTTTGAGTTACATGTAACAGTTTTGTTATATTGAAATAAACAGAGAATATCATCACCATAAAAACAGAGAAAAGACGCTGATCTTTTTACTCATTTTGCGCCATACAGCTTTCAAAAACGAATATTTTCAGATTACCTCCCTTTATAATAAAAATATAGTGATTTCATAATTTGAATAAGACATGTTTTAGCAGCAATAGACAAACTTTGGTTTTGATGATTATTAATATTGTTCAGAATGACTGAGTGATAAGTATAAAATGATGAAATTGTATCTAGATTGGTATACAAAGTCTAACAAAGTCAACCAAATCACAGCTTAAAAGAGGGACGTTTTTATTTTTGCTGAGTATAGTTCAAATAGAGTATTTTTTGATGGATTTTATAATAGAGCAATTGCACTTAGGAAACCATTTGAAAATCATTCTAGTTTAAGAGGTTAAAATCTAACTTTTTTTCTTTCTTAATTGTATTATCCACAATGAAATAAATATTTGATGGTCAAAATTATAGTACATCGTAAGCAGATATAACCGCCAAATTGAGTTGTGTTCCTTGGAAAATCATGCTTTTTCAATAACGGTATGCTGAAAATGTTTACTTCTTTGTTCCTTTTAAAACAACCCAGTGATTGAAACTTTGAGCAATTAATAAACCTCATAAATTTAATACTTACATGACATCTTTTGAAGATGCATGCTTGAATCATTGTTCAACATTGTACATTCTGTGTAAATGGACTAGATACAAAGTTCGGACCTGTTATGTTGAAATGTGATTTTAATTAGGTTTTTAATTAGGTAGATCAAAGGAATTCCCACCCCCAATAAATTTACAAACTGATTTCCTATATACAAACAGGGTTCCGGAAATACGGTTGCCCGACGCCCCGGGCAAGTGGATTTTGGGTGCGGGCAAGTGACCTTCGCAAATCTGGTTGCCCGCCACTTGCCCGACGGACATTTCTATTCCAGAACAAATCAAGTGACAAACTAGCCATATCAGAATTTCATTTTGGTAACTGAATAAAACTTGCCGTTGTTTTTCGCCGCTAGCGAGTGTTAATAAGATCAAACAACTTTCGGTACAAATCAACAATCTCGCCCCAGGCAGCTTAATTTGTGGCATTATTTCAATAAACAACCTAATTAACCCACACGCGCATTTTACACCGTTTGAAAACAACAATCCTGACACGACCGTCAGACGTGTGTCCATCGGCCAATGAAATCGCGGCAATTATGTCCGTGACCTTCCAACCATAAATTCAGAAATCTCTGAACGTCATTTGGACCTTCCACCAATCAAATCAGAAAACTCTTTCTTAATTTGCAAATTTAATGTGTCAAAATAATGATTGACAGACCCACGTGACGTTATGTTTTTGTTTAGATAATTTTGCCGAAGATTTTTTCGTAACGAAAATACATTTCTTTTACTCGAAGCACTCGTTTAACAATACGCTTTTATGAGGTATTTGGTGTATTTCATTGATATAATCTGTAATTAAACGTATATGGAAGTGCATACTACACAAATAAGTTGCAAAACTTAGCGATATGCGCATGTCATGGGTTTTCGCGATTTCAGAAAAAATCACTGAACTTTTTCTCATGTTCTGAACTTTCGCTTTTGATAAATAAGGTTACTGTTACTACTTCTTAAACAATTCCTTGGGAACCCCTGTTCATGCCTCTTGCTTTCATATAATTCCCTTTAGTTAAAATACAAAGCCGTAAGAACGTTACCATGGTTGCAGAAATTGGGGGCCAAGTGAATATTTCTAATAACGTTTTTGTCTTGTTTCTTTGCTTGTCGCACATTTAAATGAATACAATAGCTTCTTTTTTTTCTGTCAACTGGTTAATTGTACACACTGTGACATTAAAAGTTCCATACACTAGCTGCCAAGCATTTTTTTTGGATGGTCATCAAAAATGATGGGGTTGTGTGTTGTGATTGGTGGGGTGGGAGGGCGGAATAAAATGAGGTTGTATACTGTCTCATCATTTTATGATTTAAGTAACACAAAGATGTAATAGACACAAAAGAAGGAAATGCAACCATTTGATTTTTTTATATGAATAAATACAATGTATTAACTAATACATTCTCCCTTCCTTTTCTAACTAAGTATAATGGTCCAAATTATTCGGCGGTCCATCCAGTTTAACACGAATAATGGTCAGCGCCAATTTTTGGGGCAATTAAGTGTTCTTAGATGTGGGGCAAGTGACATTATGGGCAGGGCAAGTGACTTTTGAAAATCCACTTGCCCTGGGCAAGTGGATTTTCAAAATATTTCCAGAACCCTGCAAATGTAGAAAAATATTTATTAGCAATCATCGGAACTATGTATGAATGCGGGATATGTTCGGGCATTTATAATAGACCACGCCCGTTTACAAGACACTGTAAATTGGTCCCGACATGCATTTATTTGTTGAAAACTATTCAATTAAGTGTATGAAGTTTATAAACAAAAAAACAGAAAGTTCAAATCAGAACGTATGATAACCCCTTGTACAACATATTTATATTTATAGACAGGACTAAAGAGATTCTTGTGTGTGTGTGTGTGTGTGTAATTCTAAGGCTTATAGTCCTTCTGCCAGTGTACCAAGTGCAGAATCCCACATGGAATGGTGCATTAGAGTTAAGAATGTAAATGTAGAACAATGTCAAGGGTACATGCATTTTGAAACAAACCTTTTTGTCAATTACTTTTGGACATTTCCTACTTTAAAGAAAAATAAAAACACGGTTTTTCGATACCGAGGTTAAGAAATAAAATATTTCCAGCGGGTTTATTTGGTCCCAGATCAATCCCTGGTGGATGGGACATGATCATCAATACCATAGGCCTACAGGCCTTTGATGCGTTTCAAGTCTCAAACACCACGTTTTGATCTCGCACAATATGAACCCATATTTTATTTCTTATCTGACAGGGATGATTTTCGCGAGATTGTAAATTATACAAATTCTCACAATTTACATTGTATAATGCCAATCTCTCAACAAAGAACGAAGAAAATATACAGCTTTATTCCGTTTTGAATAATTTTGATTTATTGTTTGAACGCAATGTTGCTTTAAAATAACTTAATTTTTGTTTTGGATATTTTTCTCAAATTTAAAATTGTTTGAAATGACGCCTTAACTGTTGAAGGACATGACATCAGAGGTCTTGATAGGCATTTTAAAACTACCACAGTAACCAATCAGCATTGAGTATTTAAATGCTTTTTCTGTAAATCTTATTTTCTTAACCGTTTAGAATGTCGAGACATTTTTAACAATATCCTGAAGGCATTGTTCGATGTACATAAAGTTGATAATCAAACGATGCATCGAAACCAAATCTCTTTAAAGCACACATTTTAATTCGAACACTTTTTTCACAGAACTTTCAGAAAACAAATCTAACCCAGTGTTTGTATGAAAAAACGTTTATCATCATTGTTATTTCAAGAGTTTTAACGACTGAAAACAAAAACCAAGCAGTAATAATCAAAGGCACACAACTCCAAATACAATAAATACACCATTTCTGATTGTGAAAAAACATTCCAGTACCAATAGTGCTATTTTGTTGCAATATGTTTTACTTATCTTTTCATTGTCTGCTTTACGAACATCTTCATGCATTCCAGAACCTTTTCCACACACCAATGTCGAATTGCTGCCATCTCTTTATAAGCCCATTTCCCGCAGACATTCTCCGTTGAAAGACCTGTTTGGGTGAAAACATTCACAAATAAAAATAAAAAATAGTTGAACTGTGCATTACTGTTAAATAAGTAGAAGATAGGGTTAATTTTAATGGTTGCAATTGTGGCATCATATTTTGACGGTTTTTTAATGTCACATGATTTAATTTCCAATGCATTTGGGGTTTTTTAACATCAAACAACTGAATAGCAGGTTTTTTGCCAAGCGAGTTTGAATATTATACATACCCTATTATGTGCTATGCAGTGCTCACGTTTTCTTCTGCATACATTTATGTAAAACGTGAAATTTAACCCCACGGTCACCATTTGTTTTGAAACTAATCATTAAAGTTTATCCTGCATACGTCTATGTAAAACGTGAAATTTAACTCCATTGTCACCATTTGATGGGTAATAATGATAGCATAATTTTTTGAGTATATGTGATTTATACTGCTTCTCCAGGGCCATAGGCCCAAGAGTGCAGTATAAATTGCATTCGAGAATAATATGCTATAAATGATTTGTACCAGAGCCAGTTTTAGGGCGTTGCAGTTTTCAGTAAACACAACAGCTCCATCCAATCAAGAAATAGCATTATCACGCGGCATGACCCATGTTTTGATTATTGCAGCCAACAGCCTTTGTATATTATTGGGCAAATGTAATGTCGATGAGTGCTGTTTTGGTAACGGTTTAGTCGTTTTGACAGGTTGTGTAAAGATTACAACTGCGTGCGCGGAAAATTGAGTGGACCATGGTATAACTGCCGAGTCTAATTTATAGCATGGCTGAAATATACCGGCATTTATAGCACGGTTTAGGCTCAGACCTTCAGGTTTATGAAAAATATAAGAAGAACAAAGGAAAACCATTAGAGCTATGGTACAAATGATCATTAGATTATGAATGGATGGACAAACTGACACACAAACACCCAGACCAGATTGGGATCGAAAAAAATACCAAGTATAAAAGAGGCAATAATTTTAAAACAAAAGCTTAATTTGTAGAACCTGGCTCTATGATGTTGTCGAATGACGTATTATACTCAAGTGGAAGAAATGTGTGTTTTTTGTAATTAGTATAAATCATGTCCTTAAGCCTTCATCAATTCGAATATCTACTAGATATAGGTATTTTTGAAATTCATCACCATAGTAGATATGAAGAAAAGATGTTCCATTTTAAGGCATCGACTTTTATAGTGGGACTAAAAAGGCTGGACTGTGTGTAATATTAGCAGGTGTATAAAATAGTAATAAATGTAATATACAATAAATGTAGAATTGTATATCAGTGATTACTTTTTAATTTCCTGGCCATGTGATATTTATTTATCAATCTGATTATTTCATTTCATTACTACTATCAGATGATCTTGTTATTTCAGGTGGGGGATGTATTTGGCTCAAGTTTGTTTAGCTTTAAAATCAAACTTTCATTAATATAAACACTCAAACCAAGTTTTACATGTGACCCAGGGGCAGAGCCAAATTTGACCCCAGTGTCACCAGTGTCACCATTTGAACAAACTTGGTAGAGGTGTAAATACAAAATATTAAACTGTTGGCTTTTGTAATTTCAGAGAAGAAGACCATAAGCTGAGTGTAAATACAAAATATTAAACCTTTGTATCTTGTAGTTTCAGAGAAGATTTTTAAAGTTTTTCCCTATATATATAAGTTTATGTAAAACTGAACCCTGGGGCGGGGCCAAATTTGACCCCAGGGACTACATTTGAACAAAACTGGTAGCGGATCCATAAGCGGATAATAAATAAAAAGATTAAACCTTTATCTCTTGTAGTTTCAGAGAAGATTTTTGAAGTTCTTCCCTATAACTCTTATGTAAAACTGATCCAACAAGGGCCCCTAAGCTCCCCATTCAAGAAACAAGAGGCCCAAGAGGGCCTGTAGATGTTCTACTGTCTAAAACAGCTTTTATCGGGAGATCAGGAGAAGTAGTCAGTACAAAGCTTGTGTTACCCGCTATAAACATGTGATGATGAACTGGTTTTATTTTCTTATATATTTTAGTACAAGAGAATGAAATAAGCCATGGTTTTCAACAACGGAGTCAAGACGATCATGAAAAATTGCGATCGATTGATCAGATGATGATCAAAGGCATAACTGATCTATGATCGATCAAATCAACAACACTACTGATCATACAAACATATGATTAGACTATGTTTAACAAACATAACTTCAAACAAGGTTTTAAAAGAAAGTTTGTAGGAATCTGGATCAACAAGTTGAACAATGCAGTAAGGGAGATATTAATCTCGCAACGCATGCAACTGTGATTCAAACAGATTTACGGTCAGTCTGATACAAATATATGATTAGACTGGATTTAACTATAAAGTAAACATAACTTCAAACAAGGCGACCATTTTGATTTTTCGGCGATAACGAAATACACAAATTTGATCGAGACCAACTCGGTTTAAATTTCCTTAAATTTGACTGAGTTTTAGCCATGGTGGCCATCTTGCACAACTGGCGGCTGCGAAAACAAATCTGAGGCGCACTATCCTAAAGATCATTGTGATAAAGTTTTAACAAAATCCTCTCTCCTGACAAGTTATTGAGCGGAAACCATTTTTTATTTTAAGTAACAGTGACCTCGACTCCAGTGGCCACAAATCTTCCTTTCCTCTTAAGATACCTACCCAGCAAGTTTCATCACAATACCTCACTCCAAACAAAAGTTATATATACTGAGCAGAAAACTTTTTTTATTTTTAGAAAACAGCAACCATGACCTGGACCCCAAATGCAATCCCAACCTTCCTTTCCATTCAAGCTACCTACCCAGCAAGTTTCATTGCAATACCTCACCACTAGAGGATACGGGGAGGGTGGGGGCGCCCCCACTAAAATTTCTGGATCATATGTCCATGTTACTGTAGATAAAATATCTAACAATTTCGATGCACGTCCTCCTTATAAAAAATGTTTTCGCTCGCTCGCCGCATAATGGCTAATGAGTGGTTTAATTAACACATTGTTAAATCCTTTTATTTGAAAACAGACTTTTTTACCCTATCAATGCACTACAGCAACCGTTTTATGAGGCTAGAAACGGACCCGAAAATTGACCAAAATCTTACGTCCCCACTAAGCTGAAATCCTGGATCCACACCTGCTCACTCCAAGTTATTGAGTGGAAACCATGAGTTTGATGCCACCCGACACTGCGCTTGCAGTAGCCAATTTCTAAAGAGACTCATTGAATGTGTGCGCAGTAAATCTTGCCGTTTTGAAACATGTTTATTCTTTGTATATTTACATTAATCTTTAATTCTTTGTATATTTACATTAATCTTTAATTACTATTGGATTTCTTCAACTTTCGTTGGATTTTGCGCACAATTGGACCTATTTTGGCGACGTGCCGTAAAACACCATCAATTCATTCATTCATCCATCCATTCTTATATATATTTACTTGTTTATACACCCGTTGACGGGCATTTGTTGATTAGTTTATATTACTACCATATCATCCCTTAATTGTAAATAGTTTTATCTTTAAACAGGGGCGTATTTGGCGTACTCCAGAAAATCGAATGTGAAAAAATCAGCAATAAAAATTGAAGTGGGGTAGGGGGTGAGGCACTATTTCAAAAACACAATGAATGGAGGCGAGAGCCTCCAAAATCTCGCTCAAATGAAGCCACCAACCTCCGAAATTGCACTCAAATTTGCAAATTTTATAAGCTGAAAATTTGAAGAAAATATGTTAAGTATTATGTAAATGCATTTGACCTGTTGACTTGACTCAATAGATACGATCATCGTCCCATTTATAATAAAGTATCTAAATTTTATGATGATTGGATAAAACATTTTGAAGTTATTTACATGTTAAGAAATGTGGATGTAAACTGTTAAAACATTAACCTGATGCTAAGAGCCTATCAACACATAAATGCAATTTGTGACCATGAACTTTGACCTATAGACCCCATAAGATCCTTCGAACAGTCGAGATAAAAATATCAAATTATTTGTAAAATTTGACCCAGTAGCTAGGTCCACAATGGTGGGGAAGAAGCCTAGGGTCTACGTTGGTTGGATGGTTGTATCCATGTGTTAATGCACAGCAAGTGTATATATGGTTATAGGGTAGGGATCTCAATGGTTTACAAGTTATGACCCGGGAGTTATGTCACCAGTGGTGGGGAAGGAGTGCAGGGTCTATGCTGGTTATATGGTTGTATCCGTCTGTTCATGCCCAGTAAGTGTATATATGGTTATAGGGTAGGGATCTTAATAGTTTCCAAATTATGACCCAGAGGCCATGTCCCCAGGTTTGAGGAAGGAGATCGGGGCCTATGCTGGTTGAGTGGTTGTATCCGTCTGTTCATGCCCAGTACGTGTATATAAGGATATAGGGTGGGGATCTCAATGGTTTCCAAGTTATGACCGAGGGGCTATGTCCCCAGAGGTAGGGAAGGAGCTCGGTGTCTATGCTGGTTGGGTGGTTATATCTGTCTATTCATGCCCAGTAAGTGTATATATGGTTATAGGGTGGGGATCTCAATGGTTTCCAAGGTTTGACCAAGGGGCTATATCCCCAGGGGTGGGGAAGCTACCCGGTGTCTATGCTTGTTGGATGGTTGTATATGTCTGTTCATGTTCAGTAAGTGTATATATGGTTATGGATGGGATCTCAAGGGTTACTAATTTATGACTCACGGGGCCACCCACACCCTCATAATTTTGAGCCCAAGGTCACCATTTGAGCAAACTTGGTAGAGGACTACTAGATGATGCTACATACAAAATATCTAAGCTGCAGCCCTTTTTGTTTTGGAGAAGATGATTTTGAAGTGTTTTTCCTATATACTTCTATGTACTTGTAATTTTTTACCAATTCAGGGGCCATAATTTTGTCAAAATGAATGGAAGAGTTATGGGGATTGTTGGATAAGATGCAGAATTTGATGGGAAACATCAAGTCCAACATTTTGTGAAATGTTCACCATGTCCCAGGTGAAATTCAGGTAAATTTCACAGTGTCCAATCTGTTATTAGGTTGATTATGGATACCGGCCTATGCCATTTTTAACTAATACAAGACTGATATATTTTAATGTCATTGTTTTATATTAGGAAAATAGGTGCCAGGTTGCTATTAAGAAAAGCACTGTAAAATAGTTTGACCAAAGACACAAGCTATCCAGAAAACTACTTTTAAGTTCCGAAAGCCTCCTCCAAAGTCGAAAATTTTGTCAACAAACTATATTACATACAAGGTATGACAGCTGGAAAAATGTATACCTGATCCAATCGCTGAGTGACATTTACGCAAGGACCATTAAAGATATAAAAACAAAATCCGAAAAAAACAAGTGAAATTAGCTTCCAGTCTTGTATTTATATATATATATATACTGAAAGGAAAAAGAAAGGCATAATGGATATTTCCGCTATATATTGTATGTTTAATATGCTACTGCTAATCAAATGGTACAGGGCGACATTAGGCATGTCCTTTCGGAATGAAGGTTTAAATAGCAACGAACAGACCAATGGTCAACCCTTTAAAGTTTCATTATCGACAGAATGCGCATTTGGATCAAGCAGGTGAGAAAATTTAGTCTTTAAATCGTTGCAATCTTTTAACATTGACCACAATACTGAAATGACTTAACTTTTTCAAGCGAAACTTCAACATTTATTAATTTCGTGTAACAAAGTATACTTTGATTATAAGGTCTATTGCATGACAGAGTTGTCCTTTCTGTAATTAGTTATATTGCCATTTTGTACACAACACGTTAAGATATATCTGGAATATTACGTGGAATTAGGTGTATATAATAGTGTAGTATAGGCAATTTTTTTGATCATGCGTTTCTTTTTCCTTTCAGTATATATAATATATTATACTACAACACAATTTCCATTCTCGTCCTCGATCGATACTAGAAATTCGAAATGACGTCAGTATGCACAATTTCTTCTTCTCTCTATCCTAAAGCCTGTGCATGCAGATGTCGGTTATGGGCAGATTATGCCAATTAAAGCGCCCACTAGCAATTAGCACAATTTATTTGCGCGCATATTAAAAGTCGATGTTTGCGTGACGTCATGTTGTAAATAAACTTATGTCAATTGTTGATAAACTTTTTAACGTCACTTGCTGCTTCTCACAAATTGAAAAAAAAAAGATATTAAATTAACTTAAAAATATGTTTTTTGAAAGTCTCGTTGAATCCGTCAAAATATCCCCCAACGTCGTCCAAAACGTTGGGTCGATTTCAAACGTATTATTTTCCCCCAGGCCCTGGTTCTTGATCCGTACTGTAGCATAGCGTAAAGAAGAAATCAGAAGTGGTCCGGGTGACCGGGGCTACTGTAACCTTGTATCGAATATAGTTTGACAAAACTTTCGACTTTTTTGAGGAGGCTTTTCAGAACTTCTAAAGTAGTTTTTCGGATAGTTTGTGTCTTTGGTCAAGAAGCAAGCTTTTCTTGGTTATTTTACAGAGCTTTTCTTGATGCAACCTGGCACCTATGCTACTGCATGATAACTCGGCGTGTGAATAGACGAATGGAAACTGTGCCTGTCGGGGTTCCACCAGAAAAATTGAAGTTTATTGGCCTGTAGCAGGGCATTTCAAACTTATCTGTGTACCCTGCTATAAAAGAATACATATTTCATACACTACCTTCTTAGAAAAAAATAAATAAAATTATTTGCACTTACGGTACAACTGCATTCATCCGTCCGAACTGGTTGAAATCAAAGCATAAAATGAGCGGGCTTCTTTTCGTTCGGCTGTTTCCGTCTCACCCGCAAAAAGTGCCTTGTGACATTCTTAACCAATAGATGACCGTCCTAAATTAGGCGATCGCTCACATTGGTCAATTATTTTAGCGCCAAATGATCGAGCACGCACAAATCAAGCACACTGTTGAGCCCCGATCGAAACTGCCTCAACAAATGTTTTCAAAATAATTATTCCGATGATATACGGAAATGATAATAAGTTACAATCAAAGTACTGAAAGTACTGAGCGGCGTAGGTTGGTAGACCAGGATTTACTGTCTAGATCCTTTGTCATGTTGAAGGGGCGCGAAAGAATCAGATGATGACGTCTACCTAAATCCTTATAGGACGGTAGCTTTTGTTGTTTGTCTTTTAATATTGTGTCTTGTCGTACCCTTAACGTTTGTTCTCTTGTTGCTCTGGCTTCTGCCAAGGCATTGAGTACTTACTTTGTGGCTTTCTAGGCTTTTATTTTTTATATTATACACGATGTGTTTTACTTATATTGCCTATTAACGCTGCCTTTGTTTGTTAGAGTTTATAACGGTGGGTGGGGGGATATCTTTATTTACACTTTCCCGTTTATCGGGATGAGGAAGTGTCGATTCTTGCGGATGGCGGGGAGTGTCCAGTACTGGTTCTACCCAAGAAAAGTTGGTGGTCTGCCTCCACCACAAAAAAATCGACCGTCATATATAACCTTACATGTGTTGAAAATGACGTAAAACACTACAAACAAACAAACAAATTATTGGGATGACAATAGGGTAAGAGTGAGGTTTGGTGCACCCTAAAACCTGGTTTAAACCCCCAGCGGCCTTTTTTTGCCACTGACCGTTCCAAGGCGGTAGCCCTATTGTCAACCCTTGTGTGTTTGTGATGTCTTATCTTGCCTTTTATTCATCTTTATATATAGTTATTTTGTTACTGTATGTGTTTGTGGTTGACTGTCGTCATAGAGTTCGATTTTTATATCTACTTTTGTTATATTTTATTGAAACAAAGTTATGCAGTTTATGTGAAGAAGCCTGCCAACAGTTGTATTATGACAATATTATCAAAAGCACAGGTGGGAACTAAAATATATATATATGTCCCAGAGTACTGTATTTTTTTTTATTTTTTTTTATATTTTTTAGTTCCCAACAACGATACAGCCACCTGTGATCAAAAGTGGAATGTATTGTAAACTACAAGCAATCCTTGTTGGTGCAGATGCTCGGCTTTCAATGTCATGCGAGATACAAGTACATGCCCGGGAAACGCACCGCCAGCATTGCTTTTACAATACCGAGAGTTTAAGGCGGAGGATTTCCGATAATGCAGGCGAGCGATAAAAATTGCCGGAATTAAAGCTGTACAGTCCCTATTTTAACTGGTAATAACTCATGAATACGAATGAGTCACGTGTGAAGTAGTTTCAAATCGACGAACACCCCAAAAGTCGGTATATAAGGAGAAATCGATATGTAAAATTTCACATAAGTCCAGACTCTATTGTGCCCATCGCGTCAGGTATACCCTGACGTGTTCGTTGGCGGACGGACTATAAACCTTAGAATTACACACACACACACCCTAAAATTTCACATTTTTATTTAGCCTCCGTACAGGTAACATCGATAAATATACGGCTCCAGAATATATGCAATAAAAAATAGTTGCCAGGAACTGGATTTGAACCACAGTCTTGCACTTGTAAGATTTGAAAGATGTACGCTGAACCTCTAGACCACTGCTATTTATTGGTATTTTGTAGCATTTTTAACACTAAATAGGCATTACGTAATAACAAGAGCGCGCACACAAACTCATCAAGCGCTATATATGGTTGATTTGAGACGAAGTATTAGTTTCATATTGATAAGATACAGTATTACACCAGGCAATGTTAATTTACACGTGCGACAATATGGACTGCATATTTATTGATCCATCTTTAGTTGCGTTCAAATATGTAAAGTTATTTTGCCTCATAATATATGGTAGTTAGTATACTATCTTCTCAAGTAGCGGTGTAGTTCAGTGGATAGAGCACAGGACCTGTTCGAGCCCCGAAAGAAGCTAACTTTTTTTTTCGGTAAAAATTACTGTTACCGCACTGGTCGATGTATATACAGTAAATGATTTCATGCGCTATATTTGTTCGCTTAAATACCCGATTTCGACATGAGCTGGTGAACATGAAGTTACAAATAAAGACACGCCTACAAAGAAGAAATCGATTGATATAGGGCGTCTGTAGCTTTAAGGTAGTTGTTCGACATTGGCCAATTGACCAAAGCGACTATTCCCAGAATTTGGGCATCGACCATCTACGCATGTTTGAGAAATCCTTTCTGCCTGGGGGAAATCTCATAACACATGTAGATGCTGGGGGTTTTCAATAGTCAGACCTTTACATTTATCTTGTGAATTTTCCAGCCATAGATATAGATATCTGACGTGTATATGCGAATTTCTAGACACAAATATGGTAAACTGAAGAAGAATTATCGCAAAAAATGCTAGGCAGTACAGGCGTGCAACCTACATAGCAAGCGTGCTATGAAATAAGAACAAACTCAAGGTGGATGCCTATTTATGTTTTACTATCATATTATTATAATTATTGTTTAAATACACTAACAAACACTCGATAATATCTAAATATCATAACTTTCATGAGGAAAAACATAACTGACCTGGGAATCGTAAGTTCGGCACTTTGGTCTAATTCAGCTGATTCAAAGGAAATTGAAATTGAAGAGGTTCTATTCAATTGAACCTTTTTTCAAATTTGAGAATGTCTTGCGCTCTAGCCAATGGTCCAAGGCGATAATAGTGCCTTCAGCACCGTTAGTTTAGCCGGTTGTCATTTGGCCGGATAAAAACGGATATGACTTTAGTAGTATAGAAACTAGGGGTTTTGGAACAATTTTCTCATCGGTGGGATTTTATGTAACGAGTCAGTAAATTTGTCGGCCGGCAAGCCAACCAACAAATTTAAAACTCATTGCAATAATTGATAATATAACTTGCTACTTTTTTAATCAACCCTAAATAAAACAACTGTAGATCAGGTAATCAGTATCTTTCAAACCCAACACCGTAGATGATTTCAGTCTCAGCTGTTAAACAAAATCAGAAGGAACAGGGAAATTGTCCTCGTCATCACGTTACATATCACACTCGATCATGGAATATTTTATTTTTCTGCATTTGCGTATTTTGCATTTCAAATTGAAAGCTTTCTTTCGATATGATCAAGTTTTTCTAGATAATAATCCATTTCCGATAGTAATCGCCCTCTTTTGTTAATTTGACTTTTCCTAGTATCTAAAAAAATCAGCACGAATCACATCATATTACACCCGTCCCTGTTTGCATGCTAACTCTGCTTTCCTATGTTTGCCTTTCAACTCCTCAAGTTTTTCACATATCTCTTCCACAGATGTTTGTTCCATATATAAAGTAATATATTATATTTTCATATCTTTAACGCACTTTTATATCTTGAATATTCTTAAACGGTATCCAACTATTAAAATCCTCATTGTAACCCTTCCATTTGACTAATGCTTGTTTTTTTTTGTAATCACGTCGTATAACCTTTTCAATTCTGAATATTTCTTGATCGGCTTTTAACATTTCCAATTTATAGAAGCTTCTATCAATGTTTTGGTTGTTCAAATCTTTTATTTTGTACGTCACAGGATTTGTATATTGAATTTCATCAATAACAAATATTTTTTCGGTCCAATTTGGAGTATAACCTTTTTCAAACGTTCTTTTATATTTGCTTATTCTAACCTTGTCTCCTATTTTGAACTTTGGCAAAGCTTTATTAATTTTCATCTTTCCATACAAGTTGAAATACACTATTCCTTTATTTTTCTCATGACTGACCTCAATCGGTGTCTTTTTAATACTCCGATGTTTTATATTATTGTATTTATCAACCATCGCCTGTAGCACGTCTAAATATGTATTTGTATTGTTTGCTGTAAAATATTTCCACATTCTCTAATTAAATGTTCTATTAAATCGTTCAATTACTATAGCTTTTCCGAAATTAAACGTGTGATACATTTCGATATTATTATCATCAAGAAATTGCTTGAATATTTTATTGTAAAATTCTACTCCCTGGTCAACCCAGAGCAATTTGCATTGTCTTCCAGTATTTATAATCTTTTGGAAAGCTTTAGTAATTTCTATACCAGTTTTATTCGGAACAGGCATAACCCAAGCAAATTTACTAAATACATCAATAACGGTAAGCAAGTATTTGACACTTTTATTATATTTTGAAAACGATTGCATATCAACTAAATCAGCCGGCCATATTTTATCTATTTTATTAACAATCACGCGGCGTTGAGTGAACTTTCTTCGTATAGGTTTATGAAGTTCATCGGCTAGCTTATCAGTCCATCTCAACGCCTTTTCTTGTTTTTTGATGCTCCGAGTCCTATTTATATTTTGCACTAATTACGGGCTTGACTATCTAATTCTTGGCGAGTTTTTCTCCAAATGATTTGGATTTGCTCGTTTTTAAACCGGCCATCATGTTTTTATCGCACGTTGATTTAGTACTAGGACTTTCGTCATAACAATGATCATGCTCTTTGCAAATAGCATCTAATTCATTTGAATGTTCTCCACTGTCAAGCGGATTACCAGGACCGCAATATTTATAACCAGAAAGTGTTAGCCCCTTTTTGGGGTAGCAAAGGAAGCAAAGCTTTATGGATATCAATGTTTCCACCTTGTGTACTTTTAACAAATTGCGTCATGTTTGGGGCGCATGTTTCAGCCAATGGGATCTTAGCATTTATATGAACATTTTGAACAATACTTACATACAGTATATGTCATTAAAAATGGAATTATTATGTGGTAAATACAAATACCTTAGATTTAAAAATAAATGTTACAGCCCAAACAATTTTTGATTACTTTTTCCATGTAAAATCGTCATTGCTGGGGCATCAGAAAATTAGAAAATATCAAATAGCTTCAGTTAAATTTAATAGACTGCAATAAAAATCCCAGAGTCTCTTAATTTGTACATTTATAATTATTTATCGATAGCAAATCTAAACCATTTTTTTTCATTCATTCATTCATTCAAAATGCCATTTGAAAACAACGTTTGCATATGACTTGTTAATTATATGCAATGTTACGTGAAATGTCCGCACAAACCCACGTGTAACGGCTCCGGTAAACCAGATATGGGCGGTGGATACAGTCATGTTTTGCATTCATGGGAATCAGTGTCACTGGTTCTATGCTCGGGTAAACCAGCCAGATGTGGGCGGTGGATACAGTCACGTTTTGCATTCATGGGAATAAGTTTCACTGGTTCTCTGCTCGGGTAAACCAGCCATGTCACTGGTTCTCTGCTCGGGTAAACCAGCCATATTCGGGCGGTGGATACAGTCATGTTTCACATTAATGGGTCTCTCTATGTCACTGGTTCTCTGTTCGGGTAAACCAGACAGATGTGGGCGGTGAATACAGTAATGTTTCGCATTGATGGGTCTCTCTATGACACTGGTTCTTTGCTCGGATAAACCAGCCATATGTGGGCGTTGGATACAGTCATGTTTCACTGATTTGTCTCTCAATGTCACTGATTCTCTGCTCGGATAAACCAGCCATAGGTGTGCGGTGAAACAGGGTGATAGTTTAAGCCCACTACTCTTTAATATTTACATCAGTGATATTACTGATACTTTTTGATTCCAGACTCACTGACCCTATACAATTAACGAGATCAATTTCAACTGCTTGGTTTACGCAGATAATCTACTCTTACATTCCAATCCCCAAATGGTCTCCAACACAGTATAGACGCATTGTCTGAATATTGCCAAAAGTGGAAACTTGAAGTTAACAGTAACAAAACTAAGATAATGATCTTTAATAAAAAGAAAGCTTAAAGACAAATACTTAAAGCACTTTAGCTATATAAACAATTTAATATAAACAGTTTACTCATTCCAATATCTT
This sequence comes from Cyrtodaria siliqua, assembly GCA_037043455.1. Classification (NCBI taxonomy): domain Eukaryota; kingdom Metazoa; phylum Mollusca; class Bivalvia; order Adapedonta; family Hiatellidae; genus Cyrtodaria; species Cyrtodaria siliqua. The sequence continues at coordinate 183,819 of JAWPHD010000034.1, forward strand.
GGCGTCACATTACACCACAAAGGAGATTTCAAACAAGCTGCAGAACAATTACAGTTGAAAGCAAGCAAACCTTCATTTTTTTTAAGAAGCCAACTTAAAGGATTAAAAGATTTACCGGTCAAAATGCAGCTCAAACATTTTGACTGCATGATTGTACCAATACTTACTTATGGCAGTGAGAGCTGGATGATAACTCGGCTTTCGAGAAATTACATGTTAAGTATTGTAAATACATTCTTGGTGTACATAACACAACTACAAATAATGTTTGTCGGGCAAAGCTTGGCAGATTATGCTCATAAAACTTAAAAACATGTTTAATTATTACAATAGACTTAAACAACTCCCTTCGAATAGAATTTTTCTAAATAATGCTTTTATAGCAGATCAAAGTAACTATACAACATCCTGTACATCTTGGTGCGGCACTCTCCTCAAATTACAACCAGATACAAATCATACATTAGACTCCCTTATCAAATGAGAAAGTTTGCTGTAAGGTTGCTGAAAGCTTGCAGCGAACAATTTTGTTCACCAGAACAATTCTTAATTTTTCGCCAATGTTCGCCATTAGCGGTGATGTTGCCGCAAATAACATGGTACTCTTTGGCGATTTTGCCGCAAACTCGCCAAAAAGCTATACATTCGCCAGAAACATTTATTTATTTGGAACGTTCGCCATAACATCACCACAAACTTACTTGCAGTGTTTTTGTTTGCCACAACATAACGACCAACTTTACCATTCCGATTCAATTTTATTTCACCACAAACTTTTCAATTCAGATTTGCCGTTTCTTTATTTGCCACATCATCCCGACAAACTTTTCCATTCTGATCTGCTGTATCTCTGTTCGCCAAAACATCATCGCAAACTTACAGTTTATACAGAAATTTATTATTTCCAGTAACTTAATACTAAAGTGAAATTTGCATTTTATGTCAAAGGACCACTTGAACAAATAATTTAGCTAAGTATAGATTTTTTCGTGAAACCTTATTTTTTTCAGAAAAAGCAAAAATAGTTTTTAAAAACCAAACACTACGATAACTCCAACATTTAAAGCCAGAACAATTAAAATGTGTCCAAAGTGAAAAATGATATCAGTATTGATTTGCTTTAACTCGGCCATGATGACAAGCCAATTTGACAGTTTAAGTCATTGTGAATTATTATACAGTAACTATCTATAAATTTAACAAACATAACATTTTATATCCACTTTGAAAAAGCACAATTACTTTAAATAACATGTATTTAAAAGTTAATTAATGCTAATATCAGAATAATATAAGTGTACAGTCATGTAGAAACACACAATTTAGATGGAGTGAAAAAAAAAGTTTGATAATCTTGCTCACTGGGTCAGTTAATTATATTACCAGGTAAAATTATGCAATTTCCTTTGATCTGATGCAGTATAATACGGTATCCTGTAGAGGTTATACTATCAGAAACAGATGTGTTCCTGAAATTGTGGTATTTTTGCATAAATATAACCAGACTATCATGTAGCTATATAGACAATGGTGTGTTAAATATGAGTACTATTTTTCAATGAAATTGTAACAGTTTAAAACAATGGATTTGAATGAGTTTAGTTTGAGTGAATATTCTGAAGAGGATGTTCCACACCAGTATATTGTAAGTTTATATTAACTGATTTATTTTTATATCTCGGAAAAAAGCACGTTTTTCATCTTCAGAAACCCATAATTTCGACCCCAGACAATAAGACCCATAACTTGACCTCCATAGGTGTGTATATTTACGTTTGTGGGTCTGTCTAGGGTTTGATTCTAAGATATCCAGACACCAAGTAGCAGCTACAGTTAGAGATGATGAAAATGAAAATGGGAGTAATGCAGAAATGACAGCGCTCGACATCTCCACGAAAATGAGAGTAATGCAGAAATGACAGTGCTCAACATCTCCATGAAAATGAGAGTAATGCGCAATGACAGCGCTCGACATCTCCATAAAAATAGTAGTAATGGATGAAGGACAGTGCTCGATCTCTCCATGAAAATGGGAGTAATGCGGAAATGACAGCGTCCAACATCTCCATGATGTAACCGGCACGTTTCAATTTAGCATACAATGTGTAATTTTATTAAATTTAGATTAGTGTGACAGATTTTGAAAACAATATCACATTTACTCCAAGATATAATTATAACTGGATTCTGAATTCTGGATAGATACTTTGCAGCACAGACCTAATAACTTTTTATTAATATGTCTGTCTTCTTCTTCCGGATTAAAGGTAGAAATCCTGACGGAATGTCTAGTACCCTGTGGTAAAACTGTGTTGCCCGATAAAACAGCTGGCTATTTACAGATTAAAACTATTTATATGAATATTGAAGACTAGTGGTGGACTGGCAGGGCCCCGACCTCTGCCCTGAACCCTTCTATGTTCTGACAGTCTGTCACCCTAGCTGGTAGTAATTATAGTTCCAGTCCCTGACGGTACGTGGGTAGAACGAGTTTTTAATAGACATTGGCTGTCGCTGACATTTGGAAAATTCTGTTCTGGCCACGGGTTCTGTTGTCGTTCCGGACGAGAGGGTTCTCAGGCACCTCAACAATAATGTTGCCTATCTTAAATATCATGGTAATTCTGACTAGGTAGCGTCGGTGTTGTAGCGGGTCCCAACCAAGTTGTAACATCTGGGTTACATATCCGGGAGTGCGGTCTGTGTAACGGTTACCTAGCTGCCTTCCTCTGAACTTGTTCGAGTGTATGTACTTCTGCGGCTGATGCAGGGTTCCAGACAGTGGACGCATATTCCAGCGTTGGCCTTGCAAGAGTTGTGTAGGCTGCCTTCTTGACCTGGAGTGTGCAATCGCCGAGGCTCCAACGCAAAGTGTGCGGTTGCCTTTAGCAGCAGTATTGGTGAAGTGTTTCTTCCATGAGAGGTCATCGCTGATGGTCACACCGAGGTATTTACTACTGTCCGCTGTTTGTAAAGTATGCCCATGAAGAGTGTAGGTTGTTTCTAATAGGTGTCGTTTGTTGAGGCATATACTGAGTACAGTGCACGTCTCCGGATGAAATTCATCTGCCAATCACTCTCCCACTTCTCAAGCGCTGTAAGGTCCTTCTGTAGGAGGTCAGCATCTTGTTGGTTCTTGATGAAGCGGAAGAGGAGGCTGTCCTGGCCCCTTCCCTGGAGTCTGCTGGGTCTGGATGGTCCGCAGCAACTGAGTCTCACAGGAGTTTCTGGCACGGAAGTAATGTTGGGCGTCTGTGAGGATTGCACGCTGCTCGAAAAGCGCATCACTAAGCTGTAGGCTATACTCTAGGACCTTGCAGACCACAGATGTCAGGGAGACAGGTCGGTAATTTGATGGTAGGTGCTTTTCTCCTTCTTGAAGATGTGGACAGCCAAGGCGTCTCGCCAGTCCTTGGGTACTTCTCCTCTGTCCAGTGAGAGCTGATATAGTCGTGCTATATCAGGGGCGTGTTAATTCGCGGCTAGTTTGAGGATGGCAGTTGAAATACAGTCTGGACTTGTGGCTTTGTGGGAGGTTAAACCAGCGAGTTGTTTGCGAACGCCATTCCAGTGAACTTTAATGTCGTCCATGGTTGGGTGTGGGCTGGGTTCCTTGTCTGGTATAGAAGACATGTCTTCCTCAATAAAGACTGATTTAAACTGGTCGTTTAGGATCTCGGCTTTGATCATTACTGTCGCTGTGAATGAAGCCGTCTTTGTTCTTTAGTGGGGCTACTCCAAACGATTCTTGTTTCCTGGATTTGATGAAGGACCAGAATTGTTTTGGTCGTTCCTTATAACTTGTTGAAATGACGTCTGTCATGTATTTCCTATTTGATTGTCTGATCTCTTTCTGAGACTTTGTTTTCAACCTGACATCTGGCCCAGTTTGTGGGGCTGTCCGTTCGCTTCGCCTTCTTGAATGCTCGTAGTTTACGCTTGGTTAGCTTCCGGAGATGACTATCTATCCATGGATGAGTGAATTTTGCAAGGGTTCTTCGAGTGGGTGCATGCTCCTCGGTGACTCTGTTAATGGCTGCCTTGATGTCATCGACTGAGGAGAATGTCTAGTTCATGAAGGAATCACCATAGCTAGTCAACGCCTCCTTGATGCCTTCTGTGTTCGCATTCTTCCATAAGAGATGGTTCTCTTCTTGCGGCGAGCGCGGACTACTTGCATTGCCAGGTCAAAAAGCATAATGTCGTGGTCACTTTTCTCTGTAATGGGCGGTATTGGTTTTCAGCGCTCCGTAAAGCTGGGATGGGAAGTCAAGATGAGATCAAGTATATTTTCTAATCTGGTTGGGAAGTTCACCATCTGTTTGAAACCAGGGACTGATGTTAGGTCTAGAAAGTGTTGGTTGACTCTCCGTGGGTAATGTTAGGTAGACGGGATGGAGTTGTCTTTCCATGAGCTATCTGGCAGGTTAAAATATTTCTTGTTGTCTGATCGGATCTTGAGTACTTCAGAACGAGTGTTCTCTAAGTATGCTTCCATCAGTGCGGGAAAGTGGTCTATAATATGATCCGATGATGATCTTCCTCTTTGACCTCGTCTTGATGGCTCCTGTGATCAGTTCCACGGTGCTACTGCATTTAATATCAGTTATGTTGCGTTCTCTTTTGCCTGCTGGTAGTACACCTCCATGCGGATTATCGGGTCTATCGTTACAGTGAACATCAAAACCGAGACTCTCTTCAAATATTTCGGAGGAGTTCACATCGCCGCTTAACCAAGTTTCGGTCCCAATGATGATATCAGGACGAGTTGATTCACTTAAGTGTCGAGATATGCTTTGTTTTCTTCTCCGCACTCTGGACATTGATGCAAAGGAATCGTAATGAGCTGCTGTTTCTACTCCATCTTGAAGCATGCGATGATTTTGTGGATGATGCTGTTGTTTATACTCTTTATACTGTAGTCGAAGCTGGTGTAAACCAATAGGTTTCTTAGGCCCATTTAGAAATGGTTGTTTTCCCAGTCTGGTTATGATTTTTTTCTTTTCATAAGTAAATGACATCCGGTTCCTTATTAGTTTTTCAGTCTGAATTTATTAGGATGATTTGCCCAATGTTTATTTAGCTTACTTTCAAAGGAATTAATGGTGGGTGCCTCAATCACTGTGTCTGAGAGTTTGTTCCAAGATTCTACGACTCTGTAAGCAAATGAATATCAATTCTTGCTCTTTTTTTTAATTTCCCCTTGTATCAAGATTAGGGGCCTGAGTGAACAGTTTATTTTTGTCAACTGTATCGATATTATTTAAAATATTATCAAGCTGAATCACGTCAGCCCGCTCTGTTCTATACTCAAGGGTTGGTAGCCCTAGCATAGTGAGTCTTACATGGTAAAGAAAGTTACTGAGGTTTTCCACCATCCTAGTTGCTCTTTTTTGGACATTTTCTATAGCAATTATATCCTTTTTTAGGTAGGGAGCCCAAACCACCGTAGCGTATTCAAGGTGGGGTCTTACAAGGGATTTGTATAAACACAGTAACATTTCTCTGTCCGCGTACGTGAAAGTTTTATAAATTAGGTCATGGTTTCTATTGGCCTTAGATACTTTACCACTTATGTGATAGGAGAACTTCAATTTTGAGTCAAATGTTACTCCTAGGTCTTTTTCGTGTATTACCTTGGTAATTTCTTCTATTTTGTTCACATTATCTTTGATATAAAATACATTGGATTCATCATCATTATTGCCAATATGTAGATGTTTGCACTTTTTGGCATTAAATGTAATTTGCCATTATTAAGCCCATTCACATGCAGTGAAGATACTGTCCTGTAGGTCCATCGCACGCGGTGTGCTATTTATTCTTGTGTACAGTTTTGTGTCGTCAGCAAAAAGTTTGGTGGTACAGGACATGGCGTCTGGGAGGTCATTGATGTAAATAAGAAACAAAACAGGCCCAAGAACACTGCCCTGAGGAACCCCGCTTGTGACATCCCTGAATTATGAGACCTGCCCATTGACCATCACCCTTTGTTTCCTATTTGTCAAAAGGTCTTCTATCCAGTCATATAGTTTACCAGTTATACCCATAGATTTTACCTTAATCAATAAGCTTTTGTGGGGTACTTTGTCGAAGGCCGCTCTGAAGTCCAGATAAACGACATCGACTTCCTCACCGCTATCTATAGCCTCTGACCAGTCATCAAGACACTCCAATAACTGGGTAGCATAGGAGCAGCCTGTCTGAAACCATGTTGGTGAATTGCTAATAGTAGGTTCTTGATTAAATGGTCAACCATTTCTATTCTAACAATTTGTTCCATTATCCAACAAGATACCGGTGTAAGACTGATTGGTCGATAATTTTCCGGCTTCGTCTTTTTCCCGGATTTGAAGACTGCGGTGACATTGGCTGTTTTCCATATTTCCGGTAGTTTTCCTTCAATCATGGATTTCTTTAATAGATTTGTAAGGGATGCAGTCAATGTATTCGCACATTCCTTGAATATTCGAGGGTGGATATTATCTTGTCCTTGTGATTTAGAAGACTTAATTTGAATAAACTGTTTGCTGACAATTTCCTCTGTAATATTGATGTTTCTTAATCTAGAAGTAGTTGTTTTTCCTTCCAGTATTGGTATAATATCAATGTTTTCATTGGTAGTATTGGTATAATATCAATGTTTTCATTGGTAAATACAAACACAAAGTGGTTATTTAGTACTTCGGCTTTTTCGTTGTCATTCCTCGTTATACCGCCATTGATTGTTTCTAAGTTGCTTTATACCGCCATTGATTGTTTCTAAGTTGCTGACAGAAATTTTTGTTTTGGTGTTTGATCGAACGTATTTCCAGAATAGTTTGTTATCAGGTTTGATTTTTGTTGCCAAATCCTTTTCATAGTCATATTCAGATCTTCTCAATTCGTAGACAACGTTATTTCTTGCTAATTTATATTCATTGTAGTTTATTTCATGTTTACAGTGTTTATATTTGGTCCATTTCCTGTGCTTTATTCTGATGATCTTGATTGCATTTTTGTCTACAATGTCTGGTTGACCTTGGATTGACTCTGCTCACTGGTATGGCTTTTTTAATGAATTGATAATGGTTTCAGCAAAGCTACTCCAGGCCTCATTTATTGTTTTTCCCCTATCACATCGTTCCAATTTATGTCATTCAGATCACTATTCAATTGAGTATTATCACCTTTATGGAAGTTCAATTTTGGTGTATTGATGACTTCAAGGTCGAAATAACAATTAAATTTAAAGTTTAGGGTTATGTGATCACTTTTCCCTAGACTTGGGTCATAATTGATTGATTTCATCATATTTTCCTCATTTGTAAATATGAAGTCAATTAAAGAGGGTTCATCCCCAGCTCTATATCTGGTTGGTTCAACAACATGTTGAAACAGAAAGTTATCTCTGATGCTTTCAACGAATACATTTGCAGGGTGCTCATACCCACAGGTGGTTCTCATAACATCCCGAATGATATCTTTAAAGTTAAAATCTCCCATAATTAACACATGGGAATACACATTTGATAACATTTTGCCAAAAAGGCCAGGCAGTTTGAGATTATTTGAACAATCACTATTGCGACTTCTATTTACACATCCTATTATAAGGAAAAAAGACAAAAATATCGGACAGGGAAAGCAGCATTCAAGGACGACAGTCAACCACAAAACACAAAAACAAACACGCAAACAGACAAACGAGAAGGCAAAAGTAATATGAAACACACGTGTTTAAGGAAAAACTGGATCAATGAATGTCATACAATCCCTGTAGGATGTAAAAATAACAATATTGATTGGATGTACGGGGAGACCTTTTACGGTCGCCATACGGCACACACAACACTATTGTGCATATGAAGAAAGACAAAAATATCGGACATAAGTTGGTCAGTATTGTGGAGTCTTACTTCACACCATACAGATTCTTTGAAGTCAGAATCGGTATCAACCAAGATTGCATTAAGGCTTATGTTTGTATAGCCATCAATTTGAAAGAATTCTTTACACTGGACTAAAGTTGAATATTTTGGTAACATTTCGGATAAGGCAATACTGTCATAGTGATTAGAATTAATTTAAGATGAGAGCTCAGATTTTTTCTCTTTGGTTAAGCAATCGACATTTGTATACAGAAGACTCAAATGCCCATCTTTCTGACCACTGTATTTGACTTATTAAAAACACGTCCTCTATGATGGACGACCAATGGAGCTAACTGTTATAGTATACGTGTCTGATAAAGATGTTTGGGATGGCACCGGAGAACTAGGAGATTATTCTGTAGTGGAACTGCGCGTGCTGTTGATCATGCCGCTATCTTCATCTAGAGTTATCAGATGAGTGGTTGTCGCCAGTTTCTGGTAGATCATACAAAACAGTGGTACGATACTAGGGTACGTCGCTGTCGGCATAGTTGTTGAACTCAGATGTGTTCATTTCCAGACAGGATTTGTGGCACCACTGGTCACATTCATCGCAGACCAGCATCACGTACTGCGCGCTTGCATACACAGCATGGATACCTCGGTGGGCGAGGGCCGGGGTAGGGCTGTGGTTGCAGGACCTTTCGGCATATACGCAACCGAGAGAGAGATGGGAAAACACTAGTCCCAATGAAAGACGGCCACTGCTTTTCATGAAGCCGTCCACTGTCTTAGCACGCACAACACTATTTTCCAGGTGGTTCCAGTCAATATCCGTTCGTCGTAACATGGATATACAGGTATGTAGATCTATGGTCGTAAGAATGAGTGGGTAAAACGTTCTGAGTTCCAATGCACAGGCTTAAAACATTTGCTATTGTTTGTGTCTTGTCTATCATAATGCAGTCTGTAAATATTTTTGCTTTAATTTGACGTTTGCCTCGAACAGGGTTTACTATAGTCATGACTTTCAGCCCCTCGACCACCTTATAGAAGAACACCAGCCGCTTCGCTTTCCTTCTATCCTGGAGTGATGATAATCGCAATTCCTGCAGCATGCGAGTAACATAGCCTTGGTCTCGAGAGTACCCGTAATAAGAGAACAGAAACCAAAACAAGATGAAATTGCGTTCTGATGCGTGTATTGACAGTTCCCCTTTAGCATTTGTTTAGCCAGAGTAACGTCCCTTTCAGGAAGTACATTGTTATAACGTCATTTTTCAATTGAGAGTAAACAAGTCAAAAGTTATAAATACGAAGGCTCAAATACGTGATAAATCGCTTCTTTAACATGTCAGACCCAGCAACCGATGCTTCACCACAAAGGAGAAACCAGGTAATGTCAACCATACATGGAGTGCGTGGTATTGTGCCTAGAAGTGGTAGTACGTCGGACTCCCGTCAAGATCGAAAAGCCACGGGTTCGATCCGTGGTTGCTGTTATTTATCCTTGAGCAAGATAATTGATCCACATTGCTTAGTACTGTTTCTACCAAGAATCCACCTGAATGAAATAGCCAAAAGGTGGTGATGCAGTATCCACCCCCGCACACACACACACACACACACCCCACACACCCTACCCCGCTCAATTTTTTTTTATTTTTTTTTTTTTTTACATATACTCGTCGGGGGCCACTTTCCGTCACTTATGTAAACATAAACTAATTTCTCAGACAATTCTATGTATCCTGACAATTTTTACCCTATTTTCTATTAGGTTACCTCTTCCTGGAAATTTGATACCAAAGAAAATTTTTTTATATAAATTATCGAAGTGGCACGTGACCTTTTTATAAATAGACTAAAACTGAGTGGAAGAGCTGTCCAGACAGGTTGTCCACGGTCACCAAGTGGTCTTAATCCTTCTGGATTTTAGCAAAGCCTTCGATAAGGTGAGCCACCCTAAGCTTCTTCACAAGCTCAAATTACACGGTGTAACAGGTGATACTCTCAACTGGGTTAAGGCATTCCTATCTGGACGAACACAGTCGGTCGTTATTGAAGGTGAGAGCTCTGACTCAGTCAATGTTACATCCGGAGTACCTCAAGGCTCTGTACTCGGCCCATTGCTTTTCTTGTTGTACATAAACGACCTCCCAGAAAATCTTCAATCACAGGTACGCCTTTTTGCTGATGATACAGCTGTTTATGTCACAGTAGATAGCCCTAATGACAGCCAGATATTACAACAAGACTTGGATAGACTACAGAAGTGGGAAGCCTCATGGGAGATGGATTTTAATCCAGGTAAATGCCAAGTACTGCACATTACTAGATCCAGGAATCCCATTCAAACCCCCTATACCCCTAATGGGCATGTCTTGGAGATTGCAGACCACGCAAAATACCTTGGTGTAGACATCAGCTCCAACCTCAGCTGGAACCACCACATAGACCGCACAGCTACAAATGCAGGTAAGACACTTGGTTTTTTGCGTCGGAATATCAAGACCAAAAATGAGGATGTCAAGCAGAGCGCTTATAAATCTCTGGTAAGACCTCAATTGGAATATGCCTCATCAATATGGAGCCCACACACACAGAAGAACATAAAGAAAGTAGAAAGAGTTCAGCGCAGAGCTGCAAGGTGGGTAAAACAAAATTATTCCCCCTATGATAGTGTAAGCAAAATGGTTGATAGTCTCGGCTGGCGGACATTAGAACAAAGACAAGCAGATACTCGACTTGTATTATTCTATAAAATTGTCCACAGCCTAGTAGCGATCCCATTACCAGACTACTTCGAGCAACCTCTCAGATTGACACGAAATATGCATCCCCTTTCTTACAGACAAGTCCATACCCGTTCAAACTACTACCAATACTCCTTTTTCCCCATGACCACTGTTATTTGGAACATGCTGCCAGCAGATGTTGTCATGCTCCCCGATTTGGATGCATTCAAACGGGAAGTATGCAAGATCAACCACCCTATGCCTTACTAAGTGTGAGCATATATGTTTTTTAAACCAATTTTAATTTTTTGTATTTAAATGTTTATTTTAAATTTTTGACTTTGAATTTAAGTCTTTGGCACTAACAACTTAACATTCACTTTCCTTTAAGGACACATATATGCTCACCACACTCATTTGTAAATGTCTTATTTTACTAGTAGGATGCTATATCTTTTAACTTTTAATGCACAGACGCGCAGCTGCATAGATCACTCGAAAGAGGTTGATGCAGGATATATAGATAGATAGATAGATAGAACTGAGAAATCATTTTGTTTACAAGCCCAGTTTCCGTCATGTATTTTATCGAGTGATAGATTCAGCTAGGTCAAGATACAGTAAACTTTTATGAATTAGAAACTTGTTTGCAAGTCTATTCAACAATTTCTTTGTAAAAATGGTATGTTTGCATTGTTCCATCAGTCACATCGATTGTTATAACAATGCGCCTGATAACGTCAATGTAAAATGTTCAACGACCACAATTTACAGTAACTCTGTGTAAATCAAACAGATACAGGTTGTACGAGTTGCTTCTCTTTGGTTAAACTATATAATAACTGCGTCCACTGAAGAGTGATAAAAATATGACGTCATTACAGTGTTATTTTTTTAATAGTTTATTATGCGGCAGTATGCGCGCATCCCCAACGCCAGATAAGGAAGTAAACACATTTTTCGGAGAAATCCCTTTCGTTTTTGTACATCTTATTTATTTTTTGGTTGTTTTTCCTGTTTCCAATCTTCAGTTATAAACGTCTGACAATAAGTGACATCGCGTAAGTAATTTGCAGTGCAAAAACGTTTTATAAATGAGAATGCCGGAAACTGGGCTTGGACGGAAACTGGCCTCTAACGAGTACATAGAGATATGTTATTTGCCATTACACTTGTTATGGTTTGCTGTTCTTGACTAGTTAACTAAGGCCTAAAAAAAAAAAAAGGGTTTCTGGTTTCACCCTGTCAAAAAGTTAGGGTGGGTAGGTAGGATTTTTTTTTTTTGGGATTTTTTTTTTTATATATTGTTCGCATATATTATGCAAATTTTGTACTAAGGCAACTTCTTGATTTTAAACCTTTGCAAACAGTTTGGATCCAGATTAGATGCTTAACAACTCTTTGTCTCATCAGGATACAAACTGTTTGACACTTGTTAAGTTTAAACACAGACATATTAATAAAAATTGTTATTAGGTCTGTGGTTTAAACTATGAATTCATGTTAAATTGATGCTAATAAAATTATCATTTGAATAAAAATATTTGTTGTTTGATTGTAAGATTGAGATTTTTTTCATCTCGCTAAAAATATTTTGGGTCGGCGGTGAACAAGTAGGGTCGGTCGGGAAACCGGAAACACACATATTTTTTTTTTAGGCCTAAATGCACAATAAAGAAGGAATACATCATGAGCTATTTCCAGAGTTATATGTATCACGACTAGTAGGGGTGTCGCGATATACCGGTAAATCGCGGTATTCACCCTAGCGATAAAATATCGTGATATTAAAAGTACATACCGGTATTTCGCGATATTCATGAAGTGTGTTGTATTTTCTTTTATATCCATCGTATTTCCGCGGCTTTTAATCTTTGCACGCTTATTTGAAAGTGAGAAATAAAAAACTTGTACCACTCCACGAAGCTGCGTCGTCCAGCCATTTTATGTATACATACTGGCATTCCGCATACTGTACAACACCGGAACAATATAATTACTTCAATCATTAATTGCCAATCTTCAGGGGAGTACCTATCTTGTATCATCTCATCAACTCATCAAAGAGCCGAATATATTGCTGCAGATAATTGTCCGTAATCCGATAATTACATCTACTAAAACCACAGACCTAAAACAAATACAACAATCTATGGTTACCGCAATCCATTACGCCGATTATACTAACATTGTGTATTCACGGGAACCAGTGCTTATCATAAGTGTAATCATAAGTGTAACGCATGATCAGTTTCCTGTACCCCGTGGCTAAATCTGGTAAAGGTCACATGACGTGTCAAAGTGCATCCTCAGAAATAGTCGCTACTTGCGGCAACTTCAAAGGATTATAGAAATAGAATAACCCACTCTACTCGTTTTTAAAGTGTGTCTATACTGCAGCCGAGTTGCGATCTTGTTTGGCCCAATTATCAATTATCAAATGTGTACCGGTAAGCCTGTTTTCACAAGCATTATTGAATAATTGCCATTTCAAAGTAGGGTGATTCTGCCTTTCTACGCCGTCTAAAATATATGTCTTTCAAAATAAAGCAAAAACTTTTAGAACACTACTTAATGTGACTGTGTGTGTCTATTACTGTCTACTGTACTATGCAAAATGACATGTTTTGTTTCTCATGTTCTTGTTCTTGTCAAAAGCTGTGCATCCTAAAGCATTATAAAATATTTTAGCAGTACTATGTTTTTATTTTATACTTGTCATGTACATATAAGAAGAAATATAGCTTACAAATGCATGCATAAGATTAAGGCATTATATCGCGATAATTTAATAAATATTGCAATGTATCGCAATATTGGTTTCTGATATCGTGACACCCCTAATGACTAGTATATAACATTGTTCTCTTCTGTGTCAAGGCTCATAGATATCTAACAAGTAGATTGATGTTGCATTGTCCGGCCGGTTAGCTCAGTCGGTAGAGCATCGGAACGGTAGTCTGAAGGTCCCGGGTTCGTGTCCCAGTCTGGCTGCACATTTTTTTAGACCTGTGACATTTGGTGTGAGCTGTGACTGAGTAGACTCCGAGAAACATGCAAATGCTTCTCATGCAAATGATTCTCTGTACCCATGGAAATTCGTCCTCCATGGAAATTCGAGGACGAATTTCAATCTGTATGGAGTATGTCACGGTTCATAGATATCTAACAGATAGATTGATGTTGCATTGTCCGGCCAGTTAGTTCAGCATCGGAATGGTAGTCGGGAGGTCCCTGGTTTGAGCCCCGGTTTTTCTGCACATTTTTCTAGCCTTGTGACAGATCTGTTTCTAAAATGTATTCTTTAGTGTCTTGTTTCTTATGCCATTGTCATTTCATCAGCACAATAAATCTGATTGATGTAAATGCGTTTGTTTGTGTATTTGCTCATTTTCACAAGTGTTGTCTCTTGGATAATCATGTGTATTTCTATTTTGAACTTTATCTAAAGTGTATTTTTACATTTAACCGATGATTGAACTTTCATAATACATCACTAATCAATACCCTGTGCACATTAAATATCTCTCCTGACATCGCTTTTAATCAGCAATTCAGATCAATAAACCTCTGGAAATGGGGCTTCTCATAATATTAATACTCAAAAAAAGATGTAGCAGTGTATAGATCAATACAAGTAAGTTCAGGGTTGTCGTTATTGATTGCCAATTAGTCAGTGTTGGAATTTGCTGCACCCGCCTACTATTAAAATTTTCCCTGTAAATAAAAAACAAAGGGAAAGCTCTCTACATGCTGCAGTCAATATTCAAATTTTCTTTAACCACTGTCTGTTGTCTAATGGAGATTATTTTATTTGTAGGTAATGGTTGGAGAACTACCTGGTGACTTCCTGAGGGTTGGAACAACGAGCCAACAGCAGCAGGCTATGGCAGATCAGAGAGTGGCCCAGATATTACAGGCACAACAGCAGGCTGGTTACAGCGCAATACCTGCGAATGTCAGGGGCAAACTAAGTATCAGTGTTGTACAGGTAGGTACATGCATATAAAAATAAATAAAATTAAATGATAAAGCTAATAGTGCTGCTAAGGCAGAATTAGGTTAACATATCTATATACTAAATCCTCTTACACTGATTTTAAAAGTCATATTAGTGAATATATTCTTAACTCATGGCAATCCTCTTGGGATTCGTCACTGAACAGTACACTGCATTCAATTTAACCTGTACTCATAGTAGAGTCGTTCCAGTTGAGCCATTCACTGAGATGAATTTGTTTTAGCCCGGTCATGTAGAATAGGGTAAATGGTACTCATTCGTATTTACTACAAGGTGAGCAATTGCAAAGGTGTATACCCTGTTTTGGACTGTTGACGGTCAAACATATCTTGTAAGATTGTGTAGACTTAGATCCTAAGCAACAAAAACTACACTACCAGATTACTACATTAACAATATGAACAAATTATTAATAAAATCGAGTTATTTTGGAAATCAAATTATATAATTCAAATGCATGAACAGTGAGAGATTTTGTAACATTTATGTTGTGCTTTTGGTCACTAATAAATGAGTGATATATGTGTAACCGCCATGGTGTGCTAGGGGGTCACTCATGCATTAAAGGTGAGAGATCTATTTTGAAACATCTGCACTGTGATATAGTATTATAGTTTCTCAACAGGCAAAATTATCAAAGAACTACGGTCTGACAAGAATGGATCCCTACTGCAGACTGAGGGTGGGCCATGCTGTGTTTGAAACACCCACGGCTTACAATGGAGGCAAAAACCCACAGTGGGGAAAGGAAGTCAACTGGTAAATATATTCGTAAAATAATTCAAAAACAGCAATAGCTAAAACATCAAGAACAAAATTGAGTTACCAAAACGACAAATTTCCGAACATACGGTAGCCGTTATATCAGAATTGACATTTCAGAATTGACAAATGCCAATGACTTTTACTTGTAAATACCTAATTTTTTCAACATGCACCTAAAATACCTGTTTCAAATCATTTTTACCTATTGTTCGGGGCACTTGTTTCAGCCAAAGGTTTTTCAGCATTAACATAAGCAATTTTACTAATACGTATATAAATTATATACCATTAAAACGGGATTTTTTAGTGGTAAATAAAAATGTCATAGTTTTGAAAATCGGTTGCGAAATTATTATTTTGCAGTAAAAGTATGTTTTGGGCAGGGCTTTTCCCATGTAAATGTCTTATTGATGGGACAGCAGAAAATTAAGTAATTTCCAATAACTTCAGTTAGTGTTTACCCTACTTTTTCAACCAATCAGTTGCCTCAGATTTTCAAACACTTGCACCATTTATTCATGAAGATTTTACTACAACTGGTCATCGCGGTTAAGCGCATGACCTATATAGAGGCTATCGATAAAACCTATGGTAAACACTAAGCCGGATACTGTATATGAAGAGAAATCTTCACCATTAAGAAACCGCGGTTGGTAACTGCGCTCCTTCCCTTTCGGTTTCTTAATGTTGAAGATTTCTCTTCATAGCCTCTATCCTATACTTAGCCTTAATATTTTGCTTTAAAACTTTCAGAGTATCTTAATTTACATTTATCCAACACATTAAAACCATCTTTGGATACAAATTCTAATGAAAAATATTTCTAAGCAGCAGAATTTTGCATTGAAAATGCCCTATCAAAAACAACTTTTGCTTGAGAATTTGTTATTTCTCAACCGATTTTGAAAAGTAAGGTATTTTTTATTGGTAATTTCATGAATACTTAGTTGGAAATAACAGTACAAAGTCAATACAAATTAAAGGCATTTCCAATCTGGTATTGTTTATATAGATTGCACAGGAAAAATGTTTTTCACTTAAGTGATTCTGGTTAAGTTTTTTCATTAGCTGCATGTATTTCATTCTATAAGAAATGCATTCAAATGAATTAATACAAAATGTTGGTCTACTCTGTACGTCATAATTGTACAGTTTGGAAAATGTTGACAGTATTTTTCTACGTGTACACTTGTGTATATCTGTCAGACTGTAAACATTATGCTAGTTGTATAGAAAATAATGGCATCTGTATTGATGCTCTTATCTTATAACATTACGGGTGGTTCCCCCCGGGGGCCCCCGTTTGGTCATGGGGCAAAGAATAGGGCCACTGCAGATCCCTTTGGAGGGGAAGGCAGAGGGGTAGAATCCCCTCAAATTCATGTTCATTTTATCATTTTTTGTTCATGTTCATTAAAGGTCTTCATCATGATCCCTGCATTGTTTCAGGTGCTATCTCGCTCGCATTAAAAGAGCAATGGCAGAAAAACAATAACGTGGCTCCAGCGTAAATGGAGTTTCTACTATAGAATTTGCAGCAACTCTGCAGTTCAGGGTGAGAAGGTTCTAGGCCCATTTTCCATATTTTATCTCGATGTACATGGAAGATGAGCCTGGCATGTTCATGCCTGTTAGGCGCCATATAACCTTTTCATGTGTTGGTACGCCTTAAAACCCCAATTCAATTCAATTATTACATTACGTGGTACCGCCTTAATTCCATTAAGCGATAGGAAAGCTTATATTAGCAGGATTTTATAACGGATATTTCGCCAATAAAACATGTTATCATTGTTTAAAAACATTTTTTACTGAAAAAATGTGATAACCTGTTTAACATCACCTATTAAGTGTTTTAATTTTACAATGCGCAACTTTTAAAGCCGAATTCAAGGTTTTATTTCATACCCCAGCCAACCCCGTTTTCGCTTCTTGGAGAAGGGGTTGGCTGGGGTATGAAAGTTAATACTCTGACCATGTAATTATCCAGAATAAAGATTTGGGCATCCTTGTCCCATGGACACTTTATCTAGTTTACCTTACATATGTTAGACAACTATATTTTACTTGTTCTCTTTCACAACCGTTGTGTTTAACAGAAAGGTATGTTCGACAACTATATTTTACTTGGTTGTCTTTCACAACCATTGTGTTTAACAGAAAGGTAGATTAGACAACTATATTTTATTTTGTTCTCTTTCACAACCATTGTGTTCAACAGAAAGGAGAAATTAGTTCAGCAACAGTGGCATACTTGTTTTAACAAGGATACTGGTGAGTAATGTATTTGATTTTACTTTTAAAGTAGTTTAACTGCATAATATTCTATCTATTATTATGATATCCACGTGTTTATTTTATTGCAGCTATCTTCCGCATGGTGTAGACAACCTGTATGTGGAAATCTTTGATGAGGTACGTATGTGTGCATTGATCTTTGATGAGGTATGTATGTGTGCATTGATCTTTGATGAGGTATGTACATGTATGTGTGCATTGATCGAATATCAACCATGTGATGGCGCATCATTCGTCCATTCGTACGTGTCAACTTTATTTTAATCACTGCTCCTCGAAAACTATTGGTCGGAATTTTTTTGTAACTTCACAGAAACATTTCTTACAATGTCCAGTACCTTGAAAAGTAAACAGTTTTAATACATAGCTTGTGATACCAAACTGGTCAGAGACAATTTTGGGATGGTACCTTCATCAGTTCATCTGTCATTATTATAGCTCCGTTTTCACAAAGTGAATTGGGGGCTTTTTAGGAATCACTCTGTCAATAACGCCCCATCTGTTCCCTTGCAGGACAAATTGTTGACCCTTCGCGTAACACATTTGTTTCAGGTCACGTAACACATTTTTGTCCTATTGCATAACACATTTTTGACCCGTCGATTTGCGTCGCATAATATAATTTCATTAATTGCATTCATCAACAGTTTTGAATGGGTTGTTGCTAGAATTCAATATACACATAACAACTGATCAAAAATTCATCACCTTCAGTGATAGTTCTAGTTCTTTTCTGGAACACGATATGTGAGGTATTCAATTCCAGTAAAAAGCTCTTGTTTGTTTGATCTTTGACCACTTAATTCTTACGTTATTCATCTAAAACCAGGTATTGCTATTCCACTAATTTAATTTTAGTAGAAAAGATGTTAAGCCAAATTAAAATGTTGGTGACGTTAGTTAAGTTTAATTTTTTTACATCAATTAAAAAATAATAAAAACGACACTTGTTTTATTGATATAATATAGCATGAAAATCAAAAAAAATTATTAGTTACATAGTTTGAACAATAATCTATAAGAAGTGTATTATATAATGTCTACATTCACTTGATATACTTTTTGTTAAAAAAAAAAAAATTCAAATGGGAGCTACTGTGCGCGCATCCAATGTGACACAATAGAAAACAGCTTTTCCATCGTCCACCCGCTTAAATGCCAAAAATGTGAATAAATTTTTAACCCATAACCTGCTACATATGTATAATGGACTGTTCTTTCTTTGAATTAAGACCATTCCATTTATGTGACAAAGGGGTGTTTTGGGAGAAAATGACTGATCAGCAGCTGGACATTGTAAACCCAGATCAGCCTGCGAGTAACGGACATTGTAAACCTTGATCAGCCTGCGAGTGACTCACAGGCTGATCTGGTTTACAATGGTTGCAAAGGCTATTATAGTCTTGATTACTGGTTAAGGGTTAAATTGCAAACTCACTGCACAAGAATTGTACATTACATGTATTTTGAGAATATTTGGTTGTGTACATGCAAGGCATTATCTTTTGTACACCTTATATTTTGTTATAAACATTGCTACATGCATTTTGTTCCATTTGCTTTCTATTATAAAACATCTCTTCTACCAGATACTACAATTTCTTAATATACATACGACATACAATATATTGATTCTTTTCTGATCTGTCAACATTCGTGTTTTGTAGAAGTCCTTCACGGCCGATGACAGAGTGGCGTGGTCATACATTAATCTTCCTCCCGCGGCCCTGAATGGAGAAACTGTCGATGAATGGTTCCACCTTAGTGGAAAACAGGGAGATGATAAAGAGGGCGTACTTAACCTTGTACTTACGTTCACAGTAAGTTCCTACAGCTACAGTACATGCAGATCCTTGTCTTTCTGCTTCAGATGTATTATAAACAGTTCTGTACTCTGAGAATAAGATTCATTAGTTGGACTTTTTGAAAAAAGGCAAACTCCTCTACTCTCGTTGGCATTGGTTACCTTTTTATTTACATTAAGCTCTTGTCTCTGTGGCCGAATGGTAAACGACGTTGCGTTGTAAACCTTCGCCTCTCACCGCTGCGGGTTCGAATCCCACTGGGAGCTCGACTAGTAAGTGAGGAAGTGTCGATTCTTACGGATGGCAGAAGGCGTACAGTACTGGTTTTTCCCAGGAAAAGTAGGTGGTCTGCCTCCATCACAAAAAAATCGACCGTCGTATATAACCTTACATGTGTTGAAAATGACATTAAACACCAGACAAACAAATCAAAAAAAACTTAAAGGAATTCAATAAAACTGACCCTGGCAACACACAAAAAAAAAGAAAAGACACTTGGAAATGTATGTATTGAAACAATGTTATTTATTCAGAACAAATGCAGAATAATTCATTTTATTATATACTTTCCAGTGAAATAGTAGATTTCATGATTAAAATAAAACCTTAAAATTTCATTGTTCATATTTCACATGTGAAATACCAAAAATGACGTAATGCCGCTGTTGGCGTTGTGGACGTTATTGACGTCATTATTTTGGCGCATTATGTTTTTTCTGCATAAGTTTCATGGTTGTGAGTATATAATAAATAGAATATTTGTTGGTTTTTCGCGAGTATAGGATTTCTTTTCATCTCGAAGTTAAGCAACCCGCATATTTTCACTCGTGCTCGTTCACTCATGAAGATATATGTTTTCTCACTTCTCGATGAAAATAAATCCTATATTCACTCCTAACAAACACATATCCTCTTTATGTTTATGACCTTTAGAATAGAAGATATCATTATTTGTCGATATTAAGTTGGACCCATAGACCCCCACTAAAAGCTTGTCTTACCTAAAATAATTATATACAGTTTTATTGCACACACTTTCCAGTAACTATTTATTCTTATTACAAGTTGAGAACAAGAAATGTCACTGTAAGTGACAAATGCCTCCAAAGTATTTGTCTAAATTCCACAAGACCTGGGTTTTGCACGCGACATTTCATCTTCTTATGGTGAAAATTTCTGCCAGGTTATATGAAAATCCCTCAACCGATGAGACGATGTGTCGCGCACAAATTCCAGGTCCGTGGCTCCAAGTTGAAGGTCACACTTAGAGGTTAAAGGTCAAAAAGAAGTACTTCATGTCCATATTTCGTGTCCGGTAAATAACTCTGACATTCATGGAGGGATTTTCAAATAACCTGTCACAAGTGGTCACCATAACGAGACGACGTGTCACATGCAAAATCCAGATCAGTAGCTTCAAGGTCAAGGTCACACTTAGAGGTCAGAAGATGCTTTATGACCCTGTATTTGAATGAAATCATATTAGTTGTGTCCGGTGTATAACTTTGTGATCCGTTGAGGGATTTCATATAACCTGGCAGAAATTTTCACCATAAGATGACGTGTCGCGCGCAAAACCCAGGTCTTGTGGAAATACAGACAAATACTTCGGGGGCATTTGTCACTTACAGTCACTTTTCTTTTTTTTCCACTAAATAACGTGTAGCTTTTAGTTGAAAATGGCAAGTGTGAGCGCTGGTTTTGGGTTTGAGAATTTAGCTTTAGAGCCTGGCTTTAAAAAATCTTAGCCTATTTCAATCCCATGTACCGGTATGTTTATTTCTGTTTGACAGCCCATGGAGGATCTTCCCCAAACTGTAATGCCAGGCATCCCAATGTTCATGCCACAGGTTTACATGTACCCGGGAGTTGGTGGTAAGTACACCATAATTGTTGTAAGTATATTAATTATTGTTTGGGGCACTTGTTTCAGACAAAGGTTTTTCTGCACTAGCTTCAGCAATTTAAATCAATTATATATCATTAAAACTGACATTTTTAGTGGTAAATAAACTACCACTAATATCGAATGTGTAAGAAAATGAAATGAAATAGCATTCATTTGTGAATTGTAAATCAAAGTAAAGTATTTAAGAAATTAATTTACGATCAAAATTGTCGTAAGCTGTTTCATAAAACCCGCATGGCCTGTGCTTGTTCACATTCACCGATCTATGATGTGCTTCTAAATTGACTTAAAATAATTAAAAAAAAAAAAATCACCGTGGCTACCCATCTAAACAATGAGGTTGTATCAGATAGATACAAATTTTGAAACTGGCACATGTCCAACTGCATTACTTTCAGGAATTATTTCACATGGATAATGTAGTGAAGGAAAGCAATGCAACAGTGTTTACTACAAGTTGCAATGTTTACACAATGAAAGATACTATTAATTGACTTACTCCATTCAGTTTGTCTCCTTATTAATTATTATTAATATCTAACTGTTATGTGTATTATATATTCTCTATATACATGTAGTATATGAATATAGTTTATGAATGTATATTGCCACTGGAGCTATTTGGCTCCAATTTTTCTAATTTGGCACCAACTTATTTGGCGCAAGTGGTGGCGCAAAGAAAAAATAAGCCAGAGGTGACCCAGCTGATTTACATTATCACATAACATGGCTTCTGGGTGTGTAATAAAGCCATGACTTATATCACACTAGTGTATTTACTATGCAAATGAGGACCGAATCACCATATTTTTACACATTAAACCATTAGCCGTAATTATTACCTGGTATATTATATCATACGATGCATTTGGACATATCTTAATATTTGACATCTTACTTCATAAAAGGCAATTAAGTTAAATTAAATTTGGTTTAGCTTGTAGCATTATTTGAAGTGCAAACGCGTTTAAATCATTATGTGGTCCGAGTATTAACTTTCATACCCATCCAACCCTATCTCCAAGAAGCGAAAATGGAGTTGGCTGGGGTATGAAATAAAAAACTTAATTTCGGCTTAAAAAGTTTGCATATTGCAAAATTAAAACATTAAATAGGTATTTTTAAACAGGTTATCATATTTTTGGGTAAAAAAATGTTTTTAAAGGTGGTTTATTGTCGAAATATCCATTATACAATCCTGCTAATATAAGGTTTCCCATCGCTTAATGGAATTAAGGTGGGACCACGTAATGCGGCTTCATAACACATCTCCATGATTCAACAAGTTTATTGAAGTCAATTATTGTAAGATCCTATATTTATTTCATGGAATTTGTTTTCAATAAAAATTGCCTCGTTTCTAAAAGTCTATACTGAAAGGAAAAAGAAACGCAGGGTGCGTATTTCCGCTATATATTGCATATACTGCACACTTAATTCAATATATATTCCAAGGAAATCCCAAGATGTTTTGTAAAAAAAAAAAGTGCAGTTAGTTAGAGAAAGGACACAACTGTGATGTTGTAGACGTTTTAATCACAGTACACGTTGTAACAAGAAATTCATAAATGCTGAAGTTCCTCTTTGAAAAATTGAGCCAGTTCAGTACTGTATTTAATGTTAAGTGATTGCAACATTTAAAGCCTAAGTTTGCTCACCTGCTTGAGCCAAATGCGCATTCTGACGATAATGAAACTTTAAAGGGGTAACCATTGGTGTGTTCAGTGCTGTTTAAACCTTCTTTCTAAAAGGACAGGCCTAATGTCGCCCTATACCATTCGATTAGCAGTAGCATATTAAACATACAATATATAGCGGAAATACGCACCCTGCGTTTCTTTTTCCTTTCAGTATATATATTATGCTTATACATCATGTATGTCATGTTCGGTCCATTCACCCAGACAAGGTTTTTGATGATAGTTCACATAAGTAACTTACTCCATTTTTATGAGGCCATGTCATTACGTGGTCCAAGTATTAACTTTCATACCACATCCAACCCCTTCTCCAAGAAGCAAAACCGGGGGTTGGCTTGGGTATGAAATAAAACTTTAATTTCGGCTTTAAAAGTTTGCTTATTGTAAAATTAAAACATTTGTAATTTAACTGGTTATTGTATTTTTTCCAGTAAAAAATGTGTTTAAACGTGTTTTATTGATGAAATATCCGTTATAAAATCCTGCTAATATAAGCTTTCCCATCGCTTAATGGAATTAAGGCAGGACCACATAATGAACCATTTGAGCAGCTTCTGACCCTCTTAGACCTCTTTGCTTCTTGTTTGGTGATAATACACAAACGTCGATATTGTGGAAATGTTTATCACAAAAGACAATAATTCATGTTAGCGATAACGGTCACTGATTTTATCGCCTTTTTTTTTGGCTTATAATGATAATTTATGACTTTTTTAATTTTGGTAAATATGGAATATTTTGATATTTTCTTATATACTATGTAAAATAAGTTTAGCAGCACGTAGGGAATTATGAAATATTTACCATTTTTCAAAGCATAATAACACAAGCACAACATACAACATTTAATTCAATCCCTTTTTGATATTTAACACACATTTTATTGGTAATTGGTAAATAGGGGTAAATAGGGGTTGAATTAAATGTTCTATGTTGTGCTTGTGTTATTATGCTTTGAAAAATGGTAAATATTTAAAAATTCCCTAGATGTTGGTAAACTTATTTTACATAGTATAGTTATATTCAATATTCAATTAATAATGTAAAACAGTTGCCATTTAATACTGTTAATCAGTACATATAGTGTTGTTGTTGTGATTTTTTGTTTGTTTGTTTGCAGCTTTTTTACATTTTATGTTCTTGAACTCCATTTGTGGGGGAAAACTATGTAAATAAATGTAAAAATACCATAAAATGTAAAAACTAACTAAAAAAATAAAAGTTAAAATTTACTTTAACACCATTCACATATTAAATCATGTAATACACATACATATGATAATTACATTATTAGGTATTTGCACGTGTTATTTTTTAAGAAATACATTTGTGAGACTACAGGAATAATCATTTAAAATTCACATCTGCATAGTTTTGCTGTATATGCAAATGTTCATAAAAGATTTTGTTTTAATTGATGAATTAATTTTACCACATTTTATTTTCTATCTTGTCATAGGCTACCCTGCACAACAGATGGGATACCCAGCACAGCAGCCTCTTATGCAACAACAAATGGGTGTCCAGGAACCACAGGGGCCCGGATACACCGACGAAGATTTCAAGCAGGTCAAAGAAATGTTCCCAAATATGGAGGATGATGTCATACAATCTGTTTTCGTAGCAAATTCAGGAAACAAAGACTCAACAATAAATTCTTTATTGCAAATGAGTGCAGACTGAGCAAAAAATGGTGGTGAATGTAATGTTGTGACACGATATCATTTAACTTATATGTATATATGTACTTGGAATTACTTTTTAGCTCTACTGATCAAAGATCAGCAGATGATCAAAGATCAGCAGAGCTTATGCCGTGGCGCAGTGTCTCGACGTCTCTCCATCCGTCTGTCTGTCCGTAATTTTTGCGGCGACTACTCCTCTGAAACTACTAGATGGATTTTCATGAAACTTTACAGGAATATTGTCGATGATGTCTAGTTGATCCTAGCAAAAATTCACATTGATGTGAAATCCAAGATGGCCGTCAAAGCTAAAAATTGATTTTTAAAAAACAAGTTTGTAGCGACTACTTCTTGAAAACTATAAGTGATATTGATATGGGATTTTTTCTAAAATTAATTTGATTAAACATCAGCAGCCATCTTTGTTTACATAGAGTTATATAATAAAAACTTGTAGCGACTACTCCTCTGAAACTACTTGACGGATTTTCATGAAACTTCACAGGAATGTTGCTCTGAATGTCAAGTTGATCCTAGAAAAATTAAAAAAATAGATTTTTAAAAAACAAGTTTGTAGCGATTACTTCGTGAAAACTATAAGTGATATTGATATGGGACCTTTTCTAAAATACTCAGCATGACATGATGTTGGTCATTGATGAAAATCATTTTGATTCAATGTTAAACATGGCTGCCAGTGGCCATATTTGTTTTCATAGAGTTATATAGTAAAATCGTGTATCGACTACTCCTCTGAAACTACTTTAGGGATTTTCATGAAACTTAACAGAAATGTTGCTCTTGATGTCTAGTTGATCCTAGCAAAATTTCAGGTCAGCCAGAAATTCAAGGTGGCCGCCATGGCTAAAAATAGATTTTTAAGTAGCGACTACTTCTTGAAAACTATAAGTGATATTGATATAGGGCTTTTTATGAATGACATGATGTTGGTCCTTGTTGAATTTTTTTTTGAATCGACATTAAACACTGCTGCAGCAGCCATCTTTATTTACATAAGAGTTATATAGTAAAAACAGATTTTCATGAAACTTCACAGGAATGCTGGAATGCTGATCTAGCTATCAAAACCTATCAGTAGAGCTTCAAGGTCATTGACCTCTTGTTTTAAAGACAATTTAAATGTTTTTTGTGGTTGATTTATCACACATGATATATTACAAAGCAATAGTCTTAAAATGTCTGATTTCAACTTAAAGTTGAAAAACCTAACGCTGATCTCACATTAGAATCACTACTTCTAACCCGCCAGTCCTTCACGGAAATGTTAATATAAAATAAAGGCTTGTAGTCTATCTGGATTGTGATAATGAGTTATAGTTGCGTTGTATTACAACATAAAGAAGCATCAGAATTATTTTAGCTTTTTGTTTTTGATTTTTTGATTTAAAAATTATACTACTACAGTGTTAATGTCTAGTATTTGTCTCTAAATATTGTATTTGTATTAACTAAGTTTTGTTGACAACTGAGCATTATGTATAATAATGTTTTCATTTGTATTTAACTAAGTTTTGGTGAATTAATCACCAGTGACAAGCTGAGCATAACACAATAACACATTATCCTGCTTATATCATTAACAATTTCAAGATTATTCCATTTTTAGACAATCCACAAAAATAAAGATATTGCAAAAAAAGAAAGAAAATACTTCCATACAATTAATTGATCTCATTTGATCTAAATGAATATTGTTCTTGTTTTAAACATTTAGTTAAACAGACACCAAGTTTACCAGAAAAATTGCAGACGCAAAGTTTACCAAAAAAGTTGCAGATGCAAAGTTTACCACAATCGTTCTTAGTAAAAAATTATGTCATGCAGAAATTCGAGTAAAAATAGATGGGTTTATAAAATAAACCACTTCACATTTTAAATTAGTAATTTCTTAGCTTTTTGTTCTTTAGTGATACCCTTGTCCGTGCGTCTTGCGTCAAAAAATTGTACAGACTCTTAACTTGGGTATTTGTTATTCAATCGTCTCCAAACTTGGTGAAATTGTATATGGGCACATTGTCTTAGCCAAGTTCTGTAATTGGTCCATTGCTCAGTAATTCCAGTGTTATGCCCCTTGGAATAGTAAAAATTCACGAAATCAACATTGTCCGGACTCTTTAACTGGGGTAATCTAATCCAATCTTATCCAAACTTGGTAAAATTGTATATGGGCACAATATCTCAGCCAAATTCTATAACCGGCCTTGTTGGCACAGTAAGTCCAGAGTTATGCTCCTTGGAATAGTAAAAATTAGTATCCGAAAGACAACCTTATTAATATGTGAAGCAATAACGGGCACATCCACGTCTCGTGGACACATTTCTGGTTTAAACAAATTTAGCCCCAATGCCTGATGTACCCGCTTATAAGTAAAAATAAAATTAAATAAATAAATTGTAGGGTATTCATTATAAAATTCTGAAGTTGCCATGTCACATGATGTATACATTTTTATAGCCATATGTAGGCAATAATTATGCTCATTTCATTCAAATGCTTTGGTATTTCTGGGATGCAATGTCATTTTTAGCAAATGTTAAGCCATATATGATGTCGTTTTTTTTGTTGTTTAGGCAGACCACCGACTTATTTCTGGGTAGAACCAGTAATGTATACCTCTCACAAGTTAGCTCCCAGTGGGAATTGAATCCGCAATGGTGAGAGGTGAGAAGGTTTACAACGCAATGTCATTAACCCCTCGGCTACAGAGGTCCACAATAAAAGCTTAATAAAAAAAAAAAGTTCATTGAAAGTGTGTGAAATAGAAATGTTAATATAAAGTTTCCTTTTAAAAGGAACGGCTTGCCTGAGCATGAATGGGAACAGAAATGTTATCGATTACACAAAACCTTGCACAATATATTGGCTACATTTGCGATTTATGCATACAGCAGGTTTGTCTTGTCAGTGTGTATAATGTGCTATGGTCATAATGTGTAAAGGAAATGTAGGCATACAGCCAACAATCTTACAAACATTGTGGGCGCTATCTGATTGGTCAACAACTGAAGTCAAACTTTTGCAGCTGTTAACTAGGCCAAATTAGAAAATAATGTGATGTTACTAGGTGAGATTAAAATATTGTAGTATTTGCCTTTCCTACCTACGTAAACAGACTATATAACGTTTCCCTTTAAAAGGAACGGCCTGCCTGAGCAGGAATGGGAACAAATTAGTATTGATTACACAAAACTTTACACGATATATGGGCAACATTTGCGATTTGTGCATACAGCCAAATTGTCTTGTACATGTGTATACTGTGTTATGGTCATAATGTTTAACCCTTAGCCCGCTGAGCACGACTATAACAGCCTTTGCGTCCATTGTAAACCCAGATCTGCCTGGGAGTAACTGGATTTACAATGTCTGGCTGCTGATCAGTCATTTCCCCCAAAACACCCCTTTGTCACTTAAATGGAATGATCTTAATTCAAAGAAAGAACAGTCCATTTTATATATATGTAGCGGGTTAAGGTTTAATCGATATTATTATTATAACACAACTAATATATATCCATGCTTAGAACAGATTGATGAATGATCATCACAATCGTGTATTTAATGTTAGATCATCATCAGATATATGTGGCTATAATGGCTAAAAGATGCCGATTTATAAACATTACAAACACATGGTAGTGTTTCCTGCGCTGTTGAACTTATAGGTTAATTCAGCTTTTCAGCAGTGAACCAGTTACTTCTGAATTGGTTCCTGTGCTGTTGAACATAGTCATTAAGCTTCCAATTTTTTGAACAGAGAACGGGTTACTTCTGGTAAAAAACTGATGTCAGTACATGGGCAAGTACTTGTAAGTGCGAGTCAAACAATATGGGGTATATCAGGATTTTCATAAGTGTCTAGACTAGACTTAAAATTGTCAAAAAAATAGTATATCAATTCTAAAGGGCCTAAACATAATGAACGAGTCTAACAATGAAGCTTTATTTATAAGGAAATCTATGCTACATATAGAGGATCTTACATGAGTACTCTTTCATTACTGAATTTATTAAACGAGTTGGCAAAATGATATAATGCTAGGCTCTTGCCGAGCATTATATCATTTTTGCTAACGAGTTTAATAAATTTAATAATGAATGTTAGATTCTATTTATTACATAACTTATAACTTACATTAACGTGACGTCCATGACAAACGTGAGGTCCATGACGTCATTAACGTTATAATGTTAAACCACTAGTGGAATACCGAAAATATGGAATGGTGTTATTACACTCCCACACCAGATGTTATGTGATAAAGGAATATATGCTATCCTAGGTTGTGCACCAGAGTTAATTTAAACATATGATTCATTACATTCAAATTTAAGACCAGAACAACATGGTGCCAACATCATATATTCATTGACATTTTTATGATGTATACAAACATTTTTGAATTTTTAGATTCTTTTAGAAAAAGCATGATTTACCCCCGTTTAAAAAAAAGATTCTGTATGGCTCGTAAATTATTATTTACACAGAGGTAAACTGTCCGAGTTGTGCTTCTTGTTAATGGCAGTTGTTTTGAACTCACTTTAAAAGGTACAATCAAGAGGAAACGGAGCAGAAGAGTTAAAATATATTTTAATCCTTTATAAAAAAGTTATGATTATTTTTATTAAAGTATTTGTTTAAATTTATGTAATGAAATAGAAATTATGAATGTTAAAGTCAGAATTGTTACAAAAAAAATTCTTTTTGACATGCACACGTTTATGATCATGATTCTGTTATTGTCAAAATAAACATGTAAACATGAAGCTGTTTTTGTATTTTCAATCCCAGGTGTTATGGTCTGGCCGCAACTTTGAACAGTGAAGGCAGTTATGAAAGTTTAGTAAAACTACTACAGTACATAAGTCCCTATATACATAGAATGAGAGTGGTATTCAAAACTCAAGAGTCCTACAGTTCTTAATTTTTAAATTGAAAAACAATGACTAGTTTTTTACTTCAAAATCTTTTAACTATGTTTTCCTTATATAAACAATTTAATTGGATTTTACGGCTTACCAACAGATAAAAGGTTATATATGGCGCCTGTCCCGTGTGGTTCCCGGGGGCCCCATTTGGTCACGGGGCAAAGAATAGGGCCACTGCAGATCCCTTTGGAGGTAGAATCCCCCCAAATTCATGTTCATTTTATCATTTTTTGTTCATGTTCATTAAAGGTCTTCATCATGATCCCTGCATTGTTCAGGTGCCATCTCGCTCATATCAAAAGAGCAGTGGCAGAAAAACAAATGGAGTTTCTACGATAGAATTTGCAGCAACTCTGCAGTTCAGGGTGAGAAGGTTCTAGGCCCATTTTCCATATTTTATCTCTATGTACATGGAGGATGAGCCTGGCATGTTCATGCCTGTTAGGTGCCATATAACCTTTCATGTGTTGGTGCGCCTTAAAACCCAATTCAATTCAATTCAATTATATGGCGCCTAACAGGAATGCACATGCCAGGCTCATCCTCCATTTACATCAAGATAAAATATGGAGAATGGGCCTAGAACCGTCTAACCTGCAGATTTGCTGCGAATTCTATAGTCGACACTCCATTTACAATGGAGCCACATTTCCACATTTGCATTGGCGGTGTCCTGATGAAGACCTGAAATGCGCATGATAAAAAATTACAAAATGAACACGAAGGGGGTCTTACCCCTCTGCCTCTAGTGGATTTGCAGTGGTCGTATTCTACCCTGATCTACCTTGGCAGCCACACAGGGATATATACAAGAAATCCATTGTCGAACAAGGACTGGACATGAACAGGGATTTAGCATATAAATAGGTACATGTAGTCAACTAAAAAAACTTCATGTTACTTTAAAGTGACCTATTTGTGTACTGGAGTATTGAATTAAGAAATAAAATATTTCCAGCGTGTTTATATTGTCCCAGATCAATGTGGGCGGGACTTGAAAAAGTCTAAGATGGAATTTTATGTATCATGAAACACATTTTGTAGAGAGATTGCACAAAATACAAATTCTCACAACTTACATTTTATGCCTATCTTTCAACATCCAACGAGAAGAATATACAGCTTCGACATCCTATTTATGTTGTTGGAACGTAGCATCGCTTAAAATAGCACATTTCAATGTGTTGTTGTTTTGCAACTGATGTTTAAAATGACGTCTCGACAGTAAATCGCGTTTTCTGGCGTTTAAATTGACATCTTAACGGTTGACATACCTGATGTCAGAAGTTTATGTAGCTTTTTTCAGACCACCCCAATAACCAATCAACATTGAGTGTTTTATTAAACCATGTTAGATAAGTTATTTATAACTTGTAAAAGTCAGGGTCATTTGTAGAATAGCTCAATTGAATTGCAGTACCCGATATACAAGTATATTCAGAGTTGGATAATCTTTTTATCTTAATTTTTTTTTATTCTTGAAACTGACTAAAACTGAAATTCAATTTTTTTTGTTTAATTTACAACATAATGACCTGTTAAAGTCAAGGTCAATCTGTTGAACCTCTCTGCACAGTTGAGCTCTACTACCCAATGTCTAGTATGATTAAAGTTTGGTGGATTTAGTGGATTTAGTTCTTAAAAAACGGACAAGCAAACAAACTTAACATTAAATTGACATTAAAGATTAAACTGATCAATTAATGACCCGTAAAAGTCGAGGTTCAAGACAAGTTTGACAATAAGCAAAATATTGGAGTTATTGTCCTCGATTATTGAAAAAATAGGAAAGTGTCTGCTTGTAAATGCACTATCTTTAATAAATGGGTTTAGATATTTTACAATTTTTTTCAAAACAATCGCGGACAATCGATGCATGCTTCACAGAGTTATTGCACTATTAGGTTATTTTAATTGAATTGAGTTGAACTGGGGTTTTCTGACATACCAACACAAAAAGGTTATATGGCGCCACCCCCTGTGGTTGCCGGAGTAGAATACAACCACTGCAATCTCACACAAACACACCGTCAATACCGAGAGGTAGGACTCCCCCATTCATATTCATTTTTTATCATGCTCATTCAAGGTCTATCATGACACCTTGTATGTAATCGTGGAAACGTGGCTCCGTCGTAAATGAAGTGTCTACTATAGAATTTGCAGCAACTCTACAGGTTCTAGGCCCATTCTCAATTTTTTATCTTGATGTAAATGGAGGATGAGCCTGGAACGTTCATTCCTGTTAGGTGCCATATAATCTTTTATATGTTGGTGCGCCTTAAAACCCAATTCAATTCTATTTGGCGCCAACAACGTTATAAATACGCAATAACGTTTGTATGTATGTACGGTTTTTAAGATCCTTTTTCAAAGTCTTTCAGCCATGTAACGACGGTGTCAACTTGTAGCAGTGAGCTGTATGCTAAACTTTGTTTTGCTGCCACAATGGAATACAACGCCTTTAGACACACAACGATACCCCAGCCAGTCACATTATACCGACATCTGGTCGATCAGTCCTAGCCCCACCCTTTATATGCTGAACGTCGAGCAAAGGAGCTACTAGTACCATCTTTATGAAGTCTTTGGTGCAACCCAGCTGCAGATTAAACCCAAAACCTACTGCACGCAAGGCAGACAGTCTACCACTGTCATTACGAAGGTTCAATAACTTTAGTAAATGATATCTTAAAGTAGCTATCCACCCAAGAACAGCCAAAATTTACAAAACGTACACCATTTCTAAACCTACTGATGACAATATAACTTATATAATTTAAGAATCCAAACTCTATAGACACAATATAAACTCCTTGAACCAGCCAGGCGAAACCCAAGAAATGGAGCTTCGAATTAAGACCCTGTTAATGAATCTTTACTTTTAATCGGCACATATATACATTATCATATGACATGAACACCTTACAGAATTTTGATAAACGGTCTTGTAGTTTAATTTTTCCGTTAGTTGGCGGGATAGCTACTTTAACTTCCACTAAAGAATATAAATTTACCTAAAATTATGACTTTGACAATGAGCATATATAAAAAAGCCACTTGTACATTTATGGCATTGGGCGTCAAAATATTTTAATTCTAATTTGCTATTACTTAAACTAACCCGCTAAATAACGGCAAAATTACACTACAAAAGTTATATCAACTCTATTCAGGTGTACAGGTCATAAAGTAATGTATATGTGCCGATGTTTCTTAAAACACCCGTTATTGAATATAAGTAAAATGACTTGCGAGTCGGTAACTATATTACAGTCACAAGGTTACACAATATTCATGTCCTGCTCCATAACTGGGGTGGAACTTCCCGTGTGTAGCAATAGACGTGTAAGCATCATCATAGACCGTCTACATCGCATGTTCAAGGTCAGGCAAGTTTGTTGTCTGGACCAATAAAATTCTAACAGAATCAGATAATGAGATGAAATTGTGTATGTATCATTAATACAAAACAAAAATCCCTCGAAAAAGTAATCTTGGTTAAATTGTCACTACATACACAAATAAAATTACATGCCCCGCTTGGTTCCTGTACCTCAATGTACAATGCACCATATAAGTCTCACTAAACAGTTATTTTCCTTGCCAGTCATGGTAGGCACTTTCTGGCGCTTAAAAAAATAAATCTGTTATTCGGTTCTTGTTTATTTCCTAAAATGTGCAAATAGTTTCTCTTTTTTTGTTGCAGGTGACAAGAATGGGACAAGTTCATGATTTCATGCAGGTTTGGATATGCCTGAATGTTTCTGAGCCCAAATTTGAGAATCTAATACCGGTTAGTGATACACTTGAAAATGAAAGTGAAATGGACAAATTCGAAGGGTCTCTTCAAACTATTGATATTTAAAAAAAAGCAAACTGGTCAACCCTTTGTTTTTTGCTGGATAATTCGAGCAACAGACGTAGTTTCACAAAGAAAATATTTTTAAGAAAATTCAGGAAGTTTTACAGTGGTCCAGAGGGGTCCTGGTTAATATGTAGAGCAATGTAAAATTAACTGTGTTGTGAGACGTATACACTTCTTATTACCTTTTAAATGTTTTTATTATACCCAACATATTTTTGTCCCGTCGTGTTGCATCCAGTAAGTTTTATTACTAGCAGTCCTCAAGTTTTGAATGGGTTGTTCCCCCAAGACTTCATGTACACATAACTGACAACTAAGAGCAGGGGTATTCATCACCTTCAGTGATAGTTCTAGTTTTGTAAATCAATATAGATGAACATACTTGTTTATACGCACCCTAGAGTACGGCCAAGGGGTTAAGCAAGCATATGCCCATAGAAATCTCATTAAAATGTCGATCAATGGAGTTTTTTTTAACCTTTTGTGGTTGCAGATGATAAAATTTCTTCTGGTAGATGTATAGAGCCTCACACCAAACTCAGAGTCGCATGTTCACGACGAAGTCCCGCTTCTTCTGCATGCCAACCTCCTTAATCACTTTCTTACGCTTTAAGTTGGAAGTGAATTCAGAAATCAAAAACAAAATGTCCGACAATTGTTTATTAATCACAGCATATTTAAGTGATAAATAGCAAACATATAATTAATATCATTATAGCTCAACCTAGATAAATTAATGCAAATTAACTTGACCTACTGAAGTTGACGTTTAATATTACAGAGTAGGTAATCATGTAGCTGTTGTTCATTTGATACCAAAACATTGAGGCGTATCTGAAACCCGTTTTCACATCATTAAGTTATTAAGAAGGTTACGTTTACTTTAACATCACTTTACCTAGGTTGATTATAATAAAAACTGCATTTTTATTTACACATATTTTACATAAATAAAGGAAAGCCAAGATTTCGGCTTTGCATTTTGTGAGAAGTTATACCAAGCAACATTAAAAAAAAATAAAATAAAAATATAATATCACATAAGTAAACTGTTTACAATGTCTGTATGTAAAGTATAAACAACAGACCCGTTATACCAGCGTCATTTATAATACACTATGAATGTGCTCAATTGTCTCGTCTTGCCATAACACATTGCACATATCTGAAATCGCCGAATCCTTTTCAAGTTGGCAACTGGTATACACAAATGCTTAGTTCAAAATAGCAGTGAAAAGGTAATCTTAAAGTATTCATCAAGCATTTAACGGAGAACTTTGATTTATTCATCTAGTATGTTTACTTTAAACCTGCCTCCATATATTTAAATAAGAGGAATTGAATTGGGTTTTACGGCGCACCAACACATGAAAGGTTATATGGCACCTAACAGGAATGAACATGCCTGGCTCATCCTCCATTTACATCCAGATAAAATATGGAGAATGGGCTTAGAACCTTCTGCAGAGTCGCTGCAAATTCTATAGTAGACACTCCATTTACGATGGAGCCACGTTTCCACGTTTGCATACGCAGTGTCAAGAAAAAGACCTTGAATGAGCATGATAAAAATGTTTAGTTTTCAATTGTTCATCTTTATTGTACCATAGGTTTAAATATATTATTGATGTTAAATAGTCAATTAGTATTTTGCAAAAAGCAATTCACTTTGACCTATTCAAATATTTAATAATTAGTTGCAAATATGAAGTTATATAGAAAAATTAACGGAATGCGACGAAATTTAAAACAATCAAGCTTGCCACGTGTCCCTGTAATATCTTTTATAAAAGAGTGCAAAATTGCAACAGACGTAGTTGTAGTTACATATATACCTGATCACAAGTAATAGAGTCTTGATAAAGTTTCTACCAATAACTGACTAAATTGTTGTCTTTATTACTTTAATGTTGCAATCTGTGTTGGGAACAAGTTTAATAATTTTTAAATGACAAAACCTCCACAATTCTTAATAATTCTCCTAGAATAGGTATGCTGGCCAACAAAAGTTGCTGTAAATTTAATAATTAAAGATCTGACTAGTATGACATGCAATACAACAGCATTCTCTTTCTAAATAATTGTTTGTTTTTGTGTTTTTTTAAGTTTAGCACACTGAAGTAATAATATCTATATTACTCGTTGGTTTTCAAGTGATCAAAGTATTTATATGTAAGTTTATGCTTGGACAAACCGAAAACTTGCAATACTTAAATTACACAAAAATCAATCGGCGTGCAGGTAAATTACACCCGGGATATCTTTACTGTTTATCCTTATCTGCCACTTATTAACCATCAGCCTTCTGATTCTTCACCTTGAAATCATGCAGAGCAGCCTTGATGGCATCTTCAGCCAGCACTGTAATAAAAAATATATGTGCATTTACAAGACAAAGAAAATGTGTTTGTTTGTTTGAATGGCATGTAACGTCATTGTTAGCATATGTCAGCCCATATATGAGTCTTTTTTTTGTGTGTTAGAGGCAGACCACCCAATTTTTTCCCTGGGTAGAACCAATACTGTATACATTCCGCCGCCTGTAAGGATCGACACTTTCTCACTTGACAAGTCGAGCTCTCCATGGGATTCGAACCCGCAGCGATGAGAGAAGAGAAAGTTTTAGACACAGCGTCTTTACTATTCCGGCCATGGATGCGATTACAAAACAGAAATCTCTGTTTACAACAACATGTACATATAGTACTAGCACTGAATTAAACCTATTTTATTGCCAATATTTTACAGAGCAATATCATCATATATACAATAGAAATGTTATAATGACAAATGAGTCGGGGAAATAAGTTTTACCAACAGTAGTTTAAACCCTTCCCAGGTACTACCACTGAACTCACAATGTGTCCAGTAGAAGACAGTGGGGCAAAACGGCAAAGTCCGCGTTTTGCCTCACTCTCTTCTATCATAACTGGCTGGGGGAGTTTTTATTGTGTGCCTTGTACTCCCCGATACAGACTTAGCTGTTTTTTGCCCAACTCTCTTCTGCTTCCAATAACATGTAGTTTTTGAGGAATACGCAACCTTGATGAAACATTAAAAGGATAAGAATTTTGATGATGGGAACCTCCTTCAGCTCCAGCGATATGGTAACTTTGGCTGCTGTTATATCAACATATTAAATTAATACGGACCGACATCGGTGACAAATTATTTGATTTTAAAATAGATGTTTGATAGCTTGATAGTCAACTCTTCTAGGATATTCAATCCATCTTGAGTTCAGAAAAGGATTCTGTAGAAGTTATGTATAACGTACGTTAAATATATAAACTGAATTTTGTTCTGCTATTTTAATAAAAAATCACGCTTCAGATTATAACATCATGTTAGATTTTACAAATACATGTACATGTAAGTACATTGTCTAATTTTATCACGTCTGATATTTAAACACATTTTCAAAAATAAAGGGATTCAAGTAGATATCTACATAAAACTTTGGAAATAATTGCATTTGCATGGTGCCTTTTCAAGAGAATACTCAAATACAAGTGCTATATAGGAAGTAAGAATCATCTATAATGGTTAGCAACTATATATCTTCAGTAAAGAATACATGGTGAGGTCTGGGCCTGGAAAACATTTGTGTATGGAAAACGTAATCACACATTACCAATACTTACTGGAACAATGCAATTTCACTGGCGGCAACGAGAGCTCTTTAGCGATTTCGGTATTCTTGATATTTCCAGCATCTTCAACCTGTTAATACAGCAACACTTCATGAAGACATATAAAAAGCAAAATGTCAAACAAGACAAGAGGTCAATGACCTTGAAGCTCTACTGATTGATTTTGATTTCAGGAAGTAGTCGCTACAGACTTGTTTTTTGAAAATTTATTTATAAGCGTGGCGGCCATCTCGAATTTCCGGCCGACCTGAAATTTTACTCTGATCAGTAGAGCTAAAAACCAACGATACTGATAAATAACATGGATGCTCCCCAATATAAAGAATTTGTGACTTAATAAAAATGGCTTAAAAGCCACAGACCAGTCACAAAACGTTATACCAGCTTTTGAACTTTGACCCTCAAGTGTGACCTTCATGACTGAAACCTGTTCACTACTCACAGTCTATTTGACATCAAATTTTCTATAAAATATCATTAAATCCCTCCACTTAATCAGTTACAAAGTTTTCACAAAACTAACTACTTCTGACTGGAACATAACATAAGTGACCTGAAAGTTTGCAACACATTGTCAAGTTTGCAGCCAGTAAATATGTTTGTAAATAATCATCAAAAAGTCCCTCACACCACCAACCCTCACCCCTGCACCCAACTCTGCCCTTAAAGTTACCGGGTATAGTATAGGACCATTGCCAATCACGCTAGAGGCAGATGGGTAGGACGCTGAACATAGAGTAAGGACCTGGAAGTTCGCAACATACTGTCAAATTTAGTCAGAAATATTTTTGTAAATTATCATCAAACCTCCCTCCCACCAGCCCCCATGTGCCAATCCCACTGGAAGAAGAGAGGTAAGACCCCACCACCCCCCCCCCCCCCTCCCCACCCATTCATGTTCATTTGATCTTCTTTTTTTTTCATGCTCAGTACTCTTCAATCATGACCCTGCCTGAGTGTGTAAATGTGGAACATGGCTCCATCATAAATAGTGTGTTCCAGGCAGATTCTGTTTATGTTTATCTCAATGTTAATGGTGGGCGGGCCTGAAACGATCATTCCTGTTGGCGCCGTGTAACCTTTTTGTTTTTGTGCACCTTAAGTCCAATTCAACTCCAATTCCACCCACTCCCTTAATTTGACTTAATTCTTTACATTTTTTGTCAAGTTAACATCATCCGACTTGAGCACCATCACACCTCCATTTTTATGGATTAGGATGTTTTAGCATTTAATAGGAATGGGGTCTAAAAAATGGCCCCGAAAACGATCGAATCTATCACTGCAGAGACAATATGTGCATCTCCACTTAAGACTGTCATTAAAACTACTGTAAATTACTGTACTGGAAAGTAGAGAGTGACAGATAGAAAGTACACTAATAATACAAGTTATAGTATTAATCAAGTAACAAATCAAATCTGAGCTTCAAAGGTTTGCGTACTCTGTTATCAGGGCTAGAAATTAACATTTTTAGTTTACTAGACCGGTCTA
The DNA here is from genome assembly GCA_037043455.1 of Cyrtodaria siliqua. NCBI lineage: Eukaryota > Metazoa > Mollusca > Bivalvia > Adapedonta > Hiatellidae > Cyrtodaria > Cyrtodaria siliqua. Next base: position 222,559 of record JAWPHD010000034.1, read on the forward strand.
GTAGTTGGGTAAAATCACTAGACCTGCTCAAAATTTACTAGCCCAATATAATATTTAACAGAAAATACTATTTTAATTCAAGTTTCCGTTTCTTTATCAGAGTTTTACATTTATTGAAACTTTGGAAATATCAGGTTTTTAAAAGACCTGTTAGGTTAAACAGTGCTGTCACTACATAATCTATCGATTTATAATTTATTTCTTATTTGAATAATTTTTGTTACTAGCCCATCAGGACTACCCAGACACAGACTTTGCTAGCCTGGCAGCATTTTTTCTAGGCTCGGGCTACAGGACTAGTGCTAATTTCGAGCCCTGGTTATATCCTTAAATGATGTTACTTACACTCCTTCCCTTGATCCACTCTGTTGCCAGGGAGCTGGAAGCAATCGCTGAGCCACAGCCGAAGGTTTTGAACTTGGCTTCAATGATTTTTCCATTGTCATCTACTCTAACCTATGCAATAAAATGATTTGTGAAATATCGCAAGTATCAGTCCATGAAACTATGAATTCCAACTCTAACAGTTCTAAAATTAGAGATTTTATTTCTTACCCTTCTTAAAATGTTAAGACTGATTTATGATGTGTCGCACAGCTCACGCTCTATTTGTATTCTATACATGTAACTCTTTATTTACAACTTTTCTGTAATAATGTCTACAACAATCATACAACTCCTCCAAAATCTCATATGGTTGGAGATGATGTGTATAACTGAATATGCTGCTCAGTGTTCTCCTTCACCCATTTCAGCCAGCTGCAGGGCCCAAACTCAGCCAGCTGCAGGGCCAAAATTCATCAAATGTTTGAGCACAAGAATCAGACTCGGACTCAACATCTCATTTTATTTGCAAACCCTATCAACACCAAAGTATGGGTAAGAATTGTGATTTTCAGACATTTTCTGTTAAATTACCTTTAAAATTACTTGTTTCTGCAAGTAAATGTAGTAATTTGCTTGTAAAAAGTTTTTATTCGGAATTTAAAAAATTGAGATTTTGAGTCGAGTCCGATTCTTGTGCTCAAAAGTTTGATGAATATTATGCCTGTACTATCATACAGCTATTTTGCTCACAAAATATCATAATAACCCAGTGTAATAAATATGCAAATGAAGTTTGAATCAACGCTCAGCTCGGTTTGCAATCAAAATTGCTTCATGGACTTCACAACCATTAAAAATACTGGAATATGAAAAGCAACAAAGTAGTTCTATTGTTCGTTGTTGTATGGAGAAGACCGCAGCAACAAGACTGCATTGTATAAACATACAACATCATTATATACCCGTATAGGCACCTACATCAATAAATGCCTATTATGTGACAGTTTGAAGTAAGTTATTTGATAAAAAGAATCACATATTTGTGCTTACTTAATATTGAATTTAATACATCAAATATATTTATTTGTTTAATAAATTCCATATGAAACGGACACTTATGTAATATTCTCTCTCTATATAAATTTTAAACATGAGCTGACATACATACATCTATAACACCATTTCTGGGTCTAACTCAATTCAGTCTATCTGTTATCATGGTTATATGTATACTTATATGTATACTTAACACTAACCTGCAACTTCATGACATCACCGCAAGCAGGGGCTCCGACCAATCCGGTGCCAACATTCTTGTCGTTCTTGTCCATGGAACCAACATTGCGAGGATTCTCATAGTGGTCTATCACCTGCAGAGAAGCGCAATTAATAATAGAGGTTGATTTTAGTAAAAACAGATGTCTCCCACAGAGGCGTAAGAGTAAGTGAGGGATGTGTGATTTTTTTGCTTATCAAAAAAACAAATTAATATTTCTTCTTGGCACAATGGAAATAGATGTCTCTGATGGCATTGGGGATGGTGGTGTATAGTTAAAATTTGGATGGTATCAAAAAAGAAAATTATTTGGTATATCATTTATTATAGTGTGGAGTACATAATCCAACGGTACTAGGGTGTTGTCACTTTTATTTTTACGTTGAAAGGGATAAAATCAATAAAAAAAAGAGACCGAGGTTAAACAAACCAAATGCTTTTTATTTGAACAAAACTGAGTATCTAGAACTTATTTTATACCAATTTGAATATCGGAAATCTGATAATTTTTTATAATTTTTTATTATGTACATATAAATAAGACTATAATGGCACCATTTCCTTTCAGTTTTAGTAAAAAATGCAGTAAATTGCTTGTTCTATGTTGCATCTATAAATCAACTATATATATAAGTATATATTTTCTGAAAGATAAAACCTTGAGTTTTAATAAAAATTGAATTTTAAAAAATTATATCTTGTGCAATTCAAAATGGCTGCCAAGATGGCAATTCACAGCAACTTTAAATTATCTAAAGTGGCAATAATAAAGTTTAAGATGAAATAATTGAAATATTACTTATAATAATCTGAATTTACATCTTGTGCAATTCAGAATGGCTGCAAATATGACCGACAAGATGGCCGCCATACGTCTTAACACTTACTTTGCACAGACTTGTCTTTCTATATATGATAGTGAGAGGGTATGGTACCGGCAATAAACACACAGGACTTCTTAGTCAAAAACACAAAAGATTCATAAAAGCTAAACAATTTTCAGACTTTGAATCGAAAAATATCATTGAACGTCAAGAGACAAACAATTTAAAGTGCTTTGTGGTTGACAACGCCAACACTGACCAATACAGGAACTCGTTCTTCGTTGAGACAGTGATTAAGTGGAACCACCTGGACGAGGACACTATCAGCACCCAAGCAGTAGATGGATTATAGTGGTCCCTTTCTAACTGTTACTAAGCTCGCGCAATTTCCCCGAAGTTATATACCAGCATTGGTCCTTCTTCATACTTGTACAGATACAGAACTTTTATAACATATGCGCCATACTCGTTAGAGGCCAGTTTCTGTCCAAGCCCAGTTTCCGTCATTCTCATTTAAAAAACGTTTTTACACTGCAAATTACTTTCGCGATGTCACTTATTGTCAGCCGTTTATAACTGAAGATTGGAAACAGGAAAAACAACCAAAAAGTAAATAAGCGGTAAAAAACGAAAGGGATTTCTCCGAAAAATGTGTTTACTTCCTTTTATGGCGCTGGGGATGCGCGTGCATACTGCCGCATAATAAACTATTAAAAAAATAACACTGTAATGACGTCAGTTTTTAATCACTCTTCAGTGGACGCAGTTAAAATATACCGTGATTATATAATTTAACCAAAGAGAAGCAACTCGAATAACCTGTATCTGTTTTATTTACACAGAGTTACTGTAAATTGTCGTCGTTGAACGTTTTACATTGACGTGACCAGGCGCATTGTTATAACGATCGATGTGACTGATGGAACAATGTAAACATACCATTTTTACAATGAAATAATTAATTGTTGAATAGACTTGCAAACAAGTTTCTAATTCATAAAAGTTTACTTCCTTTTATGGCGCTGGGGATGCGCGTGCATACTGCCGCATAATAAACTATTAAAAAAATAACACTGTAATGACGTCATATTTTTATCACTCTTCAGTGGACGCAGTTAAAATATACCGTGATTATATAATTTAACCAAAGAGAAGCAACTCGAATAACCTGTATCTGTTTTATTTACACAGAGTTACTGTAAATTGTCGTCGTTGAACGTTTTACATTGACGTGACCAGGCGCATTGTTATAACGATCGATGTGACTGATGGAACAATGTAAACATACCATTTTTACAATGAAATAATTAATTGTTGAATAGACTTGCAAACAAGTTTCTAATTCATAAAAGTTTACTGTATCTTGACCTAGTTGAATATATCACTCGATAAAATACATGACGGAAACTGGGCTTGTAAACAAAATTATTTCTCAGTTTTAGTCTATTTATAAAAAGGTCACGTGCCACTTCGATAATTTATATAAAACAAAATGTTTTGGTATCAAATTTCCAGGAAGAGGTAACCTAATAGAAACTAGAGTAAAAATTGTCAGGATACATAGATTTGTCTGAAAAATTAGTTTATGAATACATAAGTGACGGAAAGTGGCCCCCGACGAGTATATATGTTAGATCATATAATTATTGAATATTTTTATTGAAAGGTCAAATACAGTCCTTTAGTTTAAAACACAAAGAATAAATAAGAGGTCAATGAAGCTCTACCAATAGGTTTTTGATAGCTAGATCAGCAATCCTGTGAAGTTTCATGAAAATCTGTCAAGTCGTTTCAGGGGATTAGTAGCTATAACTTTTTACTATATAACTCTTATGTAAACAAAGATGGCTGCGGCAGCAATGTTTAATGTCAAATCAAAATATTTTTCGACAAGGATCAGCATCATGTCATGCTGATCATTTCCGAAAAAGTCCAAGTCAAGAAGTAGTCGCTACGAACTTGTTCTTTAAAAATCTATTTTTAGCCATGGCCTCCATCTTGAATATCCGGCCGGCCTGAAATTTTGCTAAGACCAACTATACATCAAGAGCAACATTCCTGTGACGTTTCTTGACAATCCGTCACGTACATGTAGTTTCAAAGAAGCAGTCGCTACAAGTTTTTATTATAAAACTCTATGTAAACAAAGATGTCCGCCATAGGCAATGTTCAATGTCAAATCAAAATGTCAGGATGCTGATCATTTTAAAAAAAGTCCCATATCAACAGCACTTATAGTTCATGAAGTGGTCGCTACAAACTATTTTTTTTAAAAATCTATTTTTAGCCATGGTGGCAAATATTCATCTTGGCGCAGTCGGTAGCGCGGCGGATTTGTAACCGGAGGCCCCGGGTTCAATACTCTGTGGTGCCACTGAGTTTCGTCCTTGTGTTCTTAGGCAAGACACATTCTCTTAGCCTCGTCCGCCGGATGGGGACATAAACCGGGCGGTACCCGTGTATCGTTCAATCCGCCGAACACGTTAAAGAACCATAGGAATCTATTCGATAATAAAAGTAGGGCACGGTTCCTGGATTCCTATGTATCCTTTCCTTCTCTCTTGGGCGGCTCTAAATAACCTATACTGTGTTGATGAGCCGTTACAACATTCAATTTATCTTTGAACATTTGCATACCAGAAGTCTCTTTTTTTCACTAATTGTATCACAACGTGCTTGTACATTTCAGCTTTTACCGACAAATAAAATCGATCACGGTTTGATTATACTCTGCACCATCCCGCAAGACAGAACATTTTTAAATAATTTGTGTTTTTCTCTTTATTGTGGAACTGGCACTACCTGCACACCATATTATTTATTTTGCCAGGATCTTTCAATAAAGGGTCCCGAAGTCAGGGCGATAACTCAAATATGCTGTCGTTTCAAGCACCTGCAAGAATACAATTTTGTCTGCCATTAGAAAGCACTGTTAAGAAGGACTACATAAGCATCAACCAATATCGGATAAATTAGCACATGTAATTATTAGTGAATATATATGTGAATTTGACAAAATAAAGTATTATTCTTCATTTCTTCATTGATTTCGTTTTAATATAGTGCAGTAAGGTACCAAAAATCGAAGGATCAAAATCACAATTGATTCCGCCATTGTAAAAATAGAATGTGACGTCATTCAACAGATTGGCTTGTTCTTACATGATACATGACCCCCTGTTTTTATTGCATTTTTATATTGGCGGACGCTCGATCGTTTGATTGATATGCCGTGTGGTTGCCGGGGGCCCCGTTTGGTCACGGGGCAAAGAATACGGCCACTGCAGATCCCTTTGGATGGGTAGGCAGAGGGGTAAAATCCCCCAAATTCATGTTCATTTTATCATTTTTTGTTCATGTTCATTAAAGTTCTTTATCATGATCCCTGCATTGTTTCAGGTGCCATCTCGCTCGCATCAAAGAGCAGTGGCAGAAAAACAATAACGTGGCTCCAGCGTAAATAAAGTTTCTTCTATAGAATTTGCAGCAACTCTGCAGTTCAGGGTGAGAAGGTTCTAGGCCCATTTTCCATATTTTATCTCGATGTACATGGAAGATGAGCCTGGCATGTTCATGCCTTTTAGGCGCCATATAACCTTTCCATATGTTGGTGCGCCTTAAAACCCCAATTCAATTGATTGATATGTGTTTTAAAATTATCTACAGAGAAAAATGCGCATTTTTTATCTCTTGATATACATTCGTCCTATATAAAACAAAGAAGGAAAATCAATGGTGCAATGTAACCTAAATGAATGAAACTTTTTCTACGCTGTGATGTCTATTGTATTGAAGTTTATGTTTACCGAGGTTTCGGAGGAATAGGACAACTTAATAAATTTGGAAGTTAAGTTTGTTTGTTAAACTATCGTATCGTCTTTCTATCTGTTTTCGACCACCATGTGATTTCGACCGACGGCGGAAATTACGTCTGCGCACGTTTATTATGCAAATTTCGTCATCATATTTCATGATCGTCTGCTAAATGAATAGTTCTAAACAACAACAGACAACAATTGCAAATAATAAGTTTTTTTAAGGCTATGGATACTTTTCCTATGGATAGTTGATCTCTTTACCAGTGTTTTCGTCATTAAATGTATCCCATTTTAAAGCAAACGTAAACAAAATAAAATATTTTATAATGCAATGATGATTTAATCCTTCGCCTTTCATTAGACGTCAACAAGTTTTATTTACTGGTAAAATGAAAAGTAGTAAATGGGTAATATCAAGGGTGGGGTACCTGAATAAACCATGAAGCAATATCGGTGTTTGTGTTAAAAACATCTGGTAATTTTTATGTTAGTACATTTCCTACGTGACATGTGACCTAAATTCCTGACAAGCAGACGGACTTGTTTTGAAAACAGCAGAAGACAATAATTTTAATGCTCCACAGTATTGAAAAAAATCGATTTTTAGGGTAATGATGGTAGACATTTAGTCATATTTTTTTTCATAGAAAATAAGTACAGGTATGTTTCTTCTCGTTAAATTAAAAAATTGTTGATATTTTTTCATTTTTTTCTACGCTGCCAGCTATTGTGAATTTAGGTCAACACATTTGCATAAAATTGCCCGTATGAAAATACTGCACCTTGGGATAAAAGCTATAATAAATAAGGTGATCGGAAACACATGTCGTTCCCTGGAAACAAACAAGTTGAGGTCATCCATTTACAAATGTTATCGGATGGAAAATAAACAAAATGAAATCAAAGTCGCGGTAGGTTTTGTTGCAGTTTGACTATTTTATTTTAGCTAACATCATATTATGTCAAATATATAATGTATTACTGAGATATGTAACCAACTGCCATTAAGTGGTCGTAAACTAAGAGGTCGAGGATACTCTTGTAACTCCTCGATATTGAATGAAGTTGTAAAAGGTAATCTTTTTTCCTAACCTGTTAACTTATTTACAAATAGCCTACAGCAATTCACTTATTTTATAATGCAATATAAGCAAATATGCAGAAATTGTTCTACCAATGTGCACATTTTTGAGAAATTGTGTTTTTTATTTCATCACTCCCCACCCACTCCACCCTTAACCACGAAAACACATGACACATTGGTACTGCGAAGACATTTTGCATCAAAGAAAGGAGAAATTCCTAGATTATTTTTTATAAACTACTAAGGAACAACATAAAAATAGTACATTTTTGTGATATAAAGCAGCTGGCGCCGACAAACTCCTTTCCAGTGGAATAATCGCCCTCCGAAGGTTACGAAACATGGCCATTTTAAGGTTTTACTTGTGTGTTCTGGTTAAATAGTAATTGTGTTAAATAGTTAAAGATATTTTCTCAAATTTTAAACAACATTTATTTTAATTAAACATGTTGCTTTTGACTTCATTTGTATAAGTTAAAACATTTCAAACATGTTGTTTCAACGCAGTTTATAAACGAACTATTTTTATTCGCACTTGAATTTGTAAACAATGCACTATTTTAAGGGGTCAGTCTAATTCGCTGACTTTCATGGCGACATCAGCTACGCGCTGACCCAAAATTGGTGAGGAAAACGCTGACCTTTGAGGAAACGCTGACCTTGTTAATTATTTACTTAATAAAGATAATTAAACACTTTTTTGAGTACATCTCCGTAAAACAACATGTATTTGAACATATTAAGCAAAATCAGCGTTTTTTATTTGGTTTTTAATGGTTTATTTGGAAGTTGAAAATAGGTAGAAAACGCTGACTTTTTATGAATTTTACTGACTTTGCTGACCTTGATTGTGTACAGAATACTAATCTTATTATTATCATTGTTGTTATATTTTTTTGAGTATATCTAAGTAAAACAACATATATGTGAATATTTTAAGCAAAATCAGCGTTTTTTATTCTGTATTTAATGGTTTATTTGGGAGTTGAAAATAGTTAGAAAACGCTGACCTTTTAAGAATTTTACTAACTTTGACGACTTTGATTGTTTTTAGTATACTAATCTTATTTTAATCAATTTTTAAATGTCTTTAGTTGGTGAAATATGAGAGCCGAACAATGTGTGTGTGTGTGTGTAATTCTAAGGTTTATAGTCCGTCCGCCAACGAACACGTCAAGGTATACCGAAAAATATTAACAAAACTCATTTATCAATTTTTTCAACTGAATAAGGGAAACTTATTTAATTGGCATATATCAAATCGCGCAAAAACATAGCAAACTCTTGATTATTTACAATCAAGAACATTAATATTCGCCTGTTGTTCACGTATAAGTTTTAAATTATAAAAAAACGATGGCATATCGGTACCGTCATGGAACGATTAGGTAAAGATAAAAACAAAGTTGCTCAGATACATCACACTGGTAAAGACCATTGGGTGGTTTCTTTCCGAGATAATGAAACAATTACGTTATTAGACAGTTTAGGGACAGATAGGTTAGACGATTTATTATTGACACCTTCTCTACGAATTCAACTAGCTTTAGTTTATGGTGATCAATCATCAAACGTCATTATTGTCCATTTGCCCGAGACACAGAGACAGAATAATAATGTAGATTGTGGTGTCTTTGCAATAGCCCATTTAAATGAATTCTGTGTCAACAAACTGTCAACAGATGTCATATTTGACACAAAACGTATGCGTCAAACATCAACTCTGTTGGAATTCCCTAAAACTAGAAAACCTCTAAATTCAAGATTGAAGTCTAAAAACAAATAAAGACTTTATCAGTTCCTCTATATTGCGTGTGTCGTCTGTCGGATGACGCAGACGACTTAGTAGAATGCGACGAGTGCAACAAATGGTTCCATCGTAGCTGCGTAAATGCTGCTGTTGATATTTCACAATTAGACAATCAGTTCTTTTGTGCTTCATGTTTATTATAAACCCATAGATATTAACATGTGCATGTATGCTGAATGTGAAATGCTGTTTAAAATATAGTTATGGTGTTACCTTTATGATTTCCCCACAAGATAGTATGTGCATTGTTTGATGTTGATGCTGAATAAAAAATTGAATAAATGGATAACCATTATTTGTTGAGTAAGAATTGTATGATGAATCTTAAATTGTTTACATTATATTATTTCTTATTGTAATGTATCATTTATATTTGTTAGGATAATTATGATGCATAATGAGAAAGAAAAAATCAATTAACCGTTTCTAAGCCTTGATTTGTGTTCTTTGTCACTTTTGAAAAATACCAATAAAACAAGTATCCCTATTTCAGTTGAAATACTGGACTAGTTTTATGTAAATTAAAGTAACGTGCTGAGTTGAATTGTTTAAAGGTATACCCGTGTTATCTGAAGACCGCGTGCCTTTAATCTAACTAACAGGTGTCATTATCCATATATCACCTTGGTTTGGGGCGTGTCATCAATGGAGTTTGTGTATTAGTCGCTAATCCCATTAGCGTGCGAACCAGTTTTGTTTTTAAGAACAGAACAAAACATACTTTTATTGACTTGCACGTTAAGTACCTCATCATAACATATATACAACAAATACAAAATACATATTTAAATCACGTGTAACATACAAAGTATATGATTTATATACAGATATGAGGACGATCTATAAAGTATTCACACATGCGTTATAGATATTCTCTGTAACATCGCATATTTGAGATATGAAGCCAATTTAAATAGAATCATTTTGTTTTCAGTTTGCAATTAAAGTATTTTAAGTATTGTTAACTGAAAAAAATGTAACAACAATGATTAAAATAAGATTAGTATACTAAAAACAGTCAAGGTCTGCAAATTCAGTAAAGTTCATAAAAGGTCAGCGGTTTCTAACTATTTTCAACTTACAAATAAGCCATTAAATACAAAATAAAAAAAGCTGATTTAGCTTAATATATTCAAATATATGTTGTTTACATAGATATACTCAAAATAATATATAACAACAATGATTAAAATAAGATTAGTATACTAAAAACAGTCCATGCCAGCAAAGTCAGTAAAATTCATAAAAAGTCAGCGTTTTCTACCTATTTTAAACTTCCAAATAAACCATTAAAAAACAAATAAAAAAAGCTGATTTAGCTTAATATATTCAAATATATGTTGTTTACTTAGATATACTCAAAATAATATATAACAACAATGATTAAAATAAGATTAGTATACTAAAAACAGTCCATGTCAGCAAAGTCAGTAAAATTCATAAAAAGTCAGCGTTTTCTACATATTTTCAACTTCCAAATAAACCATTAAAAAACAAATAAAAAACGCTGATTTTGCTTAATATATTCAAATACATGTTGTTTTACGGAGATATACTCAAAAAAGTGTTTAATTATCTTTATTAAGTAAATAATTAACAAGGTCAGCGTTTTCTCAAAGGTCTGCGTTTTTCTCACCAATTTTGGGTCAGCGCGTAGCTGACGTCAGCCATGAAAGTCAGCGAATTAGACCGACCTTATTTTAAGGGAGCAACTGATATACTGATTTATTATATACATTTTTGATAAGTATGCATGTAAAACGTTACAAATTTTATTTCAGTTTAATTGGTATTTACACTTATAATTATGTTTGATAATTTGGAACACTTTATAACACAGAAGTTTCCCCCATCTCACATTTGTCTGACATAAATATTTGCTTCTCCCATTTCCCGCCATTTGTCATTAAGAGGACGCAGGTGTCATGGCTAATCAATCTGAAGATTTTGTCCCCTTGCCAAATAACTAACCTGCTTCAATTGTCAGCAGAAAAAAAATGACATTCTATAGTGTAAACGTTGTTTGTTTGTCAAATAATGTGTGTGTTACACTTGAAATATCACCCGATGACACAATAGGCGAAGTTAAAAAAATGCTTTCGAACAAAACGGAAAGTGCAATGACTGCATGCTCCAGTATTGAATTGATATTCAGTGGAAAGTATTTGACAGATGAACTACTCGTGAAGGTAGCGTATACTTAAAGAGACTAATGGCGATTAGAAATAGTGTTTTTTTTGTTGGGGTGGGGAGGAGGGGTATGACATTTATTAGCACTGCAAAGAGTGAAAGCTGCAGAGTGAAAGACATAAGCTGCAGAGTGAAAGACATCTTTCAAATTAGAAAATATTGGGAAACTGATTAGTGGGTCTAAATAATATGATCAAAAAAAGACGAGCTGGTTTGTAGCACGGCGCATGCGCATTACTTCCACATGACGAGATGTCATTTCTGAATGTTAGCAGGTGTTGAAAAAGAACGAGGCTATCCGCACGACCGTCGTGCCGATTATTTTCTTTATCCGCACGACCGTCGTGCCGATTATTTTCTTTATCCGCACGACGGTCTTGGGAATAAATAAAATAATCGGCCCGACTATAGTATTGTTCTTTATGGGCACGACTGTAAAGTGATGAGAGTTTCCAAGTTACAAATTCGTAATGTAAACAAAATAAATATAATACTTAGTCTTAGTGAACAGTTGTATTGTGTAAAATTATGGGTAAATTGTGTTTTTGTATGAAAAAGAAGAACCCTGTACAGTATGTCCCGAAAGGTCCGTATAAGAATATATCTCATATGGTATGTAAATAACTTCTACAGTATGTATAGAACATACGTGCCATTATGGCATAGAACATACGTGCCATTATGGCATACGGAATGCATATGTATACATAATAAAAACATTATAAGATCGAAAGGGTTAAATTAACTGAGATTAAAAATTCAAAATACTTCTAAATGATTAGGGGGATACAAGAAATAAAAGAGGACATGTATAGAACATGCATAGCCCTTATATGACGACAAAGCATATAAGAAAAATTAATAATAGCTGTCGCAACGTAATTATTTGCTATCTAGACCTCAACTCCGACATCCTGCCAACAACAGGCAAATTTTAAAACACAAAATATTCTCCATGTGTTGAGGTCATACAATCCTGTTTATTGGCACACATGGTGACAAACTGAATTGTATCAAAATACTAATGCCGACACAGACACGTCGACCGTACTGTATATTCGGTACCAAACGGTTTGAATTAGAAGGCCAGGCAGGCAATATGGAACAATATACCACTAAATGAATATCCTGTTTATATTGAACCACATACCTAATATATATGTGACTGAATTATAACAGGATTAACACAACTGAAGCCAAAATCAAGTTGAGTTACCTAATGAGCTAGCTAACTTGTGTACTTACATGTATCATTATGCATGTATATGTACAATTTGCCAAGTCACATGATCATTGTCGCAGTTTCACATACGGTCATCTTATTTATTTCGTTTGTTAAATTAAAACAGAAGTCACTTTATAGAATAAAGAATAAATCTCTCAGCTAGGTTAAATACATTTACCAAAATAAACAAATCTGCAACGATATGGATATATATAAAAAAAATCAATTTGCCGAGATACGTCACTGTCGCAGTTAAACATACGGTCAAACGCACCTATTTTTAGCTCTACTGATCAGAGATCAGCAGAGCTTATGCCGTGGTGCGGCGTCCGTCTGTCCCTAAACTTTTTTTTGTAGCGACTACTCCTCTGAAACTACTTGATGGATATTCATGAAACTTTACAGAAATGTTGCCCATAAAGTCGAGTTGATCCTAGCAAAAATTCATGTTGATGTGAAATCCAAGATGGCCGCCAAATCTACAAATAGATTTTTAAAAAACAAGTTTGTAGCGACTACTACCTGAAAACTCTAAGTGATATTGATATGGGCTTTTTCTAAAATGATCAGCATGACATGATGTTGGTCCTTGTCGAAAATCGTTTTGATTCGACGTTAAACATGGCTGCCAGCGGCCATCTTTGTTTACATAGAGTTATATAATGAAAACTTGTAGCAACTACTCCTCTGAAACTACTTGACGGATTTTCATGAAACTTCACAGGAATGTTGCTCTTGATGTCTAATTGATCCTAGCAAACTTTCAGGTCGGCCGGAAATTCAAGATGGCCGCCACAGCTAAAATTAGATTTTTTAAAAAGAAGTTTGTAGCGACTACATCTTGAAAACTATAAGTGATATTGATATGGGACTTTTTGTAAAATGATCAGCATGACATGATGGTTATCAGAGTCTAACATTATTATGATTCAACGTTAAACATGGCTGTCAGCGGCCATCTTTGTTTACATAGAATTATATAATGAAAACTTGTAGCGACTACTCCTCTGAAACTACATGACGGATTTTCATGAAACTTCACAGGAATGTTGCTCTTGATTGATCCTAGCAAAATTTCAGGTCGCCCGGAAATTCAAGATGGCTGCCATGGCTAAAAATAGATTTTCAAAATACAAGTTTGTAGCGACTAATCCTTTGAAACTACTTGGCAGATTTTCATGAAACTTTACAGGAATGTTGCTCTTAATGTTTAATTGATCCTAGCAAAATTTCAGATCGGCCAGAAATTCAAGATGGCCGCCACAGCTAAAATTAGATTTTTAAAAAAGAAGTTTGTAGCAACTACGTCTTGAAAACTATAAGTGATATTGATATGGGACTTTTTGTAAAATGATCAGCATGACATGATGGTTATCAGAGTCAAACATTATTTTGATTCGATGTTAAACATGGCTGTCAGCGGCCATCTTTGTTTACATAGAGTTATATAATGAAAACTTGTAGCGACTATTCCTGTGAAACTACTTGACGGATTTTCATGAAACTTCACAGGAATGTTGCTCTTGATGTCTCATTGATCCTAGCAAAATTTCAGGTCGGCCGGAAATTCAAGATGGCCGCCACGGCTAAAAATAATTTTTCAAAAAACAAGTCTGTAGCGACTACTTCCTGAAATCAAAATCAATCAGTAGAGCTTGTTTTGTTATTTAGTTCGTTTTTAGTAAAGCTAAAACAAACTCACTGTATAGAACACAGAATTGTCTTTGAACTTGTTTTTAGCTCTACTGATCAGAGATCAGCAGAGCTTATGCCGTGGTGCGGCGTCCGTCGTCCGTCTGTCCGTCCGTCTGTCCGTAAACTTTTTTTTGTAGCGACTTCTCCTCTGAAACTACTGAATGGATTTTCATGAAACTTTACAGAAATGTTGCCCATGAAGTCTAGTTGATCCTAGCAAAAATTCATGTTGATGTGAAATCCAAGATGGCCGCCAGATCTAAAAATAGGTTTTTAAAAAACAAGTTTGTAGCGACTTCTTCATGAAAACTATAAGTGATATTGATATGGGACTTTTTCTAAAATGATCAGCATGACATGATGTTGGTCCTTGTCGAAAATCGTTTTGATTCGACGTTAAACATGGCTGCCAGCGGCCATCTTTGTTTGCATAGAGTTATATAATGAAAACTTGTAGCAACTACTCCTCTGAAACTACTTGACGGATTTCCATGAAACTTCACAGGAATGTTGCTCTTGATGTCTAATTGATCCTAGCACAATTTCAGGTCGGCCAGAAATTCAAGATGGCTGCCACGGCTAAAAATAAATTTTCAAAATACAAGTTTGTAGCGACTACTACTTGAAAACTATAAGTGATATTGATATTGGACTTTTTGTAAAATGATCAGCATGACATGATGTTGGTCCTTGTCAAAAATTGTTTTGATTCAACGTTAAACATGGCTGCCAGCAGCCATCTTTGTTTACATAGAGTTATATAGTAAAAACTTGTAGCGACTAATCCTTTGAACTACTTGTCAGATTTTACAGGAATATTGCTCCTAATATTTAATTGATCCTAGCAAAATTTCAGATTGGCCAGAAATTCAAGATGGCCGCCACAGCTAAAATTAGATTTTTTAAAAAAGAAGTTTGTAGCGACTACATCTTGAAAACTATAAGTGATATTGATATGGGACTTTTTGTAAAATGATCAGCATGACATGATGGTTATCAGAGTCAAACATTATTATGATTCAACGTTAAACATGGCTGTCAGCGGCCATCTTTGTTTACATAGAATTATATAATGAAAACTTGTAGCGACTATTCCTGTGAAATTACTAGACGGATTTTCATGAAACTTCACAGGAATGTTGCTCTTGATGTCTAATTGATCCTAACAAAATTTTAGGTCGGCCAGAAATTCAAGATGGCCGCCACGGCTAAAAATAATTTTCTAAAAAAACAAGTCTGTAGCGACTACTTCCTGAAATCAAAATCAATCAGTAGAGCTTCAAGGTCATTGACCTCTTGTTGAAATAGCCAGCTAGCTGAAATAATTTTCCCAAAACAAATAAATTAACAACGATATGTATACTAGGTTTCTTAGATTTGATAAATTCGTAAGACGGTTTGAACTTGGCGCAAGGAGCATGCGCGAAAAACCCTTACCTACACTTGCAAGTATTCATAGGTAAATTATTATTCGGCGGATAAATTGGATTTACGATACGTTTCGAATCCAGAGACTATAACCACTGGATATTAATATAAATAGGTACTAGGCCAGGCAACAAGCAGGGCAGTACGCGTATCCCACATCGCCGCAGGCCAAACCCTATATAACAAGTAATGCAGTTGCGGACCCAAACACACATACACCCAGCTAAAAAAAAGAGCATAAACACCACCAAACACACCCATAAACATAGCACGCGAAATTAGGTTAAATTAACCGCCAGTGCTATGATATATATATTTGGCACACAAATCAGACACTTTGGTCGACTCTGAGGCGGAGTCGTTCAAATTCAAAATTCAAAATCTTTTTAGTCCAAACATAATGCCGAGTCAACGGGGGATTCTTCCCGAGGGCTCAAATGGTAGAGGGACTATAAACCTTAGAAATCCTCCCTTTCGAATCCAGAGTATGTAGATCTATGGATAAAAGTATGATAATTTAGAGTTGATAATTCTTAATTCGACACTCAGGACAGTGGTTTGGCCTGGCTGGTTAAAGCCGTTTATATTGTATCTATAAAGTTAGGATTCTCAAAATATGTAAGTTATATTTAGTGCTTTATCTACCCCTGCGTCATGCGTCAAATACGCAGTATTTTCTGATTTGATGCACAAATATTGTTGCCGAAACGTACATTGACGCAGCCAAAAAGGAGCCGTAAAATAAACTTAGTCGTAAGCGTTTTTCACGATATAAGTGTAATTTACGCGCATTTGTCGCACAATGAAACAACGATTTTCATTGGTACAATTGTATGCAATGTCCAATCAAATGAGTTGTTCCGAGATGATGTCGGCATTCTACGCAAAATGTCAAAAAAGCAAAAGCAGATTCAAAACAAACACAATTACAGGTAATGGACCGCGTTTGTCTCCAACCTTCACTGATGACAACAACAATAATGTCGAGTCCCAATCAGCAAAGGACGAGGTAACAGTAATCCGCAAGATAAAACGTAATTTCGTCCTGCAATGGTTGAGAACGTACAGCTGGCTACGTTTTGAAAAAGAATGCGATGAATTTGGAGGATTTATGTTCTGCCATGTGTGCACAGAGGCCAAACTGAAAAACTCGTTTGTTTTTTTGTATGAAAATAAAATAAGACTTAGTCCAGTGTTTTATCTTCATTTGGCTACATTAAATACTTTGAAAGGTATTTTGTGTAATTAAAACAATAAAAAATGACCATAATATTCTTTTTTAAAGTATTGAGAATTGATCACCAGTTTCAATGTGACGCATTATGTTTGGATTTTGACGCATTGGTCCTTGTTGGCGGTGTAGCTACTTTAATAAGTGTCTTGCGGAAGCTGAAAGCTCGTATTGTAAGAAAGGGGTTGTTAATTCATTTATTAATTTACAACATATTGCAGATAAGTTAATGCTGTAAAATGGTAATGGTGCATATGCTTATTAGTTTGGCATGATTATGTCATACACACGAAACGTAGCACTGTTAATCATGCAAAATTAAATACAAGGAAAGTCACTAGTAAGTAACAAATGTCACCGAAAATGTTTTCTTATGGGAATTCTTACATTGTACATTTGGCTATTCCGCCTACCGTTCTTCCAAACTCTATCCATGTGTTGAGGTTATAAAATAATGCATATGTTCGAGAAGATGTCAACATAGTTTCATGGATACTTAAAAACCTGTAATTATGCTGAAAATGATGGCTTTTAAAAATGAAATTCACTTTACATCTGCCGGTTTTATTGAGATTGAAATTTCCATTTTATGGCATCTGTTTTGATAACTTTGATATTTATGTTTATAAATTTCTAATGATGGGTCTCACCCTAGTCAGGCTTCTGTTTTTATTGCATTTTTGGGGCACTATGTTTCCTCATTTTTTTCCAAGAGGCGTACGCCTGTACGGGCGTATGCCTGGCTACGCGCCTGAGTTGCTAACTCTTAATTCGACGGACAGTAGTGGTTTGCCTGTCTGGTTAAAGCGTTGATAATGTACTTACATAATTTAGATTCGCAACATATGTAAGTTACACATATACCTTATCGTTAGTAGGCTTAGAAACGAAGTACATTTGTTGTAAAAATTCCCAGTTGTTGGCGGGATAGTGGTTTTCAAGGGACACATGGCAATTTTGATTTTTTATACAAATTCATTCTTCGTGAGAAACGTTAGTGAGTGGAGTCAGGTGGAGGATAGTGCCGTCCGCGCAGATACAGCTTTAAACTCAGCTGTCCAATTTTATTTTTTTAATTTCGATCACCAAAGTGGTGGTCCGTTTATTCTCCCCATCATAGGTGCACGAGGATCGGGGAGGACCATCCCTCTCTATGCACTGTCCAAAATTGTCAACTGCTTGACAAAGCGCACCACCCGCGGCTAAGATACCAGTATTGGTCACTGCCGTCGTACCATACCAGAAATGTTTTCACTCGTGCTATATACGCTTGCTCACTTCCCGATGAATTCGCCTATATTCTATTCACTCTTAACCAACAAATACCCTCTATTTATTGGCAAGACGGTGGGGGTGGTGGGGGGTGGGGGGGGGGGGGGGGGGGGGGGGGGGGTGTTATTTGCAAGACGGTCGTGGTGGTGGGGTTGTGGGGGACACACGTAAAACCTTCAAATTAGGGCAAAAACTATTTTGAGGTACTTGATAAGAACAAACACTGTTTGGAATAGTTTCAAAATCGAGTGGTTTATATACAATAATGCAAATCAAATCAAATTGATTTTATTGGTCTAAATCCAAGTAAACATAATATTACATGAAATGCAAAACATATCGATACACTGGCGCGACGGTCGTGCGGATAAAGAATATTATTCGCACGACTGTCGTGCCGATAAGGAAAATAATAGGCACGACGGTCGTGCGGATAAAGAAAACAATCGGCAAGAAGGTCGTGCAGATAAGGAAATTAATCGGCACGACGGTCATGCCGATATACATTCCCATTGAAAAATGCGCAAATACACCATGAATACGTCATTATTCGTGAGGTTCAATATAAAACAAATTGAAGACTACTGATTGAAGTGTTTTAGTAGTACATTATGTAATGATGATACATTAGAGCGTAATCATCCGATTTAATACTGAAATTCCAAAAACCGCACTTGCTTCATTTGTTACAGGGCTTTTTTTCCTTCTAAAACGGACCGAAATTCGGCAACTTCACAATTCAAAATTGATCATTTTTTTTAACAACACTTCCCCATCTAACTTTCTCAATATTGTTTTGTTTTGGATAATTTACATTACAAAGTTTATCTAAAACATATTATGCTGAATAATTGTACATTTGTTTTATAATGTATGCATGTATTGAGTAATACTGCTTTTAACAGTCTTTCAATAGTTTTTAGCTGGACTGATCAGAGATCAGCAGAGCTTATGCCGTGGTGCGGCGTCCGTCGTCCGTCCGTCTGTCTGTCCGTCTGTCTGTCCGTAAACTTTTATTTGTAGCGACTACTCCTCTGAAACTACTGGATGGATATTCATAAAACTTTACAGAAATGTTGCCCATGAAGTCTAGTTGATCCTAGCAAAAATTCATGTTGATGCGAAATCCAAGATGGCCGCCAAAGCTAAAAATAGATTTTTAAAATACAAGTTTGTAGCAACTACTTCTTGAAAACTATAAGTGATATTGATATAGGACTTTTTCTTAAATGATCAGCATGACATGATGTTGATCCTTGTCGAAATTTATTTCGATGCGACTTTAAACATGGCCGCTAGCGGCCATCTTTGTTTACATAGATTTATATAGTAAAAACTTGTATCGACTACTCCTCTGAAATTACTGGCTGGATATTCATGAAACTTTACAGAAATGTTGCCCATGAAGTCTAGTTGATCCTAGCAAAAATTCATGTTGATGCAAAATCCAAGATGGCCGCCAAAGCTAAAAATAGATTTTTAGCTCTACTGATCAGAGATCAGCAGAGCTTATGCCGTGGTGCGGTGTCCGTCGTCCGTCCGTCCGTCTGTCCGTCCGTCTGTCCGTTAACTTTTTTTTTGTAGCGACTACTCCTCTGAAACTACTGAATGGATTTTCATGAAACTTTACAGAAATGTTGCCCATGAAGTCTAGTTGATCCTAGCAAAAATTCATGTAGATGTGAAATCCAAGATGGCCGCCAAATCTAAAAATAGGTTTTTAAAAAACAAGTTTGTAGCGACTACTTCTTGAAAACTCTAAGGGATATTGCTATGGGACTTTTTCTAAAATGATCAGCATGACATGATGTTGGTCCTTGTCGAAAATCGTTTTGATTCGACGTTAAACATGGCTGCCAGCGGCCATCTTTGTTTACATAGAGTTATATAATGAAAACTTATAGCGACTACTCCTCTGAAACTACTTGACGGATTTTCATGAAACTTCACAGGAATGTAGCTCTTGATGTCTAATTGATCCTAGCAAAATTTCAGGTCGGCCGGAAATTCAAGATGGCCGCCACGGTTAAAAATAGATTTTTAAAAAATAAGTTTGTAGCGACTACTTCTTGAAAACTATAAGAGATATTGATATGGGACTTTTTCTAAAATGATCAGCATGACATGATGGTTATCCGAGTCGAACATTATTTTGATTCAACTTTAAACATGGCTGCCAGTGGCCATCTTTGTTTACATAGAGTTATATATTGAAAACTTGTAGCGACTACTCGTCTGAAACTACTTGACGGATTTTCATGAAACTTCACAGGAATGTTGCTCTTGATGTCTAATTGATCCTAGATAAATTTCAGATCGGCCAGAAATTCAAGATGGCCACCACAGCTAAAAATAGATTTAAAAAAAATAAGTTTGTAGCGACTACTTCTTGAAAACTATAAGTGATATTGATATAGGACTTTTTCTAAAATTATCAGCATGACATGATGGTTATCCGAGTCGAACATTATTTTGATTCAATGTTAAACATGGCTGTCAGCGGCCATCTTTGTTTACATAGAGTTATATAATGAAAACTTGTAGCGACTACTCCTCTGAAACTACTTGACGGATTTTCATGAAACTTCACAGGAATGTTGCTCTTGATGTCTAATTGATCCTAGCAAAATTATCAGGTCGACCGGAAATTCAAGATGGCCGCCACTGCTAAAAATAGATTTTCAAAAAACAAGTTTGTAGCGACTTCTTCCTGAAAACAAAATCAATCAGTAGAGCTTCAAGGTCATTGACCTCTTGTTAAAATACAAGTTTGTAGCGACTACTCCTTGAAAACTATAAGTGATATTGATATGGGACTTTTTCTAAAATGATCAGCATGACATGATGTTGGTCCTTGTCAAAAATCGTTTTGATTCGACGTTAAACATGGCTGCCAGTGGCCATCTTTGTTTACATAGAGTTATATAGTAAAAAAATTGTAGCGACTACTCTTCTGAAACTACTTGACGGATGTCCATGAAACTTTACAGGAATGTTGCTCTTGATGTCTAGTTGATCCTAGATTTCAAGATGGCCGCCACGGCTAAAAATAGATTTAAAATAAATAAATTTGTAGCGACTACTTCTTGAAAACTGTAAGTGATATTGATATGGGACGTTTTCTAAAATGATCAGCATGACATGATGTTGATCTTTGTCGAAATTTATTTCGATGCGACTTTAAACATGGCCGCTAGCGGCCATCTTTGTTTACATAGATTTATATAGTAAAAACTTGTAGCGACTACTCCTCTGAAACTACTGGATGGATATTCATGAAACTTTACAGAAATGTTGCCCATGAAGTCTAGTTGATCCTAGCAAAAATTCATGTTGATGCAAAATCCAAGATGGCCACCAAAGCTAAAAATAGATTTTTAAAATACAAGTTTGTAGCGACTACTCCTTGAAAACTATAAGTGATATTGATATGGGACTTTTTCTAAAATGATCAGCATGACATGATGTTGGTCCTTGTCAAAAATCGTTTTGATTCGACGTTAAACATGGCTGCCAGTGGCCATCTTTGTTTACATAGAGTTATATAGTAAAAACTTGTAGCGACTACTCCTCTGAAACTACTTGGCGGATTTTCATGAAACTTTACAGGAATGTTGCTCTTGATGTCCAATTGATCGTAGCAAAATTTCAGGTCGGCCAGAAATTCAAGATGGCCGCCACAGCTAAAAATAGATTTTTAAAAAATAAGTTTGTAGCGACTACTTCTTGAAAACTATAAGTGATATTGATATGGGACTTTTTCTAAAATGATCAGCATGACATTATGTTGATCCTAGTCAAACATTATTTTGATTTGACGTTAAACATGGCTGCCAGTGGCCATCTTTGTTTACATAAGAGTTTGTATAGTAAAAATGTGTAGTGACTACTCCTCTGAAACTACTAGACGGATTTTCATGAAACTTCACAGGAATGTTGCTCTTGATGTCTAGTTGATCCTGGCACAATTTCAGGTCGGCTGGAAATTCAAGATGGCCACCACAGCTAAACATAGATTTTTAAAAACCAGTTTGTAGCGACTACTTCTTGAAAACTGTAAGTGATATTGATATGGGACTTTTTCTGAAATGATCAGCATGACAAGATGTTGATCCTTGTCAAAAATTATTTTGATTCGACATTAAACATGGCTGCCAGTGGCCATCTTTGTTTACCTAGAGTTATATAGTAAAAACTTCAACTTGTAGCGACTACTCCTCTGAAACTACTTGACAGTTTTTATGAAACTTCACTTCACCTAGCTATCAAAATCTATCAGTAGAGCTCCAAGGTCATTGACCTCTTGTTTCACAAATCGGATAGTTATCGTTTTGTTTTCTTCACAAAATGACCAGGCTAGGTGGTCTTCGTGTATGCATGTATTGTAATACTGCTTTTAACAATTAATCTTTCAATACTTTCTTCACAAATCGGACAGTTATCGTTCTGTTTTTTTCACAAAATGATGCTGATGGGGGTCATTGTCGTACCGAGTACTACAGAAAGCAGGGGCGTAGCTGGGCCGTTTTGGAGGATACGCCCGGGGTCCAAGGGGCGGTTGGTAGGGGGTCCGCGGGGGCGAAGGCGAAGCCCCCTGGAAGCTCTAAGCGTCCGCACGTTGCTTTTGACGATTTTGGGCTGAAAATGATGGCTTTTATTGATTGATTGATAAATAAATTATAAAGTTTCGAAAAATGAATATCTAAGATTGAAATTTCCATTTTATGGCATCTGTTTTGATAACTTTGATATTTATATGTTTATAAATTTCTAATGATGGATCTCACCCTAGTCAGGCTTCAGTTTTTATTGCGTACGGGCATATGCCTGGCTACGCGCCTGGAAAGGAACCCAGGGTACATTTATGTATACAGAAAAGTACCTGAAAACCATTCAAATCCAGAAAGGCCCCCAAATATACATTCATGTACCCGAGACAAAATACAATGTCGTCAAATGCGGATGTAACACGTTCTGTTACTTCCTGGAAACGGAACTTTCATTGTTTGCAAAGTTTAATTGATTCACTTTTTAAAGGGACACACGGCAATCTTTAAGTGTTTGAAAGTGTGTGTGTAGTTCTGAGGTTTATAGTCCCTCCACCAACAAACACTACAAGCATGAGATATCTCGCGTATCTTGAAGCGATGGATACAAGAGTCTGGACTATGATCTGTGTTGAGTATGTTGGTTGATCTGTTGCTGCTGTGTTGTCGGGTCTGTTGATCGTATGTTGGTGGTTGTCGCTTCCGCTCTGTGATTTTTGCTGCGGCAGGAGAGGGGGAGGGGAGGGTTAGGGGGGTCTGGGCGACATCATCTAGGTGGTTGAGTCAACAAACTACTGGGCTGGTGTAGTTTAAGTAGCCCAGTTTGGGGCCACACCCATCACAGTAAGACCCCTACGCTGCACACACCATCCGACGGCTGGTACATCTTCCTCTCTTCGGTATTCAGTCATATATAGGCCTCGGAGTCTATCCCTTTTACTGCCACCATACTGGGGTTGATCTTAGCTCCGGCCTGCGGACTTCTGACGTCAAGAGTTCGGTGAAGCCATCAGGTGATATGTGCTGTGACGGGACGCAGGAGACAACCTCACTCTTGGTCAAATGACACTCAAGCTACTAAACTCTATGGGCTGACCTTAGAGTTTGGTAATACCACTCCAGGCTGGCAAGGCGACCCCTATACAAACATCATGAGTGTCATCAGTGCCTACACCATTCTCGCCCTCGATCGATACTAGTATAATCTCTCGTGTTTGGCGCTTGGAAGTATGGGGGTAAAAGTAGCCCGGTCAGGTCATTTGCATATATATAGCTAGCGACCAAAACCCAGGTTTTAGGACCCAATCTAGAAACGCCGGACAAAAGCACCAAACTTTCCTCAAATGTGTGTTTTATATTTCTATGTATTTCTAAAAGGGTCCCCAAAGGTTCGTGAATCCCTAAATGTATTAGGATTATATGCACACCGAATTACCGCACCTGAAAAATCAGGAGGGCACCTGCCGAATATCAGTGATGAATTTGAAAAATTCGAAATGACGTCAGTATGTACCCACACAGCGACGTGCACACGGTGAAAATAGCAGGTGGGAAGTGTTCCAAATGAGTGTCTCGATTTATATAATCAATATCATTTTTAGCTCTACTGATCAGAGATCAGCAAAGCTTATACCGTAGTGCGGTGTCCGTCGTCCGTCAGTCTGTCCGTCCGTAAACGTTTTTTTGTAGCAACTACTCCTCTGAAACAACTCAATGGATTTTTATGAAATTTTACAGAAATGTTGCCCATGTAGTCTAGTTGATCCTAGCAAAAATTCATGTTGATGTGAAATCCAAGATGGCCATCAAATCTAAAAATAGGTTTTTAAAAAACAAGATTGTAGCGACTACTTCTTGAAAACTATAAGTGATATTGATATGGGACTTTTTCTAAAATGATCAGCATGACATGATGTTGGTCCTTGTCAAAAATCGTTTTGATTCTACGTTAAACATGGCTGCAGCGGCCATCTTTGTTTACATAGAGTTATATAGTAAAAACGTGTAGCGACTACTCCTCTGAAACTACTTGGCTGATTTTAATGAAACTTTACAGGAATGTTGCTCTTAATGTCTAATTGACCTAGCAAAATTTCAGATTGGCCAGAAATTCAAGATGGCCACCACAGCTAAAATTAGACTTTTAAAAAATAAGTTTGTAGCGACTACTTCTTGAAAACTAAGTGATATTGATATGGGACTTTTTCTAAAATGATCAGCATGACATGGTGGTTATCCGAGTCGAACATTATTTTGATTCGACGTTACACATGACTTCCAGTGGCCATCTTTGTTTATATAATGAAAACTTGTAGCGACTACTCCTCTGAAACTACTTGACGGATTTTCATGAAACTTCACAGGAATATTGCTCTTGATGTCTTATTGATCCTAGCAAAATTTCAGGTCGACCGGAAATTCAAGATGGCCACCATGGCTAAAAATAGATTTTCAAAATACAAGTTTCTTGAAAACTATAAGTGATATTGATATTGGACTTTTTCTAAAATGATCAGCATGACATGATGTTGGTCCTTGTCAAAAATCGTTTTGATTCGAGATTTTCATGAAACTTCACAGGAATATTGCTCTTGATGTCTAATTGATCCTAGCAAAATTTCAGGTCGGCCGGAAATTCAAGATGGCCGCCACGGCTTAACATAAATTTTCCAAAAACAAGTTTGTAGCGACTACTTCCTGAAATCAAAATCAATCAGTAGAGCTTCAAGGTCATTGACCTCTTGTTTTATTATTATTTTTAGCTCTTCTGATCAGAGATCAGCAGAGCTTATGCCGTGGTCATTGACCTCTTGTTAGTTTTTCCCAGGTTACATTTAAATAAATAAAATTTTAAGTATTCACTATAATTTTCATCTTATTATACTACAAAAACAAATTGCTTAATAACATTCTTATTCTTATAATTAATATTAATGATTGAATAAATGCAAGTTATGCAGAAAAATTAGCGGGACGCCGTGAGTTTTTAAAAAAAAAAAAGTTTGCCGTGTGTCCCTTTTAAAGTCGCTCGCAGTTGCCTCCGCTTTCAAGGAATGCAGATGGTCTAAATATTTGACCAACTCTTCTTGAATGACGAGCTGCCTATTTGTTTACCTTTTTGCGCGGGGTTTGATGATCTACAACTTCCGGTTTTACGACAATACGTACCGTATTTTATAACTAACTACAGCAGCCTAAATATGTTTTTAAGAACATTAGCGCAATAGCTAATGATAAACACTATTGTTTAAGTAGTTGTTTTTTTCAAGTTCTAAATTGTTTCAATTCCGCCAATGAGATCATGTTTGTTCCGGTACGTTTCTGTATATTTGGGGGCCGTTCTGGAATTCGAAGATTTTCGGGTACGTTTCTGTATACATAAATGTACCCGGGTACCTTTCTGTAGTACCCGATATGACAATGACCCCATCAGCCAAAATGACTAGGCTAGAGGGTCTTCACAATTCTTAGAAAAAAAGACCTGTGTTTTTTATCTACCAATAAGGCCGAATAAGATTATACCTGTGTTTACTGTAACATTGCTGAATAAAATAGGGTAGGTAGGCATTTATTTTTATTTATTTATTTTTTGATGAAGTTACATTTAAGGTGGCGATGAGCTTTGAATGAATGGGAAAATGTGGTATTTTAAAATCTACAATAGATAACAATATGAAACTGTGTATGTCTTATTGTTTCCCAAAAGGCTTGGCAAAAACTGGTTCTTTTCCCAAACACTTGCAATTATTGCAAAGGGGTAAAACAGTTTTTTTGTTTTTTTCGCAAGCTCGGAAGAGGGTCAGCTCCAACAGCAGCACAGTGAGCACATGAGTTGGCTGGGATTAGTCCAGCTGCATACAGTGTGATCGCCAGTGGGGCCTGACGTGTTGTGAGTGACTTGACCTCCATGCCCTTCCTGAATGTATGACCGTCAGAAAGGATGGGGGACCCACAGCCTGCAGTGCTCGAAAAGTAGGATAGCTCGACGCCCGGGGCTTCTCGAAATCCATTCTGGGCTTGTCTCATTATGCAGGCAAGGAGCCCTAAACTCCCTAAAATTAATTTGGCTAGATCTTAAATCTGTCCTTCTTAAAGCTGTCCTTAGGACAAAATACTCCCATTAATGAGGGCATATGTATTGTCGACATGTGAAAACTCTTGCAAGAAAGTAATTAAACTGTCTCAGCTGTTTATTTACCTCATCCCTTCAGGCAAGTGGTTTGTAGTTTGTTGTGAAGTACCCTCATTAATATTCATGAGATTATATTGAACAAGGCAACCTTATTAAAATTTTGACACCTGTGAATAATCAACTGAACTTTCAAAACTTTATAACAGCTGAGAAGATAATCGACTTCAGGTGATTAAATTAGAACACTGAATACTGGGTTTTAATTAGTTCATAGTTATACAAACACTGAAACATGTGTTTTCTTTACTCTGAGATAAGAAAGACCATTTTTGGCATTCAAAACACATTAATGCATGAACAAAAGTTCAAATTGCAGAGCTGTAGATGAGCTGAGTTTTTGAGTATTTTACAAAAAAACTCATTTTTAGCTCTACTGATCAGAGATCAGCAGAGTTCTTGCCCTGCGTCAGTCGTCCGTCTGTCCGTAAACTTTTTAGCTCAACTGGCCGAAGGCAGAGCTTATGGGATGCCGAGTCGCCCGTCATCCGCCGTTAACTGTTGTCTCGTTAAGACGATAGGGCCTTCATTTTTCATCCGATCTTTACCAAATTTTTACAGATATGTTGGCTCGTTAAGACGATAGTGCCTTCATTTTTCATCCGATCTTTACCAAACTTTACCAGATTGTTAATATCAACGAAAGCTCGGACAAGTTCGAAAACCAGCCAGATCGGACCAGCAACAGCGGAGTTATGGCCCTTGATTTAGTTAAAAATGCTACATTTTGCCTCGTTAAGACGATAGGGCCTTCATTTTTCATCTGATCGTTGCCAAACTTTAACAGATTGTCAGTGTCAATGAAAGCTCGGACAAGTTCGAAAACCAGCCAGATAGGACCAGTAAAAGCGGAGTTATGGCCTTAGATTTAGTTAAAAATGCTATATTTTGCCTCGTTAAGACGATAGGGCCTTCATTTTTCATCCCATCTTTACCAAATTTTACCAGATTGTTAATGTCAATAAAAGCTCGGACAAGTTCGAAAACCAGACAAATCGGACCAGTAACAGCGGAGTTATGGCCCTTGATTTCGTTATATGCTATATTTTGCCTTGTTAAGGCGATGGGGCCTTCATTTTTCATCTGATCTTTACAAAACTTTACCAGATTTTTTGACTTTTTCTTTTATTATTTTTATTTCTTTATTTTATTTTTTTATTTTATTTTTTTATTATCTCTACTGGCCAAGTTCGAAAACCAGCCAGATTGGACTAGTAATGGTGGAGTTATGGCTCTTGATTTGGTTAAAAATGCTATATTTTGCCTCTTTAAGACGATTGATAACAATATGAAATTGTGTATGGGCCTCTTGTTTTTTGTAGCGACTACTTCTCTGAAACAACTAAATGGATTTTCATGAAACTTTACAAAAATGTTGCCCATGTAGTCTAGTTGATCCTAGCAAAAATTCATGTTGATGTGAAATCCAAGATGGCCACCAAATCTAAAAATAGATTTTTAAAAAACACGTTTGTAGCGACTACTTCTTGAAACTCGAAGTGATATTGATATGGTACTTTTTCTAAAATGATCAGCATGACATGATGTTGGTCCTTGTCAAAAATCGTTTTGATTCAACGTTAAACATGGCTGCCAGCGGCCATCTTTGTTTACATAAGAGTTATTTAGTAAAGACTTGTAGCGACTACTCCTCTGAAACTACTTGACGGATTTCCATGAAACTTCACAGGAATGTTGCTCTTAATGTCTAGTTGATCCTAGCAAAATTTCAGGTCGGCCGGAAATTCAAGATGGCCACCACGGCTAAACATAGATTTTTGTAGCGACTACTTCTTGAAAACTGTAAGTGATATTGATATGGGACTTTTTCTAAAATGATCAGCATGACATGATGTTGATCCTAGACGAACATTATTTTGATTCGACGTTAAACATGGCTGCCAGTGGCCATCTTTGTTTACATAGAGTTATATAGTAAAAACTTGTAGCGACTACTCCTCTGAAACTACTTGACGGATGTTCATAAAACTTCACAGGAATGTTGCTCTTGATGTCTTGTTGATCCTAGAAAAATTTCAGACTGGCCGGAATTTCAAAATGGCCACCACGGCTAAAAATAGATTTAAAACAAATAAATTTGTAACGACTACTTCTTGAAAACTGAAAGAGATATTGATATGGGACATTTTCTTAAATTATCAGCATGACATGATGTTGATCCTTGTTTGATGCGACTTTAAACATGGCCGCTAGTGGCCATCTTTGTTTACATAGAGTTATATAGTAAAAACTTGTAGCGACTACTCCTCTGAAACTACTTGACGAATTTTTATGAAACTTCACAGGAATGTTGCTCTTGATGTCTAATTGATCCCAGATTTGTTTTACGTCGGCCGGAATTTCAAGATGGCCACAATTGCCGAAAACAGATTTTTAAAAAAAAGTTTGTAGTGACTATTTCTTCAATAAGTCATATTGATATGGGACTTTTTCTAAAATGTCGAAAATTATTTTGTATCAACATTAAACATGGGCGCCAGTGGCCATCTTTGTTTACATAGAGTCTGTATAGTAAAAATAGTAGCGACTACTCCTCTGAAACTACTTGACGGATATTCATGAAACTTCACAGGAATGTTGCTCTTGATGTCTAATTGATCCTAGCACAATTTCAGGTCGGCTGGAAATCAAGATGGCCACCACAGCTAAACATAGATTTTTAGCTCTACTGATCAGAGATCAGCAGAGCTTATGCCGTGGTGCGGTGTCCGTCGTCCGTCTGTACGTAAACTTTTTTTGTAGCGACTACTCCTCTGAAACTACTGAATCGATTTTCATGAAACTTTACAGAAATGGTGCCCATGAAGTCATTGATCCTAGCAAAAATTCATGTTGATGTGAAATCCAAGATGACCACCAAATCTAAAAATAGATTTTTAAAAAACAAGATTGTAGCGACTACTTCTTGATAACTCTAAGTGATATTGATATGGGACTTTTTTCTAAAATGATCAGCATGACGTGATGTTGGTCCTTGTCGAAAATCGTTTTGATTCGACGTTAAACAATGCTGCCAGTGGCCATCTTTGTTTACATAGTGTTATTTAGTAAAACCTTATAGCAACTACTCCTCTGAAACTACTTGACGGATTTCCATGAAACTTCACAGGAATGTTGCTCTTGATTTCTAAATGATCCTAGCAACATTTCAGTTTGGTCGGAAATTCAAGATGGCCGCCACAGGTAAAAATAGATTTTCAAAAAACAAGTTTGTAGCGAGTACTTCTTGAAAGCTATAAGTGATATTGATATGGGACTTTTTCTAAAATGATCAGTATGGAATGATGTTGATCCTCGTCGAAAAGTGACGTTAAACATAACCGCCAGCGAGTTCCATAGAGTTATATAATGAAAACTTGTAGCGACTACTCCTCTGAAACTACTTGACGGATTTTCATGAAACTTCACAGGAATGCTGATCTAGCTATCAAAAACCTATCAGTAGAGCTTCAAGATCATTGACCTCTTGTTAAAAACAAGTTTGTAGCGACTACTTGAAAACTGTAAGTGATATTTTCTGAAATGATCAGCACGACAAGATGTTGATCCTTGTCGAAAATTATTTTGAATCGACATTAAACATGCCTGCCATTGGCCATCTTTGTTTACCTAGAGTTATATAGTAAAATCTTCAACTTGTAGCGACTACTCCTCTGAAACTTCACAGGAATGCTGATCTAGCTATCAAAATCTGTCAGTAGAGCTTCAAGGTCATTGACCTCTTGTTAGTTACTTACATGTTTACAAACTTTCATTAAGCATCATTGACCTTTTTATTTTTAAGTCCCACCCCCGTTAGGCGAGACATGTGAATACGCACATTTACAACGTATGACCTTTTGCAATTTTGCTTATCAGTTTTTGCTAAAATAAAGATGTATTATGAAAATAGAAAACTGAGCTTGAGCTCCACCTTAGAAACATAAATTTCGTCTTTTATCCATTTTTTTATGCACTGGCACTCTTGACATGGAGACTTGTTTTATTTATTCAAGATTTTGCAGTTTATTTTATTTCTATTCTACTTTGTATGTGTTGGATATTTTGCTGATGATAATAATCAAATTCCCTTACAGGACTTGTGTCTGGGAAGGGGTAGTGTCCTACATGTCCATTATGGAAAATCTGAACCTGCTGCCCCTGCAACACTGACTTCGCAGGCAACATCAGGTTTGGTCCATATATTTACTTTTAAAAATACTTGTTTTCTTGACTTCTTTTTAAAGACACACATGCGCACACAGCATTTTTGAAGAATTTGTCGAGCATTTAAACACTGGTCTCGGTCTATTAATCAAGTATCATTTTCACTTTAAACCTGGTTGCATATATTTAAACAAATGATAATAAAAATAGATTATTTTGGCTTGCTAATTATTATACCCTTGGTGTAATAATAATCAACAGTTACAGTCTATGTGAAAACATTTTCAAGTCTACAGGACATTCGGTCAGACTGAATTTTTGTCTGACCGAAAAGTTGACATGTTTTTGTTAAAGGCACACTGTCCGTAAGTAAGCAGATATTGAGCATAACCAAATAACTGTCTGACTTTCATTCAGTGAAATGTATATATGAAAACATGAGGATAGACCCTAAGAAGTATGTAGGAATACATTTGTGAGTTTGAAAAAAAAGAAGTTTTAATTATTATATGTAAATAAAGTGAGACCCACAATATTTACCTTTTCTGTGATCACGTGACTTCCATTAGCGCTTTAGGTTTTCACCATAGTATGTATTGCGCAATATGTATAGCCCGCTTAGCTCAGTAGGGAGGGGTGTCGACCACTTTACGCTCACGCACACTATTATTACTGCGAGTGTCATTTTAGTTTGGGCTGAGAGTTCAAACGCACGAAGCAGGTTTACCTTTTTTTGTACTGCGATTAAATTCCGTTTAACAATCTTGCTTTTAATTAGTAAATATTCAATAATGTTTAGTATGTAATGTTTGCGAACATAATTATTGTGTGTTTTATAAGCTAAAAGTTACGGACAGTGTTCCTTTAAAGCACATTAAAATGTTCGGTCTACCGTTAAACCAAACATCCTTAAACAAATGTTGATTTATTGTGCTATGACTGCCTGACTAAAAATGCAGCGACCCGACTTTTTTTCTGTATATAATTAAAGGATGACGCCACAAATCCGATCAAAAAAACGTAAGGTTCCCACAAATTAAACTATCCATAAAGTTGCGCGTTCGCGGTGTTATTTAGCAGCTTGCATTTGTGAATAAGTGTTCGTTGTAACGCGTTCTTATGACAAAGATTTGTTATTAATGAACTAAAATAGAAAAAGATTATATTACAATTTGTAGAAACATAAGAATATGAAAACAGTATCGCCGTTTAAATTGTTAATATTCAATCTTTATTCAGTTCAACGAGACAAATTCGCGTGACCTGTCAATGACAATATGAAAACTGTAATGCGATTGGTTCAAATCTAGTAATCGACCAATGAAATGCGCGCTTATAAATTGAAAAAAACTAATGGGACACTGTGAGAACTTTTTAAAGATAGCCAGATTACCACATGTCCCTTAAATCTTACTTGGTCCACTTTCTGTATTTAAATCAACTGCGACAAATACTATATGTCAACTGAAACTCCTGAAAGGTTGACACGGCAATCTTGATTCTTAAAAACTTATGCTGTCTCAGTAGTTTCTCCATTTGAATATTTGAAAATAACTTTTACCTAGATTTAAAACATTTGTAGTGTAATGCTCTATGCAGGCCTGTCATCTCGGCAGCTGTAACAAAGTATCTTTCAATAATAGATCAAAGTATTTTAACCAAAGTGATTTTATGTTTTATTTCAGTTGTGAGGTACCACTACTATGTTTACTGCAAAATTTGTGAAGGTTTACAGGCCGGCAAGCTGAGGGTTCACTGTGCTTCATGCCAGCAGGGGGCTATTGTGTTGGAAAAGGTATTTTTTACATGCCCTAATTAGTCCCCCACCGGTCCCGGGGGAGGGGTGGGGGACTATAGGTTTGCACCCTGTCCATCCGTCCTTTCGAAATGCTTGTCTGGGCCATATTTTTAATACTATAAGACTTTGAGATACCAAACATCTTTGGATAGCGGTGAGTCGCATACCAAAAAAGGTCATTGTGACCTTGACCTTGATCTTTGACCTCCATCATAGAAAATGTCTGGAAAATGTTTGTCTGGGCCAGTGGGGGACTATGGATTGCAGGGAAAATGGATTGCCCTGCAATTCTTGATGCTCTTGTTAAACTTAAAAGTGTCCTACAGGAACGCGAAATTTAACTGGGGCAGTCTTATATCGAGGTAAACTAACAACATCATAGAGAAACTTTCACGTTTTATCATCAGCTTGTATGGTTTTATGTGATAAATAGAATCACAATATCTTGCTAAAAAATACACAAAAAGAAAATGCCTACCGACCTACCCTATTTTTTAGAGCATGCTGTAGGAAACGCACCTATTTTTAGCTCTACTGATCAGAGATCAGCAGAGCTTATGCCGTGGTGCGGCGTCCGTCGTCCGTCCGTCCGTCCGTCTGTCCGTCTGTCTGTCCGTAAACTTTTATTTGTAGCGACTTCACAGCTGAAACTACTGGATGGATATTCATGAAACTTTACAGAAATGTTGCCCATAAAGTCTAGTTGATCCTAGCAAAAATTCATGTTGATGTGAAATCCAAGATGGCCGCCAAAGCTAAAAATAGAGTTTTAAAATACAAGTTTGTAGCGACTTCTTCTTGAAAACTATAAGTGATATTGATATGGGACTTTTTCTAAAATGATCAGCATGACATGATGTTGATCCTAGTCAAAAATCGTTTTGATTCAACGTTAAACATGGCTGCCAGCGGCCATCTTTGTTTACATAGAGTTATATAGTAAAAACTTGTAGCGACTTCACAGCTGAAACTACTTGGCGGATTGTCATGAAACTTTACAGGAATGTTGCTCTTGATGTCTAATTGATCCTAGAAAAATTTCAGGTCGGCCGGAAATTCAAGATGGCCGTCACAGCTAAAAATAGATTTTTAAAAAATAAGTTTGTAGCGACTACTTCTTGAAAACTATAAGTGATATTGATATGGGACTTTTTCTAAAATGATCAGCATTACATGATGTTGATCCTAGTCAAAAATCGTTTTGATTCAACGTTAAACATGGCTGCCAGCGGCCATCTTTGTTTACATAGAGTTATATAGTAAAAACTTGTAGCGACTACTCCTCTGAAACTACTTGGCGGATTGTCATGAAACTTTACAGGAATGTTGCTCTTGATGTCTAATTGATCCTATCAAAATTTCAGGTCGGCCAGAAATTCAAGATGGCCGTCACAGCTAAAAATAGATTTTTAAAAAATAAGTTTGTAGCGACAACTTCTTGAAAACTATAAGTGATATTGATATGGGACTTTTTCTAAAATGATCAGCATGACATGATGTAGATCCTTGTGGAAAATTATTTTGATTCAACGTTAAACATGGCTGCCAGTGGCCATCTTTGGTTACATAGAGTTATATAGTAAAAACTTGTAGCGACTACTCCTCTGAAACTACTTGACGGATGTTCATGAAACTTCACAGGAATGTTGCTCTTGATATCTAGTTGATCCTAGAAAAATTTCAGGTCGGCCGGAAATTCAAGATGGCCTCCACAGCTAAAAATTGATTTAAAATAAATAAGTTTGTAGCGACTACTTCTTCAAAACAATAAGAGATATTGATATGGGACTTTTTCTAAAATGATCAGTATGACATGATGTTGGTCCTTGTCGAAAATCGTTTTGATTTGACCTTAAACATGGCTGCTTTGTTTACATAGAGTTATATAATGAAAACTTGTAGCGACTACTTCTTTGAAACTACCTGACGGATTTTCATGAAACTTCACAGGAATGTTGCTCTTAATGTCTTATTGATCTTAGCAAAATTTCAGGTCGGCCGGAAATTCAAGATGGCCGCCACGGTTAAAAATAGATTTTCAAAAAACAAGTCTGTAGCGACTACTTCCTGAAATCAAAATCAATCAGTAGAGCTTCAAGGTCATTGACCTCTTGTTCTTTTTGGCCTGGGAAAATGCATGTCCCGAGTAGAAGACTACCACATCTTCTTTATTAAAACACAGACTGGTTGTATTGGTGAGAAGCAAATGCGTTGCCGACCACGCTGCTCGGGAAGCTTTATTGAGGGCATATTTGTGTTGTGAGAGACCTATTTCTATTATTCAGCAAACGCTATTCCTTTATATATTATTCCTTTGTATATCGTACAGATCAGTATTATTTATGTAGATTTACCCCCACCTGGACTGTTGGTATCTTCAGATGCCAAAATTTCAATATAACTGGAATGCAAGTCTATATAATGCTCTTATAAAGTTTGAAAATACTTAGATGATTGGTGATAACAGGAATCAAATTAAATATTTTTAGCCACTTGCTAAAAATAGCAAGTGCGGAGGTTTTCTACTTGCAATCTAGCAAGTGCGGAGGTTTTCTACTTGCAATCTGCAAAAATCTTGCATTTAGCAAGTAAATAAGTGTTAAATTTGAACCCTGTGATACACTAACATGGATGAAACTTGCCACACATAATCACAGAACTATGTTATTTCCCTCTAGTTTGTATATTGCCCCACTAAACATACTTGTGCCCTTCTTCCAGTTATATGTAAAACATGATTGAAAAGAAAGTACATCATATTTAATGACAGATTGGAAAATGTCACATTCATTGGTGCTTTTCCTTTTAGGAGCCGAACAGCTGGGACGATGTTTTGTTGCCAGAACGACTGAGTGGCTACTGCACAGGGTGTATTGAAAACAAGTTTGCTGTAGGTAGTATTGTGACTTGTGTTGTTTCACGAGCATTATTGTCCAATCTCACTAGGCAAGACATTAATATTACTTAAATGTACATAAACTGTAAATACTATAAACCTACAGCGAATCCTACAATAGTATGATGATAGAATTGTATTATATTTTCTTCATTTTTTTCCCCAGGAGTTTTACTTCAAATGTGCCAACCATGATGGTGCGGAGGTTGCCATACCTCTGAGGTATATCCGTCCCAACACACAACACGTGGAATGTGTCACGTGTACCTGTGACAGGTATCAGTTTAATCATACATAACATTTGTATATGTCAGGGCTGTTCGATTAATGCATGGGACCCCAGAAAGTCACTGCCACTT
The DNA here is from genome assembly GCA_037043455.1 of Cyrtodaria siliqua. Lineage (NCBI taxonomy): Eukaryota > Metazoa > Mollusca > Bivalvia > Adapedonta > Hiatellidae > Cyrtodaria > Cyrtodaria siliqua. Next base: position 258,695 of record JAWPHD010000034.1, read on the forward strand.
TCGATATTGAACACCTACTCAGGGCTTGATATGTTGGGCAATTCGGGCAAAGAACGCGCCCTCGATCTCTTGACTGTGCCTTTGCAGCACATCAAAGCGAAGTTGGTCACCGTAATTTCCGGGGTGCCAATTAATAATAAGTTGCTGACACGTGGTCATAATCACCGTTATACGCGGTCAAGTCGCCGTAATCTCCAATAATCTATATAGCTTTCCCAATTTGCAATAATCAAATATAGCTAATCAGTGTCACTAGAATACACACGCATGTCAACACAAATCAAGTACTTCCCACGATGTGCCTTATTGGCCAATGAAATCTCTCGAAATAACTTTGCTGCACAAAGAAACAAGGGTATTAGCCAATGAGCATAAGGGTTACATGTTTATTTGTGCACCGCTACGCCTATTGAAAATTTAGCGACACAAGTGTAAAGGTGATAACTGTCTGTTTATTTCACCGAGATTAAAGAAATTGTATTGTTTTGATTGCTACAGCGAGGAATATTGTTTGTAGCACGTATCGGATTAAAAACCGCAGAGTAATAGGTAAGTTTGTGTGTCTTTGTGTTCCAATTAGCACGCAGATGGATCGGACATTTGGCGATTGTATAATTTGAGTATCAGCAATTTCAAATCTGAGTGAAAGACAAAAAACAATCCAATTTAAGAATACAAAAATAAATCTTAATTTATTCAGTCAGTTGTTGATTTTCACTGAAAGTACACACGTCTTGCATCTTGGTTATCGGGCGACTCACTAAAGCCTTCTAGTCTAAAACGTAAAATTGACTCGGATTCACTGGCTAAACGAAAGTTCTTGAAGGAACTGAATCAGAATTCATTTGATGGTACGTGCAGGATGCTACCGGCAAGTGGCACTGCTCTGTATGTAGGGAATGTAAGCTTGACAACTCGTACGTTCAGGGTCATGAGAAACCAGCTAAGACAATAAACCATCATAGACATTCTGTCTGTAAGTTGAAAATATATGTGTGTTTTTTAATGAAATATAAATTTAGATTTAAAAAGTATAAATTACTGGAGTATATTTAGTTTAAGAAGAGCAAACAATGCACTGTCTGTCTTTTTAAATATAATATGAACATTTAAAAAAATTATAAATTTGGTTAAAAACAATTTTTGTCTGCTTTCATCTCAAGGCCACCTTACAGCAGTCACTAGAACCAACTCAAGGCACAACAACCAATGTAGAAACTGGTCGCAAGAAAACTGTCGAAGGATGTCGAAGCGATTAAAAAGTACCTAAAATCTGCATACCACATATGAAAACGAGAGCTACCAAAGGAAGAGATGAAACATCACGTGGAATTCGCGAAGTCAATGGGGGCCGAGTTTCGTGAGGTGAACAAATGCTCTTATACCAGTAACAGTTGCGTCTCAGAATTCCAACACGCCATAGCGCAAATTTTTCTTGAAGATAAAGTAGATCCGATTAAAAAGTCAAGTGTATTTTAAATTGTGATAGATGAGAGCACAGATAGAGCCAACCATAACAATGTGATTATGTATGCGCAAAGTGTAAATGAACATGGATTTAACTACTCTCTTCTTTCTAACAAACAACTGGAGTCTGGTTATGTAAATGCAGAACATTTAGTGCTTATGATTGTGGATGAGTTAAAGAACAAAGGATTAGATATATATCGCCTATGGTAGGGATCGGTACAGATGGTGCTAGTGTCATGACTAATAGGAAGGCAGGTTATGAAGCTCAAGGAATACAGTCCGCCATTAGTAGGGGTGCATTGTGCTGCACACGGGACTGCTCTAGCTATACAGTCGGCCATTAGTAGGGGTGCATTGTGCTGCACACAGGACTGCTCTAGCTATACAGTCCGCCATTAGTAGGGGTGCATTGTGCTGCGCACGGGACTGCTCTAGCTATATCGCAGGCTGCCAAACATGTCACTGAGATGGATTCGTATTCTAAGACTGTGTCTAATGTCTTCAAGTACTTTGCCTACTCTTCTCAGAAATCAAACTGTTTGCGATAGATTCAGGCAGTGCTAATCTTGCCTACATTGAAGTTTACAGACGTGCCTTCGGTCAGATGGTTGAGTATGGAAAGTGCTGTTCGTTCGATCTACAGGACGTACCCAGCTCTGTGCATGTGCCTAGAGCGAGATGCAATTACACACTCATTGGCCAAAGGAATATACAAGGAAGTTAGCCAGTACAAGTTTGTTGCCCTCACTCACTTGATGATGGATGTGTTGCCCTTCGTGGGAAGATTATCAAAGAACTTTCAGAGTAGAGTACTGGGATTTCAATCGAGTAGTGCCATTAGTCCAGAGCACATGTGAAAGTCTGAAGGATCTGATCACGTGTGAAGGTGTTTTCCTAGAAAAACTGAATGAGTTTGTACAATAAAAGGATGACAAGGTGTTGTACATGAGGCCAGCTAAGGAGTCGCATTGTAAGAATGTGGCAGAGAGTATTCAGAGCAACATCAAGTTTGAAGGTTTTACCAACTGTACTACTGAGCAACCTCAAGTAGAAGGATACACTCCAGAGCTAACGTACTATCACCAGCAGAAGAATCTTATTGGGAGAGTGACCACTGAGTATGTCAACGAAGTAGTGGACAACTTAGAGAACAGGTTTCAGGACACATCAGTAGTGGACTCGATGAAAGTGCTTGTTCCTGGCCATATTGCAGATGCCGAGTCTCTTGCGAAGTATGGTGTTGTGGAATTTAAGGCGTTGGTACAGCAGTATAACAGTCTAGTGGAAGACGACATTGACACCTGTGTGTCAGAGTTTCAGCAGTACAAGTGACTTGTTGTTGGCAGTTATAAGGACCTGGAACTAGTGGAGGTCTACAGGAAGTACAGTGACATGTTGCCCAGTATTCTGAAGTGCTGCGCTGTACTGCCAATGACCAGTGTGCAGTGTGAGCGTGGATTCTCCACTGAAAACAGGATCAAGTCGAATTTCAGGACATCTATGAATTCGCAGACATTGGATGACCTCATGAGGATTTCAGAGGATGGACCAGAAATTGGCCAGTTTGATTTCAACAGAGCGCTTCACATATGGAAAACTGCCAAAGTGAGGAAAAATTATGGAAATTAAGTAAATGAAGCATATGATAATATTGTACTGGACAGTGTTAACAGAAAATGGATTGTACTGGTGTTTTATATTCAATACAGTAACACAATGCTTCAGTTGAAAAGTTTATAAAGATCATACATTCAATACAGTACTTTAGTTGTTAGAATGCTTTAGTTTGAAAAGTTTATTGAGAAATAAATCAAACATAAATTTATGATGTTCAATCTTAAGGCTGTTCCATTAAAACATACCAGGGGGTAGCGGAAGGCACTTTTAAATTTAACCACCCACCTTTAGATGGAATTTTCATATTGATATGACCACCCACAGAAGTAAAATGACATGGAAGACAACCACCCATGTATTTTTATTGTTTAACCGTGTATTTTTAGATCACCTGAGCCGGCTCAAGGTTATCTATTGGGATCACTCTTCGTCCGTCGTCGTTAACTTTTCTTCAAACAACTTCACCTCAGAAACCGCTTGGCTAAATGGTACTTGGCTACTACTAGTAGCTCCCATGCTTGAAGTTAAGCATAAAAATGCAGTGGTCGAAATTAGCACAAGCCCGAGACTGGTAAAATGCCTGCAGGGCTTGTCCAATATTCAAGAACACAAGCCCAATGGGCTTGTTGATTTGCCGCTCGTATTGACGAGTGAAATTCGATTCCGGACGAGTGAAACACATGAATCGGTCGTCCGAGAGGACGAGTAACATTTCAGTAGAAAAAAACAAAGAACACAAAGAAGTTTTACATAGTTTATTAAGCGATTAAATGCAGCAAATAGTCGCAAGTCTGTTTATTAAGCGATAAAATGCAATTTAAGTCAACCATATATTGGGAAATTGACGCATTTCCGTTTTGGGACATTCTAAAATGCGGCTCCCGTTCTAATTTCACGGAGCGCCGAACGTTACGGTATTTGAATGTTATACAAATAACCCTTTCATGGGCGAAATCTCTTAAGGGTACTAGTCACCTAATAGGGCCTTCAGGAAGGGGAATTGCAAAAAGTATGCTGTTTTTCTGTATTGGAGTTTAACATTTTGTAATAAATATATAAAAACAAATTAAGGGGAATTTTTCACCGGAAAAGGGAAAAAATATATACCATGCCAGAGTAACTGTAATGGCCATGAGCAGACTGTAGTGAACTATAGACTATGAATATAGTCATCTATAATACTGGTCAAAGTTTCAACACATTATGATGTTTCCCTTTGTTTTATTTATATATAATAGTGTTAAATGATGGTTTCTGACTACTTTGACTTGTGAACTTTTACAATGAGAGTAGGACGAGTAAACATCCTATAAGGACGAGTAACATGTCAATGCGCACTACAGGACGAGTATACAGTAAAATATATTTCATCTGACAGTCATAATATCCTCGAGTTTTGTTTTGAATTGCACTGTTTACGATATTGTAGGGATTGAAATAAACAATACCATGATCAAATTTGAATAAATGTTACTATTATATTAGGCCCATAGTGAGTATACTGGTGTTTTTTGACATACTTTTTTCGGGCTTGAACTCCTAATTTCGATGACTGAAAATGGTACTAGTAGCTCCCATGCTTGATGTTAAGCATAAAAAATGGTACTGGAGCTCCCATGCTTGACGTTACGCTTAAAAAATGGTACTAGAGCTCCCATGCTTGACGTTACGCTTAAAAAATGGTACTAGAGCTCCCATGCTTGATGTTACGCTTAAAAAATGGTACTGGAGCTCCCATGCTTGACGTTAAGCATAAAAAATGGTACTGGAGCTCCCATGCTTGATGTTAAGCATAAAAATGCTACAAGAGCTCCCATGCTTGACGTTACGCATAAAAAATGGTACTGGAGCTCCCATGCTTGACGTTACGCATAAAAAATGGTACTGGAGCTCCCATGCTTGACGTAAAGCATAAAAAATGGTACTAGAGCTCCCATGCTTGACGTTACGTATAAAAAATGGTACTACTAGCTCCCATGCTTGATGTTACGCATAAAAATGGTACTACTAGCTCCCATGCTTGACGTTACGCATAAAAAATGGTACTACTAGCTCCCATGCTTGATGTTACGCATAAAAATGGTACTAGTAGCTCCCATGCTTGACGTTAAGCATAAAAAATGGTACTACTAGCTCCCATGCTTGACGTTACGCATAAAAATGGTACTACTAGCTCCCATGCTTGGATGTTACGCATAAAAATGGTTCTACTAGCTCCCATGCTTGACGTTACGCATAAAAAATGGTACTACTAGCTCCCATGCTTGATGTTACGCATAAAAATGGTACTAGTAGCTCCCATGCTTGACGTTAAGCATAAAAAATGGTACTAGTAACTCACCATCATGGCTCCCATGCTTGACGTTAAGCATAAAAATGTTAAAAAACAAACCCCATACATACTGTATTGTTAAAAAATAAACCCCATACATACTGTATTGTTAAAAAACAAACCCCATATGTATTGTTAAAAAAAAAAAACCGTTCATATTGTTTTGTTAAAAAAAAAAACAAAAAAACCGTACATACTGTATTGATTAAATACAAACCCCATACATACTGTATTGTTAAACAACAAACCCAATACTTTCTGTATTGTTAAAAAACAAACCCATATGTACTGTAATATTAAAAAAACAAACCTATGTACTGTATTGTTAAAAAAAACAAAACATATATATACTATATTGTTAAAAAAAAAAAAACCATACATACAGTATTGTTAAAAACAAACCCGTACATACTGTATTGTTAAAAGAAAAACATGCATACTGTATTGTTAAAAAAAACAACATATGTACTGTACTGTTAAAAAAAAAAAACATACATACTAACCCCATATATACTGTATTGTTAAAAACAAACCCATACATACTGTATTGTTTAAAAACAAACCCCATATGTACTGTATTGTTAAAAAAACAAAACCATACATACTAACCCCATATGTACTGTATTGTTAAAAAAACAAAAACATACATACTAACCCCATATGTACTGTTTTGTTAAAAAAAACAAAAAACATACATACTAACCCCATATGTACTGTATTGTTAAAAAAATAAACCCTGTACATACTAACCCTGTACGTACTGTATTGGTAAAAAAACAACACCCTATACATACTGTATTGTTAAAAAAAAAAAAACATACATACTGTAAAAAACAAGCCGTTTATTTGTAAAAAAACACCTGAAGTATCTCCAGATCTTGTGAATTATCAAACATAAATTAGAAATAGTTATTGAAGAGCTACTTGAAGTGTGTTTGTTTTCAGTTCCCCAGTGTTGGTGTATCCATGTAAAGATCGTCATGTGATATGCGTGGAATGTTTCAAGTCGTATGCCAATATCAGCCTGGACAGTAGAACATTCGTTCAGGATCCTAATGTGGGATACTCCCTGCCTTGCCCTGGTAAGTCTGCCCATTTGTTTAGCTGGAATAGCTTGAAAGAAATGCCTCACCTAGGTATGTATGCCCATTTATAGTCTGGGTAGCTTGGATAACGTGACCTGCCGAGGTCAGTATGACCTCCTTTTCTTGATTGCCTATGTTAGCCTGTCCCCTTTTTTTGGCTTGCATAGTGTTGACATTCTTTGATGACCTTACCATTTATTGTTATTTCACTGGAATGTAATTGATGCTTTTTATGCCCCCGAAAACCCCTGCATCGATTTTTAATTAACTTGGCACAAGTGATCACCGCAACGAGATGATGTGTCACGCTCAAAACCCCAGGTCCGTACCTCAAAAGTCAATGTCACACTTGCAGTTCATAGGTCAAAAACAGGTACGCAATTTCGTGTCTGGATCGCAACGTCACAACCCATGCAGGGATTTTTAAATAACTTGGCACAACTGATCACCATAACAAGACGATGTGTCGCGCGCAAAACCAGGGTCCGTACCTAAAAGGTCAAGGTCACACTTGCAGTTCATAGGTCAAAAGCAGGTACGCATTTTCGTGTCCGGACCGTAACGTCACAAGCCCTGCAGGGATTTTTAAATAACTTGGCACAAGTGATCACCATAACAAGACGATGTGTCGCGCGCAAAACCCAGGTCTTTAAGGTCAAGGTCACACTTAGAGGTCAAATTGTGTCCGGTCATTAACTTTGCATGCCTGGACAGATTTTCAAATAACTTGGCACAAGTGCTCACCAAAACCAAACGTGTCGCGCACAAAATCCAGGTCCATGGCTCCAAGGTCAAGGTCATACTTAGAGGTCAAAGGTCACTTTGGGGGCATTTGTCACTTACAGTGATATTTCTTGTTGATTATATTTTCAGTTGGCTGTGATAGTTCCTTGATCAAAGATGTCCATCATTTCCATCTACTCGGGAAAGATCAGGTATTGTAAAATTAGAGAATTTCTTATCTTTAAATATAAGTTTGTGGACATGACATACAGTGTTTGTGTTTCTTGCATAGCAATGACTGACCATTCATGCAAGACAATTTCTCAGATTTCTATTGGTACTATGGCTTCCAAACTTGGACCACACACATGGAATAACTTAATTTGTTTACTGGCCAAAGACTGGGCAAGCTGATGCTATTCACGTGGTACCTTGTCATATTCCATCTTATGCCATTTCTAATTCTTGACAATACAATAACTGGAAGAAATTTGGAAGGTTTTTCTAGGACAAAATCTGACATGGAAATTGACGTTTTTAATATAAATTTAGTATATGCATAGTCAGTGGAGTTGTTCCTCATCTTATTAATATAATTTCAATCACATAATTATGTCCTTCCATTGCTTCAAATGGTCTCCGTGGCCGGGATGGTAAAGACGAGTTTGAAAACTTCTCGCCTCCCACTGGGAGCTCGACTTGTGAGAAAGTGTCGATTCTTACGGATGGCGGGAGGTATACAGTACTGTTTTTTCCCAGGAAAAAGTGGGTGGTCTGCCTCCACCACTAAAGTCGACCATCATATATAGCATATAATGTGCTGAAAGTGACATAAAACACCATGCAAGTGAACCGACCATCCATTGCTCGAAGTTAAGAGCCATGTAAACCAGTGAGGCATCCTCAGGCACTCTTGGACATCTTTTAATATAATCTAATGGCAAACTGTGTAACGCTTGCAGAGTTCATGGTTAACATCAGTTTTGTTCCCACCTTACAGTATGAGAGATACAAAGATTTTGGTGCTGAAGAGTGCTTGCTGCAGACAGGTGGTATAATCTGTCCACAAGCTGGCTGTGGCGAGGGGATGATTGTTGATGACACAGCCACCAGTATACACTGTCATACCTGCCAGGTACTAAATGATACACTTGTTTGTTTGGGTTTTAAATATTGACTTATCAGGAAAAAATATGGTCAGAGGAAGACTTGGAAGTTTTATTTTCTCTTGTGGTCAAAACTTGGAAGCACCGTTGTAGTTTTTAGCTCTACTGATCAGAGATCAGCAGAGTTTATGCCGTGGTGCGGCATCCGTCGTCCGTCCGTCTGTCTGTCCGTAAACTTTTTTTGTAGCGACTACTCCTCTGAAACTACTGAATGGATTTTGATGAAACTTTACAGAAATGTTGCCCATGAAATCCAATTGATCGTAATAAAAATTCTTGGTGATGTGAAATCCAAGATGGCCGTCAAATCTAAAAATAGGTTTTTAAAAAACAAGTATGTAGCGACTACTTCTTGAATAAGTGATATTGATATGGGACTTTTTCTAAAATGATCAGCATGACATGATGTTGGTCCTTGTCGAAAATCGTTTTGATTCGATGTTAAACATGGCTGTCAGCGGCCATCTTTGTTTACATAGAGTTATCTTTTAAAAACTTGTAGCGACTACTCCTCTGTAACTACTTGACGGATGTTCATGAAACTTCACAGGAATGTTGCTCTTAATGTCTTACTGATCCTAGCAAAATTTCAGGTCGGCCGGAAATTCAAGATGGCCACCATGGCTAAAAATAGATTTTCAAAATACAAGTTTGTAGTGACTACTTCTTGAAAACCCTAAGTGATATTGATATGCGTCTTTTCCTAAAATGATCAGTATGACATGATGTTGATCCTTGTCGAAAATTATTTTGATTCGACGTTGAACATGGCTGCCAGCGGCCATTATTTTTTTACATAGAGTTATATAATGAAAACTTGTAGCGACTACTCCTCTGAAAATTAACTCGACGGATTTTCATGAAACTTCACACGAATGTTGCTCTTGATTTCTAATTGATCCTAGCAAAACTTCAGGTCGGCCGGAAATTAAGATGGCCACGACGGCTAAAAATAGATTTTTAAAAAACAAGTTTGTAGGGACTACTTTTTGAAAACTATAAGTGATATTGATATGGGACTTTTTTTAAATTGATCAGCATGACATGATGTTGGTCCTTGTCGAAAATCGTTTTGATTCGATGTTAAACATGGCTGTCAGCGGCCATCTTTGTTTACAAAGAGTTATCTAGTAAAAACTTGTAGCGACTACTCCTCTGTAACTACTGGACGGATTTTCATGAAACTTCACAGGAATGTTGCTCTTGATGTCTTATTGATTCTAGCAAAATTTCAGGTCTTCCGGAAATTCAAGATGGCCGCCATGGCTAAAAACAGATTTTCAAAATACAAGTTTGTAGCGACTACTTCTTGAAAACTATAAGTGATATTGATATGGGCCTTTTTCAAAAATGATCAGTATGACATCGTGTTGATCCTTGTCAAAAATTATTTTGATTTGACGTTTAACATGACCGCCAGCAGCCATCTTTGTTTACATAGAGTTATATAATGAAAACTTGTAGTTACTACGCCTCTGAAACAACTTGACGGATTTTCATGAAACTTCACAGGAATGCTGATCTAGCTATCAAAAACCTAACAATAGAGCTTCAAGGTCATTGACCTCTTGTTTGTGTAGCCGTCTTTACAAAACTCCGTGGAATAATTCCTCACTAAGGTAATTGAGTATTTCACATGGATACAGGACCTGTACCTTTAGTCAGTACTTGGTAGATATTGTCTCAGAGAGAATAAAAAATATTTATGCCCAGCATGGCTAACACATTGGGATGATACTGTCCAAGACACCATTTTTAAACAATACAATCTTTATGCTATTTTATTAAAAAAAAAAAAAGATTATATCTTTGATCGTATATTCCAGTTCGAGTTTTGTCGCCGATGTAGGTTTGAGGTACACAAAGGTGAATGTCAGGAAAATGAGGCCACATCTAAAGCATTACAAGTAGGTACAGCCTCTTGGCATTACAGTTAAACAATTGTTTCTAAAATTGTATAAGTTATAAACTTGTTAGCCTTGAAGCATAGATATATATTGCTGAACACAACTCGTATTTCACATTAAACAACTTTGCAGTTTTGTTATTTAAACATTTTGTTTAACCAATTCTTGTTTAACCAATATTTGTATCGCCTTTTCAAGAAAACGAGTACTTCCCATTCCGACCAAACTTAGGTATTATATATTTTATTTATTTTCATGGATTGTTACAGTAATGAAAGTTGTCTGAACTCATTTTAATCACTCTCGATGTCTTCTTGGGTAGAAACCAGTACTAAGCAAATGCAGATAGTGTCTTGCTCAGGGACACAACACATATGGTCATGGCGGGGATCGAACCTGCAATGGATCCAACGCTCTACCACTAGACCACAGCATTCCATATTGTATATTTGGTCCTTTATATAATACTTGAACTTGAAATCGTGTTTTAGATTGGAGATGTGGGTGCAGAAAGGGCATCGCGATCTCGCTGGGAAAGTCAGTCACTGGACACGATACAGAAAACTACCAAGCCATGTCCACACTGCAGCACTAGGACGGAAAGAAATGGTAAAATAATTCTTAAAATAATTTAGAAGATAAAATATCAAATAGTTGATGTGACCAAAACAAATGTAAAAGAAATAAGCCTGCTATTATTCTCCTGAAAATCGGGGTGAATCCAGTCAAGAATGTCTGATGTGAAAACAGAATGTGGCAGATAATGTGTGTACGACATCATACACACGACGAGTTGGTACTTTTGGTCGGAATCTCATTAAAATCAGACCCTTTATCACGCTACGATACTCGACACTACTGAGAATCTGACAACACTGCATTGGAGGTCACGTCGATTAGCCATAGATCAGATTTAGCCTACAAAATCGTTCGGTATAGACTCCTTCACTGCGCATGTCACGTTTCAGTCAAACGCTGTGGAGCAGTCTACGCTCGGTATTGAAAGGGACGATGTCCATACTTTTAGCTTATAAAACACGAAATAATTGCGTTGACGATTGTACCACACCAACCATTATTGAATATTTACTGAAATAAAAAATTTAAATTGACAGAATTCAATAGCTGTACAAAAAACAGATGTACTGGTGTGTGGGGTTAAATCGACACTAAAATTACACTCGCGGGTAATAACAGAAAGTTGGAATAGTCCATGTCACTACCGACTGAGCTAAGCGGGCCAGACATACTATTTAGAAAACCTAATGTCGCAATAATCTCGCAAGAACATATATTTTTCAGATACTGTTTCGAATGTTGATTTTCTTGGTATTCTTCATGTAAACAGGGAGTAAGTATACAGGGAGGAGACACGGACCGTTTTGCCGTTTTATGTTGTTGCATGTGTTCCACTACTGCGTGAAGATGTCTACTTCTGGTTGTTGCCTGTGCAGCAAATTCTTATAAATTATTACACTTACAAACTAAAAAAAGGTGCGAAATGTAAACATAGGTATTATTTTTGCACATTGTGTCCTCTGATACAGAGCGTGTATTTGTTTGCATGTATAAAAGCACATTTACCAGATGGCTCCGTGTAACAAATATGGCTCCACTCGACGCCAAATAAAAAATGGTGACGGTGTATAGCTATTGCAAACGAAATACGAAGTACAGGTTATATTAGGCATTAATAATAACAAAAAGTGAATAGTAGACATATATAGTATGCAGCCTGATATTCAAATAAGGCTCTAAAAAATGAGATGTCCCCCCGAGAGGGGGCAAAGTTTTTTTTTGGTATCGTTGGAAAGCTTAGAATGTCTACAATATTTTGCAACTTGTTAGACTTTGTTAGACGTGTCCGTTTCCATGGAAACGATGATCAAAGATGGCCGCCATTGTTTTTAGCTCTACTGGCCAAGGGCCAGCAGAGCTTATGGGATGGTGTGTTGTCCGTCTTCCTTCGTCCGTCCGTTAACTTTTCTTCAAACGACTTCTTAGAAACCGCTTGGCTAATTTTGACCAAACTTCACCTGGATGATCCTTAGATGAATGCTTTTTAGATTTGTTAAAATTAGGTCAGCGCTACATCCAAGATGGCTGCCATTACCATATATGGTTGAAACCTTAAAAAATCTTCTTCTCCAGAACCGCTGGACAGATTTCAACAGTTTTTGTTTTAAAATGATGCCAACGCCTAGACTATCAAGCTTGTTCAAATAAAGTGCCCAGGGTCAAAAGTGGCTGTGCCCCGGGGGTCCAAAGTTTGTATATTGAGGTTTTGCATGTTTTTCATATAGACATATAGGAAAAAACTTTAAAAAATCTTTTTCTCTGAAACCACAAGGCACAGAGCTCTCATATATTACATGTAGCATCAGCTTATGGTCCTCTACTAAGTTTGTTAAAATGTGACCCTGGGGTCAAATTTGTCCCCGCCCCGGGGGTCACAGTTTTACATAGACTTATATAGGATTTTTTTTTTAAAAATCTTCTTCTCGGAAACTACAAGAGCCAGAGGTTTGATATTTTGCATTTACTATAAGCTTATGGTCCTTTACCAAGTTTGTTTAAATGGTGACCCTCGGGTCACATTTGGCCCCGCCCCAAGGGTCACATGTTTTACATAGACATGTATAGGGAAAAACTTAAAAAATCTTCTTCTCTAAAACTGCAAGAGCCAGAGGTTTGATATTTTGCAATTGCTATAAGCTTATAGTCTTCTACCAAGTTTGTTCAAATGGTGACCCTGGGGTTACACCTTGCCCCGCCCCGGGGGTCACAGTTTTACATAAATGCTTGTATAGGCAAAAACTGAAAAAAATCTTCTTCTCTGGAACCACATGGCACAGAGCTCTCATGTATTACATGTAGCATCAGCTTATGGTCCTCTACTAAGTTTGTTCAAATGGTGACCCTGGGGTCAAATTTGTCCCCACCCCGAGGGTCACAGTTTTACATAGACTTATATAGGAATTTTTTTTTTAAATCTTCTTCTCGGAAACTACAAGAGCCAGAGGTTTGATATTTTACATTTATTATAAGCTTATAGTCCTTTACCAAGTTTGTTCAAATGTTGACCCTGGGGTCACATTTGGCCCCGCCCCAAGGGTCACATGTTTTACATAGACATGTATAGGGGAAAAACTTAAAAAATCTTCTTTTCTAAAACTGCAAGAGCCAGAGGTTTAATATTTTGCATTTGCTATAAGTTTATGGTCTTCTACCAAGTTTGTTCAAATGGTGACCCATTGGTCACATTTGGCCCCACCCTGGGGGTCACAGTTTTACTTAGGCTTGTATAGGCAAACTGAAAAAAATCTTCTTCTCTGGAACCACATGGCACAGAGCTCTCATGTATTACATGTAGCATCATCTTATGGTCCTCTACCAAGTTTGTTCAAATGGTGACCCTGGTGTCAAATTTGGACACGCCTTGGGGTTAACAGTTTTTAGCTCTACTGATCAGAGATCAGCAGAGCTTATGCCGTGGTGCGGCGTCCGTCGTCCGTCTGTCTGTCTGTCCGTCCGTCTGTCTGTCCGTAAACTTTTTTTTGTAGCGACTACTCCTCTGAAACTACTGAATGGATTTTCATGAAACTTTACAGAAATGTTGCCCATGAAGTCTAGTTGATCCTAGCAAAAATTCATGTAGATGTGAAATCCAAGATGGCTGCCAAATCTAAAAATAGATTTTTAAAAAACAAGTTTGTAGCGACTACTTCTTGAAAACTCTAAGGGATATTGCTATGGGACTTTTTCTAAAATGATCAGCATGACAGGATGTTGGTCCTTGTCGAAAATCGTTTTGATTCGACGTTAAACATGGCTGCCAGTGGCCATCTTTGTTTACATAGTGTTATATAATGAAAACTTGTAGCGACTACTCCTCTGAAACTACTTGACGGATTTTCATGAAACTTCACAGGAATGTTGCTCTTGATGTCTAATTGATCCTAGCAAAATTTCAGGTCGGGCGGAAATTCAAGATGGCCGCCACGGCTAAAAATAGATTTTTAAAAAATAAGTTTGTAGCGACTACTTCTTGAAAACTATAAGAGATATTGATATGGGACTTTTTCTAAAATGATCAGCATGACATGATGTTAGTCCTTGTCGAAAATCGTTTTAATTCGACGTTAAACATGGCTGCCAGCGGCCATCTTTGTTTACATAGAGTTATATAATGAAAACTTGTAGCGACTACTCCTCTGAAACTACTTGACGGATTTTCATGAAACTTCACAGGAATGTTGCTCTTGATGTCTAATTGATCCTAGCAAAATTTCGGGTCGGCCGGAAATTCAAGATGGCCGCCACGGCTAAAAATAGATTTTTAAAAAATAAGTTTGTAGCGACTACTTCTTGAAAACTATAAGAGATATTGATATGGGACTTTTTCTAAAATTATCAGCATGACATGATGGTTATCCGAGTCGAACATTATTTTGATTCGACGTTAAACATGGCTGCCAGTGGCCATCTTTGTTTACATAGAGTTATATAATGATAACTTGTAGCGACTACTCCTCTGAAAATACTTAACTGATTTTCATGAAACTTCACACGAATGTTGCTCTTGATGTCTAATTGATCCTTGCAAAATTTCAGGTCGGCCGGAAATTCAAGATGGCCGCCATGGCTAAAAATAGATTTTCAAAATACAAGTTTGTAGCGACTACTTCTTGAAAACTATAAGTGATATTGATATGGGACTTTTTCTAAAATGATCAGCATGACATGATGGTTATTCAAGTCGAACATTATTTTGATTCGACGTTAAACATGGCTGCCAGTGGCCGTGTTTGTTTACATAGAGTTATATAATGATAACTTGTAGCGACTACTCCTCTGAAACTACTTGACGGATTTTCATGAAACTTCACAGGAATGTTGCTCTTGATGTCTAATTGATCCTAGCAAAATTTCAGGTCGGCCGGAAATTCTAGATGGCCGCCACGGCTAAAAATAGATTTTTAAAAAATAAGTTTGTAGCGACTACTTCTTGAAAACTATAAGAGATATTGATATGGGACTTTTTCTAAAATTATCAGCATGACATGATGGTTATCCGAGTCGAACATTATTTTGATTCGACGTTAAACATGGCTGCCAGTGGCCATCTTTGTTTACATAGAGTTATATAATGATAACTTGTAGCGACTACTCCTCTGAAACTACTTGACGGATTTTCATGAAACTTCACACGAATGTTGCTCTTGATGTCTAATTGATCTTAGCAAAATTTCAGGTCGGCCGGAAATTCAAGATGGCCGCCATGCCTAAAAATATATTTTTAAAAAATAAGTTTGTAGCGACTACTTCTTGAAAACTATAAGAGATATTGATATGGGACTTTTTCTAAAGTGATGAGCATGACATGATGGTTATCCGAGTCAAACATTATTTTGATTCAATGTTAAACATGGCTGTCAGTGGCCATCTTTGTTTACATAGAGTTATAAAATGAAAACTTGTAGCGACTACTCCTCTGAAACTACTTGACGGATTTTCATGAAACTTCACAGGAATGTTGCTCTTGATGTCTAATTGATCCTAGCAAAATTTCAGGTCGGCCGGAAATTCAAGATGGCCACCATCTAAAAATAGATTTTCAAAAAACCAGTTTGTAGCGACTACTTCCTGAAATCAAAATCAATCAGTAGAGCTTCAAGGTCATTGACCTCTTGTTTAATTTTTTTTTTTTGATTTTTTGGACTTTTTGATTTTAATTTATTTATTTATTTAAAAATTTTGAATTTTCTTTTTAATTACTTGACACTTACTTTAAAATGACTTGTCGGCGCTGATCATCCTAAATGCCTTGTTGAATTTCGACGAAACTTGGCAGGAAGCATCGGTAAGATGTCCAGTTGTGCATATCACGCTTTTGTTCCAGTTTGCTGATTTTTGATGAGTTATGGCCCTTTGACATTTTTATTTTAAATTTCTTGTCGGCGCTACTCCTCTTAAACGGCTTGTTTGATTTCTACGAAATTTGGCAGGAAGCTTCAGTATGATGTCTAGTTGTGCAAAACGCGGTGTGTCAATGAAATCTTGGACACTTTCAAAAACCAGCTAGATCTTGTTAGTAATGACAGAGTTATGGCCCTTGATTTGTTGAAAAATGCTATATTGTATTTTCCTTTGTAGCTATATCTATCTAAATCTATAAGAGCTGTTTTAGCCAGTAGAGCGTCCACAGGCCCTCTTGGGCCTCTTGTTTCTGATGTACGACTGTAGCGCATATAAACGGTCATATTGGGTTGAATATGCATAAAATGTTGAATGTTTCTTTGGGAACATATTGATATAATACACGCAAATGTATTTCATGCAGTTTTAAAAAAATAGTAAGTTAATTAACACAAAAGGGGAGGTTATTTGTGAGATATTTTGGTATATTTTAGCGAACAGTACACTTTAAATTAACTGTTATCATTATCATTGGTATTTTTAAAAGAAGAAAAAAATTGAAATAATGATATAACCCTATATAGAACACAATTATGAAAGATAATCATTAAAGAAATATTATGTTCATGTAAAAAAATCCAAAAAGGGAGGTAACATGATTATTTATTTTTTTCGTAAAAATGTTATACTTGTGCATTCCGAGTTAAATTACAAATATTTACAGGTACAATTTCTTAGCTTGGCTTCTAACTGAATCTATGGAAATACCGTATACCGGCCGTGTAACAGAGAGCAAATCCATCGACTCATTCTTTCACTTGGCCAAGACTTACTATACAACGCTTCCCATGGTCTAATTAAGACACCAAAACATATTTCGCTAGCACTGTCTGTAAAAAACCTAACAGGATCTTCCAGAATTGTGTCTTTACTGAATAAGTTTGGTCGAGTGACCTATCAAGTGTTAGAATCTACTGAAACAGCTATTGCAGAGAGGCAGGCGGCTAAGCAGGGAAATGAGATTGCATTACTTCCAAGTAACATTAACGCTGGTTCATTTGCCACATTCGTTTGTGATAATAACGACCTACTCGAGGAAACACTTTCAGGCGGGGGCACAACCCATTGTACGAATGGTATTGTGATACAGAGGCAGGTCGACACGTGCAGTCCATTTATTGATCCAGTAGAAGTAGTCCTGTCTGGTAAAAGAAGTTTTAAACCCGATATACAGCCACTTCTACCATATACAGCAGGAAAGCGTATTAGTCCTATGCAGGGCTTCTAAAATTTTAAAATGCAAATCGGTCCAGGTTTTTTACTGCCGCAAGAATCGCACATTTTGAAAATCGCCGTACCCCACACACCAGCTGCACCATGCATTTTTTCCGTTTAGTCATTTATATAGAGAACTATTTAAAATTTATGTTTGTATTATATTTGTATTATTTATAACTTACTTTATCACAATTTGTACATTTTAATGACTGACATCATGTCTTCGCTTTACTGAATGAATAACTTTCACTCAATATTAAAATTGTTGAACATTTGAGGAATTGAACAGGAAGTGTCTAATAAACTGGAAGTCGCGTGAAGAATCACCGTGGTAACCAATGTAATTTAGAGGCAGTCCAGTTCATTTGTCGGTTCTAACATTTTGTTTTATCACTTTCCTTAATTAATGTCATTAATATTATTAATGTCATTAATATTATACTTAAAAGTTATTGTAAAAATAAAGTTCAAACAAACAAGTAACACCGCTCGGTATTTTTTTTTTTTTTAATGACGCAAACAAATTTCAGTCCCAGCTTTGGCCACTTAAAAAACAAACCGACACAAGCAAACAGGCTAACACCTTACGACTAACGGTATATCAAAGAAATTACAGACGGTAATACTCGCTTTAGTGAACCGACAGAACGCGTGATATACTTTCTCATGCTACCTAGCTATAGACTCTTCTGGAAAACTCCCTACTATCGGTAATGGTTTAGTCCAAATTGACCTACTTTCGCACAGCAAGCGACAAACAATCGTGTTATGGATCAAAGAATATTGCCGCAAGGCATAGTTTAAGGGTAAAGGGCAATTGTAGAGTTTTTAACGACCGATAGATAAAATATCTGGACCGATTTAAACAGAGATTTTGAAAAGAAAAACGGTCTGGAGAAACAGTTTTCGGTCTGGGAACTGATAAACCGGCGATTTTAGAAGCCCTGGTCCTGTGCTGTATGACGCAGCCAAAGACATTCTGATAAACTCAGAAACAGTGTATAAAACACCAGTAAAACGTGACTTTGGATGGTTCTTGTGTAGACTCGAAAACCTTGATGAGGCCGAAGTGGATTCTGGCCAGCAGACAAAACCTGGGTGGTCTGCATTTAATGCGAAAGTAACACCTACATCTGCAGTACCTCGCCAATGTGATGTAGGGTATTGCCAAGTGATTGATGCTTAACCAACACAGCTTCCTGTTGTGTACAATGTTCTGAAACGGTCTATTAATATGGCAGACCAACTCCATCAAACTAATGTTGTCATTGTCTTCGATCAGGCTATATATGCAAAGGCATTGGAGATCATATGGAAACATCCAACATAATTCAAACGTGTTGTTCCATGCATGGGTGCGTTTCACATCGCGTGTACATTTCTGGCAGTTATCGGTAAACGGTTTGGTAATGCTGGTCTTCGGGACATAATGGTCGAATCTGGTATTATTGGGTCTGGCTCGATAAATGCTTTGTTGGAGGGTCGTCACTATAAACGAGTGCATAAGCTGGTCATGGAAGCCATGCTACGACTTAGATGGAAATCGTTTGTGAGTATTCTTTCTGAAGATGAATTAGCCGAGGTTCGTGTAGACTTGACTACCACCCATACTGACGTACGTGAATCACCCAACTCATGAACGTTTCCAGGAATTCACAGAGTTGGATGCATTTGAGTGCCTGCTAGAAAAGTATCAAGCATACTGCCAATCGAATGTCGTCCCTGTAGCCAAATTCTGGAACACCTATATAGAAATGGTCCAGCTACTCCTTCATTTTATTCGATCGACCAGGGAAGGCAACTGGGAATTGCATGTGGCATGCATATGTAGCATGGTCCCCTGGATGTTCGCTTATAATCGCATCAACTACGCCAAGTATTTGCCAGTATATCTCATGGAGATTCAAATGTTAGAAACCAACCACCCTGAAGCTTATGCAAATATTTCAAGCAGTGAATTTGCGGTTCAAAGAAGTTCACATTCATTTGCGCAAGTTGCAAGAGACCAAACGATTGAACAAACACTGAATCGTGCAACCAAAACTCGCGGTGGCCTCATTGGCTTCAGTTTGAACAAAAGTGCAGTACAAAAGTGGTTAGTTACAGCTCATGAACGAGCAATGATTAGAGAAAGGTGTTTTTCTATGGCTGGTGTTGATGGTCGTCAAACTCATGAACACAAGGAGGGTTCGTCAACCAGAATCGTAAGAGATTACAGTGATGTTGTTAAGGTTGTTGAATTAGTCGAGACATTGAAATCTAATCCATACAGCAGCACATCAAATGAACTAACAAGCTTATCATCTGGTGTTGTTGCCGACAAGACTGTGTGTCATGATCTTCCGAATGTCAATCAACAAGGTCAGGAAGCGGCAGAAGCATTTGTTAAGACACGATTATCAAATGATGAAAGCTCATTTTATGATCCACTTAAAAAAATGAATTTGAAGACATTTTCCAGCTTAGGCAAGAAAAAGCAGGTTAAAGTGGGTAATAAGAATATCATTCCAAGAGCTGATAGAAATTTGTTTTCAAGAATGATTGTGGTGGCTCAGTCTAGAAGTTTGGATCTGAGAAATGTGTTGAAACACTGTCTGAAATACCTTGGTCGTTGGCAGAGGTTGACGGTTCATACATTAAAACATCAAAGGCCAAGTTAGCTGAGCTGATAGAGAAGGACTGAGTATCCTGAGAATATTTCTCAAACTGCTGTCTGGATTATCGATCTGATGGCACTGCTGCAAGGTCTATCTGAATTACCCGATACATTCTCCGCATTAGCAGCTCTTGTTCTTGACAGGGTGTTGCCCTACACCAATAGAAATGCAACGTATCTGACCAATACCCTGAAATATCAATTAAATATGTGTAAAGAGATCGACGAGCTAGTGAAGGTAAGCTCGAAATACAAATCACGTCTGGTGCTCAGAAAATCCCAAAACAGTGGAAGAAGTTTCTATCTAGTGGCAATAACAAGACTTCCCTTGTAGAATTCTTCTTCCAGGAGTGGAATAAGCCACGGTATGTAGGAAAGCTGGCTGGTCGCTCCCTGTTTTACGCACATGGTCCGAACTGTCATGTTTACAGGGTTGTAAATGATGAAAGTGAAATTGTTTGTGAAGAAATTCCAGAACTACACTCTACCCAGGAGAAGGCAGATATTCGTATGGCGCTGCATGCACTGCATGCTGCCGAGGCTGGGCATGACAGCATTGTTATAAAGACACCCGACACATATGTGATAATGCTAGCCTGCCACTTACAGCATAAGATACCAGGTGAATTATTTATTCACACTGGTACAAAGACTCGGCCACGAAACTTGGACCAATGGTGTGTGAGGCTTTACCAGGCCTACACTCATTTAGTGGATGCGATACCAATAGTGCATTTGCTGGTAAGGGTAAAAAGAAGGTATTTGATTACAAGGTATGTAAGTCAATGCAATGTCTAGGTAACGACTTGCCTGTTACAGAGGATGTTTTGTCTGAAACTGAGAAGTTTGCATGTGCCCTTTACAACATGTCTAGTTACACCAGCATAGATTAGACCAGATACCAAGTGTTTTGTAGCAAAAACCCTCAGAGTAACTATTTTCCCCCATGCCAAGATGCCTTACAGAAACATTCAGCAAGAGCAAACTATCAGGCTTTCATTTGGAAAAATGCCTTAAGTTCAACCCCTGACGTAACGAGTCCACATGGCCATGGATGGACAATATCTGGTAAAGTAATATCCATAGACTGGATGAAACTTCCAACAGCACCAAGAGCCATTCTTGAGTTAAGTGCAATTGCTCAGGAGACTATTCTGGAAACCAGTGTTCATGCTTCAAAAACCGAAGTCCCTGTACCGAATCATGTGGATGCCTACATAATTGTGAAAATTGATTCTAACAGTGATTCAGAATCCGAATCTGATGATAATTAACTGAAAAATGATTAACAACACATATTTATGGCTTATTAAGTCTTGATTTGCAGTGTGTTATTGCTTTCAGATAGGAGTAAAATAACAAATTTAGATTGGGAAAATTGTACAGAAACTATAATAAATGTAGAATATCTCCTCCAATCCCAATTATTTGTTCAATTTCAAATGCTTTGTAAATTACTGTTTGGTTGAAGCTTGTAAAGTTTTGCACACAGTTATGGAATCAAAACAAATGCAATGCCTCGTTTTGTCAAGTTATACACACTATCAGTATACTATAACAATTGGAACATTTAAGAAAAGAAAATCTCATTTTTTTGGATTTTCTAAAATAATTATTGTATTCAAAATTGATTTTTTTATTACTCCCCTTTTATACATACTTTGTCTGAATATGTTCTTTTATTTCATTACGTCTTTCTTATTTTGTTTATATGAGTATATTTCATTATATTCAAGTTAACTGATTAATAAAACATGACAGATAATGACAGAAAATAATTATTAATGTATTACACACTAAAATATAAAAAAATAGTTTTCAAATTACCTCCCCTTTTGTGTTAGTAGTGCAATTGATTTAAAAACTGCATAAAGCCGTAAGAAAGAGGCTGTATAAATTGCCTATTTTGAGATGTTGGCTGGAATTTTAATTTTTCAAATGTAACGCGCTTACGATCGCTGTACCTCTATCGATAAAATAGTAAATGGCGTCATTCTAGCGCGACAACATGAATCGATAAACTAGAGCGTTTATGAACCCGTGTCTCCTCCCTGTATACTTACTCCGTGATGTAAAACATGCCATTTAGTGCATTTTTTTGAATTTATCATGCAATCCACAGCAATAACACAATAAGCCTTTATCTTTGTCGGATATAAATCTATGTTTTTGTGGATTTTCGTTTGTTCAGTTCACTCGAACATCATCTGAAGTGCGTATGAAACGCGCGATTTCATTGGTTGAATTTAGTTGATCTTCTCATGAATATTGATTAGATGAAAGGTCGATCTGACGTGACCTCCAAGGCAGTGTTGTCAGATCCTATAGCAAAGCGTAGTCAGGATATGATTTTAATTAGATTGTTTCGACAATGAACAACATTTTAGGTTCATAGTCTGTGATGGGATATATTTAATTGATATCGTATATGACATTTTCCCCCTTCTTTCTTGCCGCCTGTATGACCCCTCCCACACCCCCAACATTTTGAAAGTAAAGGGGTATGTGACCCCATTTCAGGAAAATCTGGATGCATTTCTGATACATTGCTCATATACCGTCTTGGTGCCATATAACCTATTTTGTGTTGTGGTGCTATCAGATTCAAATCTATTTATGATTAAGGCGTTGAGTCATTGCCTCCTTTACACCAGAAGTCCGGTATCCCACAGTAAATAACTGTCAGTAACATAATTAAATAATGAAAAAATTCTGTAGGTGGTCCACAGCACCCAAATGCAATGGCACCATACGTAGCTTTTAACATTAAATCTAATGAGCAAATTTGAATAGTCGGTGAACAGGACAATTTACAAAATAAAGTGTTGAAGTCAGAATATGCTTATTATTAACCTTAACGGAGATGATAGAGACTTTGTGACAAGTATTTGTGTATAATATTACCGTCAGATTTGCATTAAATCCCCCGATGTATACAGCCGTTAATAGAAACAAGTGATTAGAAACGTACGCTTTGTTAAAAAGATAAGCTGACTTTTTTTAACTCGTGTCTTTACATAAACAATACCTGTGCTATAAATAAACCATTTGGATCTGCACACTTCCTGTGTTGTGCTTAGCATTAGGGGATACAACGTAATTAGTACACAAATATTTATTCGGCATAGTGTGTACAGTTTAATTTTATTCTGTTTATTTGTTAGTATAATTCTCTAAGTTGTAACGCTTCTGAGTGCTTCATCACCTGTTTCAGTTATGTGTTAATAAGCATATTATGACTTCAAGGACAGGGTTACCGACGTTGAACCCATTTGAGACCTTCTGGAGGCAACTTTCTTTAACCATTCCTTTTAGATTATATTTACTGGCATTCTGACTATTATTTCTCTCCAATATTACAGAAGGCTGCATGATTTACTGACATGTTTATCTCATTTCTCTCCAATATTACAGAAGGCTGCATGATTTACTGACATGTTAATCTCATTTCTCTCCAACATTACAGAAGGCTGCATGATTTACTGACATGTTTATCTCATTTCTCTCCAACATTACAGAAGGCTGCATGATTTACTGACATGTTTATCTCATTTCTCTCCAACATTACAGAAGGCTGCATGATTTACTGACATGTTTATCTCATTTCTCTCCAATATTACAGAAGGCTGCATGATTTACTGACATGTTTATCTCATTTCTCTCCAACATTACAGAAGGCTGTATGATTTACTGACATGTTTATCTCATTTCTCTCCAACATTACAGAAGGCTGCATGATTTACTGACATGTTTATCTCATTTCTCTCCAACATTACAGAAGGCTGCATCATGATTTACTGACATGTTTGTCTCATTTCTCTCCAATATTACAGAAGGCTGTAGCCACATAAAGTATACCAACATTTCTTGCATACCGGGTTAGGTAATCTGCGTTTTACATGTGTGATGGAAAGCCTTATCTTACACATGAGGGAGATTAAAAGCCGCGCGCTGATATCAACAATGACAGTTGCATGACATCATTGTTTAAACAAACATGCAAAATGATAGTAGTTGGCGACGTCAATGCGCAGAATGTAAATGATAAACAAGGGGAAAAAATCAAATCATGGGTATCCGGTTCAGATAGGGAAATTCCAACCCTCGGTATAACTGTTTTAATCGGAACCTTAGCAGAGCCTCATTTCCGATAAAAACAATTATACGAATCTTCACTGGATAACCATGAAAGATTCTTATAATGTTTACCTCATTGTTTCTTTTCAACATTACAGAAGGCTCTATGTACATAAAATATACCAACATCATTTACCTCGTTATTTCTCTCCAACATTACAGAAGGCTCTATGCACAAAGAATATACCAACATCATTTACCTCATTTCTCTCCAACATTACAGAAGGCTCTTTGCACATAAAATATACCAACATCATTTACCTCATTATTTCTCTCCAACATTACAGAAGGCTCTATGCACAAAGAATATACCAACATCATTTACCTCATTTCTCTCCAACATTACAGAAGGCTCTTTGCACATAAAATATACCAACATCATTTACCTCGTTATTTCTCTCCAACATTACAGAAGGCTCTATGCACAAAGAATATACCAACATCATTTACCTCATTTCTCTCCAACATTACAGAAGGCTCTTTGCACATAAAATATACCAACATCATTTACCTCGTTATTTCTCTCCAACATTACAGAAGGCTCTATGCACAAAGAATATACCAACATCATTTACCTCATTTCTCTCCAACATTACAGAAGGCTCTTTGCACATAAAATATACCAACATCATTTACCTCGTTATTTCTCTCCAACATTACAGAAGGCTCTATGCACAAAGAATATACCAACATCATTTACCTCATTTCTCTCCAACATTACAGAAGGCTCTTTGCACATAAAATATACCAACATCATTTACCTCGTTATTTCTCTCCAACATTACAGAAGGCTCTATGCACAAAGAATATACCAACATCATTTACCTCATTTCTCTCCAACATTACAGAAGGCTCTTTGCACATAAAATATACCAACATCATTTACCTCGTTATTTCTCTCCAACATTACAGAAGGCTCTATGCACATAGAATATACCAACATCATTTACCTCGTTATTTCTCTCCAACATTACAGAAGGCTCTATGCACATAGAATATACCAACATCATTTACCTCGTTATTTCTCTCCAACATTACAGAAGGCTCTTTGCACATAAAATATACCAACATCATTTACCTCGTTATTTCTCTCCAACATTACAGAAGGCTCTATGCACAAAGAATATACCAACATCATTTACCTCATTTCTCTCCAACATTACAGAAGGCTCTTTGCACATAAAATATACCAACATCATATACCTCGTTATTTCTCTCCAACATTACAGAAGGCTCTATGCACAAAGAATATACCAACATCATTTACCTCATTTCTCTCCAACATTACAGAAGGCTCTTTGCACATAAAATATACCAACATCATTTACCTCGTTATTTCTCTCCAACATTACAGAAGGCTCTATGCACAAAGAATATACCAACATCATTTACCTCATTTCTCTCCAACATTACAGAAGGCTCTTTGCACATAAAATATACCAACATCATTTACCTCGTTATTTCTCTCCAACATTACAGAAGGCTCTATGCACAAAGAATATACCAACATCATTTACCTCATTTCTCTCCAACATTACAGAAGGCTCTTTGCACATAAAATATACCAACATCATTTACCTCGTTATTTCTCTCCAACATTACAGAAGGCTCTATGCACAAAGAATATACCAACATCATTTACCTCATTTCTCTCCAACATTACAGAAGGCTCTTTGCACATAAAATATACCAACATCATTTACCTCGTTATTTCTCTCCAACATTACAGAAGGCTCTATGCACAAAGAATATACCAACATCATTTACCTCATTTCTCTCCAACATTACAGAAGGCTCTTTGCACATAAAATATACCAACATCATTTACCTCGTTATTTCTCTCCAACATTACAGAAGGCTCTATGCACATAAAATATACCAACATCATTTACCTCGTTATTTCTCTCCAACATTACAGAAGGCTGTATGCACATAAAATATACCAACATCATTTACCTCGTTATTTCTCTCCAACATTACAGAAGGCTGTATGCCCATAAAATATACCAACATCATTTACCTCGTTATTTCTCTCCAACATTACAGAAGGCTGTATGCCCATAAAATATACCAACATCATTTACCTCGTTATTTCTCTCCAACATTACAGAAGGCTCTATGCACATAAAATATACCAACATCATTTACCTCGTTATTTCTCTCCAACATTACAGAAGGCTGTATGCACATAAAATATACAAACATCATTTACCTCGTTATTTCTCTCCAACATTACAGAAGGCTGTATGCCCATAAAATATACCAACATCATTTACCTCGTTATTTCTCTCCAACATTACAGAAGGCTGTATGCCCATAAAATATACCAACATCATTTACCTCGTTATTTCTCTCCAACATTACAGAAGGCTCTATGCACATAAAATATACCAACATCATTTACCTCGTTATTTCTCTCCAACATTACAGAAGGCTGTATGCACATAAAATATACCAACATCATTTACCTCGTTATTTCTCTCCAACATTACAGAAGGCTCTATGCACATAGAATATACCAACATCATTTACCTCGTTATTTCTCTCCAACATTACAGAAGGCTCTATGCCCATAAAATATACCAACATCATTTACCTCGTTATTTCTCTCCAACATTACAGAAGGCTGTATGCACAAAATATACCAACATCATTTACCTCGTTATTTCTCTCCAACATTACAGAAGGCTCTTTGCACATAAAATATACCAACATCATTTACCTCGTTATTTCTCTCCCAACATTACAGAAGGCTCTATGCACATAAAATATACCAACATCATTTACCTCGTTATTTCTCTCCAACATTACAGAAGGCTGTATGCACATAAAATATACCAACATCATTTACCTCGTTATTTCTCTCCAACATTACAGAAGGCTGTATGCACAAAATATACCAACATCATTTACCTCGTTATTTCTCTCCAACATTACAGAAGGCTCTTTGCACATAAAATATACCAACATCATTTACCTCGTTATTTCTCTCCAACATTACAGAAGGCTCTATGCACATAAAATATACCAACATCATTTACCTCGTTATTTCTCTCCAACATTACAGAAGGCTGTATGCACATAAAATATACCAACATCATTTACCTCGTTATTTCTCACCAACATTACAGAAGGCTGTATGCACATAAAATATACCAACATCATTTACCTCGTTATTTCTCACCAACATTACAGAAGGCTGTATGCACATAAAATATACCAACATCATTTACCTCGTTATTTCTCTCCAACATTACAGAAGGCTCTATGCACATAGAATATACCAACATCATTTACCTCGTTATTTCTCTCCAACATTACAGAAGGCTGTATGCACATAGAATATACCAACATCATTTACCTCGTTATTTCTCACCAACATTACAGAAGGCTGTATGCACGTAAAATATACCAACATCATTTACCTCGTTATTTCTCTCCAACATTACAGAAGGCTGTATGCACATAGAATATACCAACATCATTTACCTCGTTATTTCTCACCAACATTACAGAAGGCTCTATGCACATAAAATATACCAACATCATTTACCTCGTTATTTCTCTCCAACATTACAGAAGGCTCTATGCACATAAAATATACCAACATCATTTACCTCGTTATTTCTCTCCAACATTACAGAAGGCTCTATGCACATAAAATATACCAACATCATTTACCTCGTTATTTCTCTCCAACATTACAGAAGGCTGTATGCACAAAATATACCAACATCATTTACCTCGTTATTTCTCTCCAACATTACAGAAGGCTGTATGCACAAAATATACCAACATCATTTACCTCGTTATTTCTCTCCAACATTACAGAAGGCTCTTTGCACATAAAATATACCAACATCATTTACCTCGTTATTTCTCTCCAACATTACAGAAGGCTCTATGCACATAAAATATACCAACATCATTTACCTCGTTATTTCTCTCCAACATTACAGAAGGCTGTATGCCCATAAAATATACCAACATCATTTACCTCGTTATTTCTCTCCAACATTACAGAAGGCTCTATGCACATAAAATATACCAACATCATTTACCTCGTTATTTCTCTCCAACATTACAGAAGGCTGTATGCACATAAAATATACAAACATCATTTACCTCGTTATTTCTCTCCAACATTACAGAAGGCTGTATGCCCATAAAATATACCAACATCATTTACCTCGTTATTTCTCTCCAACATTACAGAAGGCTGTATGCCCATAAAATATACCAACATCATTTACCTCGTTATTTCTCTCCAACATTACAGAAGGCTCTATGCACATAAAATATACCAACATCATTTACCTCGTTATTTCTCTCCAACATTACAGAAGGCTGTATGCACATAAAATATACCAACATCATTTACCTCGTTATTTCTCTCCAACATTACAGAAGGCTCTATGCACATAGAATATACCAACATCATTTACCTCGTTATTTCTCTCCAACATTACAGAAGGCTCTATGCCCATAAAATATACCAACATCATTTACCTCGTTATTTCTCTCCAACATTACAGAAGGCTGTATGCACAAAATATACCAACATCATTTACCTCGTTATTTCTCTCCAACATTACAGAAGGCTCTTTGCACATAAAATATACCAACATCATTTACCTCGTTATTTCTCTCCAACATTACAGAAGGCTCTATGCACATAAAATATACCAACATCATTTACCTCGTTATTTCTCTCCAACATTACAGAAGGCTGTATGCACATAAAATATACCAACATCATTTACCTCGTTATTTCTCTCCAACATTACAGAAGGCTGTATGCACAAAATATACCAACATCATTTACCTCGTTATTTCTCTCCAACATTACAGAAGGCTCTATGCACATAAAATATACCAACATCATTTACCTCGTTATTTCTCTCCAACATTACAGAAGGCTGTATGCACATAAAATATACCAACATCATTTACCTCGTTATTTCTCACCAACATTACAGAAGGCTGTATGCACATAAAATATACCAACATCATTTACCTCGTTATTTCTCACCAACATTACAGAAGGCTGTATGCACATAAAATATACCAACATCATTTACCTCGTTATTTCTCTCCAACATTACAGAAGGCTCTATGCACATAGAATATACCAACATCATTTACCTCGTTATTTCTCTCCAACATTACAGAAGGCTGTATGCACGTAGAATATACCAACATCATTTACCTCGTTATTTCTCACCAACATTACAGAAGGCTGTATGCACGTAAAATATACCAACATCATTTACCTCGTTATTTCTCTCCAACATTACAGAAGGCTGTATGCACATAGAATATACCAACATCATTTACCTCGTTATTTCTCACCAACATTACAGAAGGCTCTATGCACATAAAATATACCAACATCATTTACCTCGTTATTTCTCTCCAACATTACAGAAGGCTCTATGCACATAAAATATACCAACATCATTTACCTCGTTATTTCTCTCCAACATTACAGAAGGCTCTATGCACATAAAATATACCAACATCATTTACCTCGTTATTTCTTTTCAACATTACAGAAGGCTCTATGCACATAGAATATACCAACATCATTTACCTCGTTATTTCTCTCCAACATTACAGAAGGCTCTATGCACATAGAATATACCAACATCATTTACCTCGTTATTTCTCTCCAACATTACAGAAGGCTCTATGCACATAAAATATACCAACATCATTTACCTCGTTATTTCTCTCCAACATTACAGAAGGCTGTATGCACAAAATATACCAACATCATTTACCTCGTTATTTCTCTCCAACATTACAGAAGGCTCTTTGCACATAAAATATACCAACATCATTTACCTCGTTATTTCTCTCCAACATTACAGAAGGCTCTATGCACATAAAATATACCAACATCATTTACCTCGTTATTTCTCTCCAACATTACAGAAGGCTGTATGCACATAAAATATACCAACATCATTTACCTCGTTATTTCTCTCCAACATTACAGAAGGCTGTATGCACATAAAATATACCAACATCATTTACCTCGTTATTTCTCACCAACATTACAGAAGGCTCTATGCACATAGAATATACCAACATCATTTACCTCGTTATTTCTCTCCAACATTACAGAAGGCTCTATGCACATAGAATATACCAACATCATTTACCTCGTTATTTCTCTCCAACATTACAGAAGGCTGTATGCACATAGAATATACCAACATCATTTACCTCGTTATTTCTCACCAACATTACAGAAGGCTCTATGCACATAGAATATACCAACATCATTTACCTCGTTATTTCTCTCCAACATTACAGAAGGCTCTATGCACATAGAATATACCAACATCATTTACCTCGTTATTTCTCTCCAACATTACAGAAGGCTCTTTGCACATAGAATATACCAACATCATTTACCTCGTTATTTCTCTCCAACATTACAGAAGGCTGTATGCACATAGAATATACCAACATCATTTACCTCGTTATTTCTCACCAACATTACAGAAGGCTCTATGCACATAAAATATACCAACATCATTTACCTCGTTATTTCTCTCCAACATTACAGAAGGCTCTTTGCACATAAAATATACCAACATCATTTACCTCGTTATTTCTCTCCAACATTACAGAAGGCTCTATGCACATAAAATATACCAACATCATTTACCTCGTTATTTCTCTCCATCATTACAGAAGGCTGTATGCACATAAAATATACCAACATCATTTACCTCGTTATTTCTCTCCAACATTACAGAAGGCTGTATGCACATAAAATATACCAACATCATTTACCTCGTTATTTCTCACCAACATTACAGAAGGCTCTATGCACATAGAATATACCAACATCATTTACCTCGTTATTTCTCTCCAACATTACAGAAGGCTCTATGCACATAGAATATACCAACATCATTTACCTCGTTATTTCTCTCCAACATTACAGAAGGCTCTTTGCACATAGAATATACCAACATCATTTACCTCGTTATTTCTCTCCAACATTACAGAAGGCTCTATGCACATAAAATATACCAACATCATTTACCTCGTTATTTCTCTCCAACATTACAGAAGGCTGTATGCACATAAAATATACCAACATCATTTACCTCGTTATTTCTCTCCAACATTACAGAAGGCTGTATGCACATAAAATATACCAACATCATTTACCTCGTTATTTCTCACCAACATTACAGAAGGCTCTATGCACATAGAATATACCAACATCATTTACCTCGTTATTTCTCTCCAACATTACAGAAGGCTCTATGCACATAGAATATACCAACATCATTTACCTCGTTATTTCTCTCCAACATTACAGAAGGCTCTTTGCACATAGAATATACCAACATCATTTACCTCGTTATTTCTCTCCAACATTACAGAAGGCTGTATGCACATAAAATATACCAACATCATTTACCTCGTTATTTCTCACCAACATTACAGAAGGCTCTTTGCACATAAAATATACCAACATCATTTACCTCGTTATTTCTCTCCAACATTACAGAAGGCTCTTTGCACATAGAATATACCAACATCATTTACCTCGTTATTTCTCTCCAACATTACAGAAGGCTCTTTGCACATAAAATATACCAACATCATTTACCTCGTTATTTCTCTCCAACATTACAGAAGGCTCTTTGCACATAGAATATACCAACATCATTTACCTCGTTATTTCTCTCCAACATTACAGAAGGCTCTATGCACAAAATATACCAACATCATTTACCTCGTTATTTCTCTCCAACATTACAGAAGGCTCTATGCACATAAAATATACCAACATCATTTACCTCGTTATTTCTCTCCAACATTACAGAAGGCTCTTTGCACATAGAATATACCAACATCATTTACCTCGTTATTTCTCTCCAACATTACAGAAGGCTCTTTGCACATAGAATATACCAACATCATTTACCTCGTTATTTCTCTCCAACATTACAGAAGGCTGTATGCACATAAAATATACCAACATCATTTACCTCGTTATTTCTCTCCAACATTACAGAAGGCTGTATGCATATGAGATGTACTCGCTGTAAGCAAGACTGGTGCTGGTTGTGTGAGGCGCAGTGGGAGCGCAGTTGTCAAGGAGATCACTGGTTTGGTTAGTAACAGAAGCCATGGATTGATTGGTCAAATAGACCAGTATTACAAATTGCTCATCCCAAAGATGCCAAAACAGAACTTCTGACCATCATACCCATCAAAACCTTGGCTTTGGAATTCAGATTTAGTAGCGTGATAGAAAGACGAATATAATCGCAATAATCGATGAATCAAATAATAAATACCATTGGAATAGATTTTCTTATGATATTAGAGTGATAAAAAGTTAATTGAATTTTTAAAAAGAAAGAAAAAAACAGTTTGTCAGTGTTTAAACAAAACAACCAGAGATAAATTACAACTGTACTTTGAAAATAAACAAAATGTTCAGTTAACAATATGCATTCAACATTGATGGAGTGTAAATAACAGCAGAATAAACAGTAAAAGTATGATTCAAAATGGCAATAAGTTAGATGGTAACTTAAAGCACAAATGTATTACAGATGAAAAAAAAAGAATCATTAATTTGGTGATAAAAATTAAAAAAAATAAAATCAGTTCATTAAATGGACATATTAAACCTGCCAGTGCCATTTACATTATTGCTTACCGCAAACCATTGTGCTAAGAAACCACTGCTAAGAAGACCATGATACCAAGAAGACCCCGTTTCCAAGAAGAAGACCACAGTGTTAAGAAGTTAACCGGTTTGAGTAGATTGTTAAGCTGTTATTTGTTACATACAGCCGTGATAGTGATCATTCTGACTTCATACCCGAGACATGTTAAACAGATGTCTAAAATATCTTCCTACCAACTCAATTGAACTAGGTCTAGCAGATCAGGCCTCGATCTCCTGGTCAGTTGTCATGATTGGTCACTTTCTTTACTCTGGATTGTTGTATTTGGAGATCTCCAGATAATAGTTTACTGCGGATTGTTGTATTAGGAGATCTCCAGATATAGTTTACTGCAAATTGTTGCATTAGGAGATCTCCAGATATAGTTTACTGCGGATTGTTGTATTAGGAGATCTCCGGATATAGTTTACTGCAGATAATTGTATTAGGAGATCTCCAGATATAGTTTACTGCGGATTGTTGTATTAGGAGATCTCCAGATATAGTTTACTGCGAATTGTTGTATGAGAAAGATCTCCAGATATAGTTTACTGCGGATTGTTGTATTAGGAGATCTCCAGATATAGTTTACTGGGGATTGTTGTATTAGGAGATCTCCAGATATAGTTTACTGGGGATTGTTGTATTAGGAGGTCTCCAGATATAGTTTACTGCGGATTGTTATATTAGGAGATCTCCAGATATAGTTTTTATTTATTTTTTAAAAAATGCTGCATTATAGAATATGTGCCTTTTACAGCATTGACAATATAGAAAAAATGCTTTTTAACTTTTTGCAGCGATATTAAAGGTACAAATAGCCTTGTATTGATATTGTTAATCGAATGAGGCGATAAAAAAAAAAGGCAAAGGTGACTGGCTTCTATTAAAGATAAAATACCTGGATAACTCATCAGTTTTATTCCAGTAACCAGAAGATACAGATTGTGTAAACAGGATATTTTCAGTGATGGTTGTGATACAATTAACTTAAATAAAACAGCCAAACTGTCCTGTTTGCATACGTTAATTGCCCAAGATAAAATGATGGTAACCATGGTTTATTTGTAGCAGCAGGTGGGGGGAAAATGGTCTGTTATTTGCTCCAAATCTAAATGCGAAAATATTAGTATATCCCTTCCTTCAGTCAGGGATTTAACTTAATAAGTTCCTTTAAAGCTTTTATTTCGACCACAGTTTTTAGCTCTTCTGATCAGAGATCAGCAGAGCTTATGCCTTGGTGCGGCGTCCGTCGTCCGTCTATATGTCTGTCCGTCTGTCTGTCCGTCCGTAAACTTTTATTTGTAGCGACTACTCTGAAACTACTGGCTGGATATTCATGAAACTTTACAGAAATGTTGCCCATGAAGTCTAGTTGATCCTAGCAAAAATTCGTGTTGATGTGAAATCCAAGATGGCCGCCAAAGCTAAAAATAGATTTTTAAAATACAAGTTTGTAGCGACTACTTCTTGAAAACTATAAGTGATATTGATATGGGATTTTTCTAAAATGATCAGTATGACATGATGTTGGTCCTTCTCAAAAATCGTTTTGATTCGACGTTAAACATGGCTGCCAGCGGCCATCTTTGTTTACATAGAGTTATATAGTAAAAACTTGTAGCGACTACTTCTCTGAAACTACTTGGCGGATTTCCATGAAACTTCACAGGAACGTTGCTCTTGATGTCTAGTTGATCCTAGAAAAATTTCAGGCTCGCCGGAAATTCAAGATGGCCGCCACAGCTAAAAATATATTTAAAATAAATAAGTTTGTAGCGACTACTTCTTGAAAACTATAAGAGATATTGATATGGGTCTTTTTCTAAAATGATCAGCATGACATGATGTTGGTCCTTGTCGAAAATCGTTTTGATTCGACGTTAAACATGGCTGCCAGCGGCCATCTTTGTTAACATAGAGTTATATAATGAAAACTTGTAGCAACTACTCCTCTGAAACTACTTGACGGATTTTCATGAAATTTCACAGGAATGTTGCTCTTGATGTCTTATTGATCCTAGAAAAATTTCAGGTCGGCCGGAAATTCAAGATGGCCGCCACGGCTAAAAATAAATTTTCAAAAAACAAGTTTGTAGCGACTACTTCCTGAAATCAAAATCAATCAGTAGAGCTTCAAGGTCATTGACCTCTTGTTATTGGTTTGCTTTGCAAATGCTTAGAAGCTTTTCCAAATAACGGCCAAAAGCTACAGAACATTTTACTCCCGTTTTATGGCGAAACCCCTGAACTGAAATAGGAAGGTCATGTTTATTTTCATCACTTTATCTTGGTTGTTATGTAGACTAATTGTTATGTAGACTAATTATTACATAGAGGTGAGAAGGTTCTAGGCCCATTTTCCATATTTTATCTCGATGTACATGGAGGATGAGCCTGGCATGTTCATGCCTGTTAGGCGCCATATAACCTTTAATGTGTTGGTGCGCCTTAAAACCCAATTGCGTTATACAATTATTACGTAGAATTATAAAAACATCATATTTGTTATACACGTTTATCCATATTTTCCCAGTATACAGATACTGGTAATTTTTAGCTCTACTGATCAGAGATCAGCAGAGCTTATGCCGTGGTGCGGCGTCCGTCGTCTGTCCGTCTGTCTGTCCGTAAACTTTTATTTGTAGCGACTTCACAGCTGAAACTACTGGATGGATATTCATGAAACTTTACAGAAATGTTGCCCATAAAGTCTAGTTGATCCTAGCAAAAATTCATGTTGATGTGAAATCCAAGATGGCCGCCAAAGCTAAAAATAGAGTTTTAAAATACAAGTTTGTAGCGACTTCTTCTTGAAAACTATAAGTGATATTGATATGGTACTTTTTCTAAAATGATCAGCATGACATGATGTTGATCCTAGTCAAAAATCGTTTTGATTCAACGTTAAACATGGCTGCCAGCGGCCATCTTTGTTTACATAGAGTTATATAGTAAAAACTTGTAGCGACTACTTCTCTGAAACTACTTGGCGGATTGTCATGAAACTTTACAGGAATGTTGCTCTTGATGTCTAATTGATCCTAGAAAAATTTCAGGTCGGCCGGAAATTCAAGATGGCCGTCACAGATAAAAATAGATTTTGAAAAAATAAGTTTGTAGCGACTACTTCTTGAAAACTATAAGTGATATTGATATGGGACTTTTTCTAAAATGATCAGCATTACATGATGTTGATCCTATTCAAAAATCGTTTTGATTCAACGTTAAACATGGCTGCCAGCGGCCATCTTTGTTTACATAGTTATATAGTAAAAACTTGTAGCGACTACTCCTCTGAAACTACTTGGCGGATTGTCATGAAACTTTACAGGAATGTTGCTCTTGATGTCTAATTGATCCTATTAAAATTTCAGGTCGGCCGGAAATTCAAGATGGCCGTCACAGCTAAAAATAGATTTTTAAAAAATAAGTTTGTAGCGACTACTTCTTGAAAACTATAAGTGATATTGATATGGGACTTTTTCTAAAATGATCAGCATGACATGATGTAGATCCTTGTGGAAAATTATTTTGATTCGACGTTAAACATGGCTGCCAGTGGCCATCTTTGGTTACATAGAGTTATATAGTAAAAACTTGTAGCGACTACTTCTCTGAAACTACTTGACGGATGTTCATGAAACTTCACAGGAATGTTGCTCTTGATGTCTAGTTGATCCTAGAAAAATTTCAGGTTGGCCGGAAATTCAAGATGGCCGCCACAGCTAAAAATAGATTTAAAATAAATAAGTTTGTAGCGACTACTTCTTCAAAACAATAAGAGATATTGATATGGGACTTTTTCTAAAATGATCAGTATGACATGATGTTGGTCCTTGTCGAAAATCGTTTTGATTTGACCTTAAACATGGCTGCTTTGTTTACATAGAGTTATATAATGAAAACTTGTAGCGAC
Source organism: Cyrtodaria siliqua (assembly GCA_037043455.1). Taxonomy (NCBI): domain Eukaryota; kingdom Metazoa; phylum Mollusca; class Bivalvia; order Adapedonta; family Hiatellidae; genus Cyrtodaria; species Cyrtodaria siliqua. The sequence continues at coordinate 295,615 of JAWPHD010000034.1, forward strand.
TACTTCTTTGAAACAACCTGACGGATTTTCATGAAACTTCACAGGAATGTTGCTCTTAATGTCTTATTGATCTTAGCAAAATTTCAGGTCGGCCGGAAATTCAAGAAGGCCGCCACGGTTAAAAATAGATTTTCAAAAAACAAGTCTGTAGCGACTACTTCCTGAAATCAAAATCAATCAGTAGAGCTTCAAGGTCATTGACCTCTTGTTTTGTAAATGTGATATTTGATATCTGTGATCACTGTTATATTAAGGCCAAATAAAATAATGTGTGTCACAGTTAGCTGACCGTCCCTTGATTTTTGGGCCTTTATTCAGACCGTAATTGTTTTGCGGTAAAAAGTATGAAAGTAACTGAGGCAAATAATAGTACTCAGAAAGGGACACAGCACTGGTAAAGATATTTTTTTCATAGACTTTTTCAACTCTGTACAGTCATCAATACAATGTAGAAAAGCATTTTGACGACGATATGGCAGCTTCCTCAATCTATATTTTTAGGAATTTGTGTTGAGAAATATCGTCATTTTGACGACATTGTAAGATTAGGTTAATGTATGCTAGAGGAAGTATAATAAAGGTGACAAGCAAGACCCACTGGCAGTCTAGGCTCGTTCTACCAGTTCAAAAAACAGTTTCCATAAAAAATGAACTGTAACCACACATACTATTTTATTTGGTCTTACCATTTAATGTTTTGTAGATTGTTTTGGCATAGTTTCCAGATTTTGTATTCATGCACTATTGTGTGTTTTAGTATTATTGTATATATTGTATATATACATTAGAACTCATATGAAACTTTCTCAACACAACTGACTTGTCACAAAAAAACATTAATTTGTTTTTGGTTTTCTGTGATGTCATGGCGATTCTTTATCAAGTAATGATATTAAATGAAATAATTTGCTTTAGACTAATATTTATTATATACTTACCAGTGAAATAGTGCATTGTTAGAATAAACCTTATATTCTCATTGTTTATATTTTCACAGTGAGAATATAAGAACTTACATGTTCTTATATTCTCACTGCCAGAAAAAATGGAACTACATTTTTCTATATTTGCTTATAACAGTCATAATTCGTGTCAAAGTTTAGAACTATATTCTATGCGCACTAAATATATGTAAATTGCCTCACGCGCTGGCATTACTATATTTATCCGCGAATATGTTAAAGGGGAACTGTCGGAACGAAACATATTTTCTGTTTGAAACAGTTTGGTAGTGTTGCATGATAAAAAGTACATAATAAATAGAATATTTGTTTGTTTGGAGTGAATATAGGATTTATTTTCATCGAGAAGTGAGAAAACTTATATTTTCACGAGTGCTAAAAGCAAAGCACTCGTGAAAATATAAGTTTTCTCACTTTTCGATATTTGTTGGTTTGGAGTGAATATAGGATTTTACGAGTGCTAAAAGCAAGGCACTCGTGAAAATATAAGTTTTTTCACTTCTCGATGAAAATAAATCCTATATTCACTCCAAACCAACAAAGAGCCTCTATATATTTAATGGCTACAGAATAGTAATATAAAGGTGTACAGCCTTAACACAAGGTACACGGGGATTTATTAAAGGTTTATATATACCATATTTTCCCTAATACAAGTGCCTCCCCTAATAGCAGCCCTACCTTTTAATTAAAAAATAAATAAAAAATTGTAACTTTTATGATCGCGTCCTCCTTGCCATTTTGCATAGCGCTGGGGCGCAACTACAGTGTTGTTGTTTTTACTTTTGGGGGAAAGGGGGTCGGGCCCTTTAGAGGTGGAAAAACTTGACATGAATTGGAACAAGGGGGAATTTTGACAATGTTAAAAAAATAAAGAAGAAAGATGGTATTTTTTATATGTATTAAAGGTGAAATATGGCGTGTCTTTTGAGTATATATTCGGAAATATATATATATAATATACAATCTGTTCAAATCTTACACTTATTGGTTGTCCCGTTTTCTCACAGTAGCCAATTTTATCTCATAGCGCACACGCTTCGAGTTTCGCCCTGGTAAGTGTCACGTGATCCTGTGACGTCATTGGTACCAAACGATTAGCCGTGTCGCATTGAGTTGTATAGTATTGTCTATGTAGGATTACATTTTATGGTACTTGTTAAAAATATCGTGTGCTGTTGCTGGGTGAAAACGTTTGCATAAAGAAGGACAAGATAATAACCTAAGTTTCTTTCGTTTCCCTAATCGAGATAATGATATATTAAGATCTGAAGTGTGGTTAGACCGTTACCGAAGAAAATCGCCCCACTCGTCGAGAAAGTGGGAACCTACGAAAGACGCGCGAGTTTGTAGAAAACATTTTGAGTTGACTTCGTGGGAAGTCCATCCTTTGGTTTCATTATCTTTGAATTTGGAGAACAAAAGGCCATGCATATTAAAATCAACAGCGGTACCAACGATATTTGACTATAAAAATGAGAAGTGCATTACCCCGCCGTCTCCAAGCAAGTTGTATTCGCCTATTCGACCGACGTTGAGGAGGAAATTCATACATGAAGTAAGATTGAAATTTATGTTCAATTATCTTAGCACCTCATCGGGTATACGTATGATAATTTGAAGAAAGGTGTATAGTCTTAGATCTTTATATACACCGTGAATGTTTAGCTGTTGAATTAGAAGCATGCGCCTTTACGTGAATCAATGAAGAGTTGACGGCGCTAATAATATGTAGCCGTCATTTTTTAAAATATTGCTAAGAACGTTCAGCATATAAATTTAAATGAATCCGGTGAAATAAACACTGTAACTTTGTTCCCAAATTTTAATTTTAATAACTTTAAATTATAAACCCCTTCTGCCAATAGTGTTATAAATATATATTATCAACTGATCAACATATATAGGTCTATGGATTTGAAAAAAAATACAAAATGTTTCATGGATATCTATAACAGGGCAGATAATTAATAATATTACTAGCTTTTATATTAATCCAGTAATGTTTTATGACAAAGCAACAACAATAACGCCTCTTAGCTCGTGCAATAAGTAAAACAAGTATAATAGAATAATATACTTTATATTATGGTAATTTCATATGTTTGGTCTGTTTTCGATCTGTATATCAGGAGTAAGTATACATGAGTAAGTATACTTACTAACTGTCTATATCGTGCTCATAATACATTTGGCTATATTATTTAAATCGTAGTATTTTTCTGTCTTTGTGCGCGACAATTAGAGCTTGCATATCATGTGATATATCCGTCTTGTGCAATACGCGTCTGCCCTCGGCAGTATTACACCGCTGAAGTAATTGCAATAAACAGGAAATATATCATAAAACTAGGTTTCCCTAAATGGTGCGTGCTTTTGTGATATACCGACGTATGTACCCTAATTAGGCTGTACTTCAATAGTGCACCGCAGTATTTGATTAGTCTGTATTGATATTTGGGGGCAGTGGAGACTAGAGAGCGTGTCATATTACAAACACCGCTCCTAGAGTGTTTGGTGTTAATGTCGACTTATGGCAAATATATAATACTATAGAAATTATATGCTGTTTCATTTATTATTGTTTTCATTAATTTTTTATCAATTATGGATAATATCTAATAAATATATTTGTTCCATGTCTACTTATCGGCAAAAAAAATCTGACGCTCGTATTTAGACCAGGTCCATTCATTCGGAATATACTACATTTCGCGGTTATTGTGTATGTACCAAGATATTGCAGTGTTGCGGGTGACTTACTGTCAGATTTCGATGAAAACAATGTTTACGTTGTTTTTTGTTTGTTGTTGCTGTCAGTGTATAAAGACACTATTTTGTTAGATTAGTGAATAGTGTAATGAACCGCTGAAAGTAACGAATGACATGACGCGATAGTCTTTACAAGCTCTCCATTTGCACCGCGTTCGACTTCATCATCAGTTGATGAATCCGATGTATTTTCGTCCTCAGACACGTATTCTGGCTCAAAATCGTAAGGTTGCACATTGTATAACCGTCTTATTACGGGCATTTTCTCTGACTCGGTATCATGATCGCTTAATTCTCGCATTTTCACACAAGGTATACTGTTTTGCGTTAAGTCCCAATGTAAACAAAAAATAGTTTGTTCCCAATGACGTCACTTCCGGTAATTCGCGCAAGAGTTTTTCCCCTTAGATTTTTTTCGATATTTTAGCAATGCCTGTTCGCCTGTTCGATTTTTATCTTTAAAAACATATTTTTACTGAACATACATCAATGGCATAGTAATAATCGTATTTATAATGATATTTAATACTTAAAAACATATCAAAAGCGGATTTGTTGATTTAGGACCAAGTTCTGCTTTAAGTCTCGGTCTTTCATTTAATATTAAATTCACATCAAGAACATGTTATGGGTGGTCAACTAAGAAACAACATTTAAAAGTAAAAAAATAAAGTTATAATTTTTTTGAGGGGAATTTTTCTCGAAAAAAGAATTTCGGCCCCAAATTACTCTTTAAAAAAAACACTACTATCAGGGGAAATACATGTATCAAAACGTAACATTAGCTCTGAGAGTTATAATGATGCAATGAAACAGATGGACTGATTCTAAGAGATTTGACAGTTTGAAATGGTTTGATGTATTTCCTTTAACTGCCAAATGTTTTGTTTTGAGTGAAGATCATTATGTTCAGCCATTATTCAAGGGAGCTGTGTTCAGCCATATACAATTACATTTGCAGAGAAACTTTGATACTTTCAATTTAACCTGTATTAATGACACCAAAATGAGAGCAAAACAGATCGTTTAACACAAGTAGTCTCTTAATACAGATGTGTTTTAAATTAAAACTGTACCATTTGTGAATGAAACTGGTCTATTAAAGCAGGCTTGACGGAACCTTCAGTTTATCTCCATATGAACGAAGTTTAAAGCACTTGCATCTCCTACCAACTTTAGTCCACCATTTTCTTTTTTCTTTTTTTTTGGCCCACCTTCTCAAGCCCTTTTATCTGCTCCTTTCTTTTGCTTTCTCTCACTCCGTCTTCCACCAGTTCTGCTTTTGTCCCTCCTACTGGATGGTGATCTGTTTTGACATAATTTCTGCTGGAGCCTTGCTGTATATTCCGTTTCTACGACGACTTTTGCTGTTCACCCACAGTTCACCTGATGTTTCTCTTTTTAGCTCTACTGGGAGGGCTTATGCGATCACTTGTCGTCCGTCCGTCTGTTTATAAAATCGACATCTCCTCTGAAACAAGAATTTTGATGAAACTTCATCACAATGTTACTTGGGAGGGCCAATCTCAGATTTGTGTTTTTCGCGGCCGCCAGTCATCCAAGATGGCCGCCATGGCTAAAACTAGGTAAAATTTAAGTAAATTTCAAATGACATCTCCTCCGAAACCACTTATTCCATTCTTGTGAAATATTATATACATGTTCCTTGGGCTGGCCTCTATCAAGTTTGTGTTTTTTTCGTTATCGTTGAATAATCAAAATGGCCGCCACAGCGACCCAAATTTTACATAGAGTTATATAGGAAAAGTTTAAAAATGACATCTTCTCTGAAACCGCCCGAAAGATTTTGATGAAACTTAAGCACAATGATATTTGTGATAGTCCCTCTCAGATTTATGTTTTTCACAGCCGCCAGTCATCAAAGATGGCCGCCATGGCTAAAACTAGGTAAAAATTAAGTACATTTCAAACGACATCTCCGAAACCACTTATTCCATTCTACTGAAATATCTTATACATGTTCCTTGGGTTGGCCTCTATCAAGTTTGTGTTTTTCGTTATCGTCATATAATAAAAATGGCCACCACGGCGACCCAAAGTTTACATAGAGTTATATAGGAAAAGGTTAAAAATTACATCTTCTCTGAAACCGCCCGAAAGATTTTGATGAAACTTAAGCATAATGATATTTGGGATAGTCCCTCTCAGATCGGTGTTTTTCTCGCGGCCGCCAGTCATCCAAGATGGCCGCCATGGCTAAAACTAGGTAAAATTTAAGTAAATTTCAAACGACATCTCGGAAACCGCTTATGCATTCTTGTGAAATATCATAAACATGTTCCTTGGGTTAGCCTCTATCAAGTTTGTGTTTTTCGTTATCTTCGAATAATCAAAATGGCTGCCACAGCGACCCAAAGTTTACATAAGAGTTATATAGGAAAACGTTAAAAATGACATCTCTAAAACTGCTTGAAGGATTTTGATGAAACTTTATCACAATGATCTTTGGGTTAGTCCCCCTCAGATTTGGGGCCTCTAGTCATCCATGATGGCCACCATGGCTAAACTTAGGTCAAATTTAAGGAACTTTATCAAACGACATATTACCACTTATTCCATTCTAGTTAAATGTCATATGCATGTTCCTGTAGTTGGCCTCTATCAAGTTTGTGTTTTTCGTTGTCGTAAATTATTCAAAATGGCTACCACGATAACCCAAAGTTTACATAGAGTTATATACAGGAAACATGTTTCTTGGGTTGGCCTCTATCATGTTTATGTTTTTGAATGACATCATACAAGTAGAGCGTCTACAGGCCCTCTTGGGCCTCTTGTTTTTTAATCTGATCTTTACCATATTTGTTTAGAATGTTAATATATATTTTTATGAAATTTCATTCATAGAAGAAAGTGGGACAAATTAAAAAATACCCATGCCAGACTAGACACAGCAGACTTATTGCCCATGATTACCAGGTGATAGATCTAAGGCCATCCTATCCCTGTTGTTTTTCCAATGTTTTAAAAGAAGTACTGATGGGAATTTTATGTCGATAACCCTTGATATAAGACCTGTTTTAGCCAGTAGAGCGTCCACACTCTTGGGGCCTCTTGTTAGCTCACCTGAGCCGAAGGCTCAAAGGTGAGCTATTGGGATCACTCGTCGTCCGTCGTCCGTCCGTCGTTAACTTTTGCTTCAAACGACTTCTCCTCAGAAACCACGTGGCCAATTTTGACCAAACTTCACGTGGATGATCCGTAGATGAATGCTTTTTAGATTTGTTAAAATTAGGTCAGCGCGACATCCAAGATGGCCGCCATACCCATATATGGTTGAAACCTTAAAAAATCTTCTTCTCAAGAACCGCTGGACAGATGTCAACAATTTTTCTTTTAAAATGATCACCAATGCCTAGACTATCAAGTTTGTTCAAATGAAGTTCCCGGCGTCAAAAATGGCCATGCCCCGGGGGTGCAAAGTTTGTATATTGAGATTTTGCATGTTTTTCATATAGACATATAGGAAAAAACTTTACAAAATCTTCTTCTCTGAAACCACAAGGCACAGAGGTCTCATGTATTACATGTAGCATCAGCTTATAGTCCTCTAATAAGTTTGTTCAAATAGTGACCCTGGGGTCAAGTTTGTCCCTGCCGGGGGTCACAGTTTTACATAGACTTATATAGGAAAGAACATTAAAAAATCTTCTTCTCGGAAACTACAAGAGCCAGAGGTTTGATATTTTACATTTACTATAAGCTTATGGTCCTTTACCAGTTTTGTTAAAATGGTGACCCTCGGGTCACATTTGGCCCCGCCCCAACGTCACATCTTTTACATAGACATGTATAGGGAAAAACTTAAAATATCTTCTTCTCTGAAACTGCAAGAGCCAGAGGTTTAATATTTTGCATTTGCTATAACCTTATGGTCCTCTACCAAGTTTGTTCAAATGGTGACCCAGGGGTCACATTTGGTCCCGCTCCGGGGGTCACAGTTTTAAATAGGCTTGTATAGGGAAAAACTGAAAAAAATCTTCTTCTCTGGAACCACATGGCACGGAGCTCTCATGTATTACGTGTAGCATCAGCTTATGGTTGTCTACTTAGTTTGTTCAAATGGTGACCCTGTAGTCAAATTTGTCCGCGCCCCGGGGGTCTCAGTTTTACATAGACATGTATAGGAAAACAAAAAAATCTCGGAAACTCGTTTTACATAGACAGGGAGAAACTTAAAAAATCTTCTTCTCTGAAACTGCAAGAGCAAGCGGTTTAATATTTTGCATTTACTATAAGCTCATGGTCCTCTACCAATTTTGTTCAAATGGTGACCCTGGGGTCACAGTTTTACATAGGCTTGTATAGGGAAAAACTGGAAAAAATCTTCTTCTCTTGAACTGCAAGAGCCAGAGGTTTAATATGTTGCATTTGTTATAAGCTTATGGTCCTCTACTAAGTTTGTTCAGATGGTGACCCTGGTGTCAAACTTGGCCGTGCCCCGGGGGTCACAGTTTTATATAGACATATATATAGGGAAAAAAAACAGTCTTCTCTGAAACCTCAAGAGCCAGAGGTTTAATATTTTGCATTTACTATAAGATTATGGTCCTCTACCAAGTTTGTTTAAATGGTGACCCTGAGGTAAAATTTGACCCAACTCCGTGGGTCACAGTGATACATAGACTTATATAGGAAACACATTAAAGTCTTCTTCTCTGGAACTACAGGAGCCAGAGGTTTAATATTTTGGATTTACTATACTCTTATGGTTCTTTACCAAGTTTGTTCAAATGGTGACCCTGGGTTCACATTTGGCCCCGCCCCAGGGGTCACGTTTTACATAGACTTGTATAGGGAAAAACTTAAAGATTCTTCTCTAAAACCACAAAGCACACAGCTGTCATATATTACATGTAGCCCTGGGATCACATTTGGCTCTGCCCAAGGTGTTGCTCTCTAGCACCTTTATTTTGTATTTGATCTTTACCAAACTGTCAGTGTCTTAAACTGTCTATATCAATGTTGTTATACACAACAGAGCCCACATTTCTTGAACAAACTTAACCAAACTTGCACAGATTGTATATGACCATAAGATTTCGAAGAAGTTTGATAATGTGCCAGTACTCATGTGATCGCTTTAGGGCCATCTTGGCCCTCTTGTATTGGTTCAAATTTACTCAGGTGAGCGATATAGGGCCATCATGGCCCTCTTGTTTTTAATAAAATGGCATTTTGTTTTTAAACACATGCACTTAAATGTCATCTAAGCAAACTCGATTGATAGCTCGACTGATCAGAGATCAGCAGAGCTTATGCCGTGGTGCGGCGTCCGTCTGTCCGTAAACTTTTGTTTGTAGCGACTACTCCTCTGAAACTACTGAATGGATTTTCATGAAACTTTACAGAAATGTTGCCCATGAAGTCTAGTTGATCCTAGCAAAAATTCATGTTGATGTGAAATCCAAGATGGCCGCCAAATCTAAAAATAGGTTTTTAAAAAACAAGTTTGTAGCGACTACTTCTTGAAAACTCTAAGTGATATTGATATGGGACTTTTTCTAAAATGATCAGCATGACATGATGTTGGTCCTTGTCGAAAATCGTTTTGATTCGACGTTAAACATGGCTGTCAGTGGCCATCTTTGTCTACATAGAGTTATATAATGAAAACTTGTAGCGACTACTCCTCTGAAACTACTTGGCGGATTTTCAAGAAACTTTACAGGAATGTTTTGTTGTTTTTTTGTTGTTTTTTTCAGCCACCTTAAAGGGACACACGGCAATCTTGATTTTTTAAAAACTCACGGCGTCCCGTTAGTTTTTCTCTTCACTTGCATTTGTTCAATCATTAATAGTAATTGTTGGAATAGTTGAATCAAATTATTTTTACATATTACTATTTTTTTATAATAGTGCATCAATAATATGTTTAAAAATTTGGTGAAATATTGAGGAAAATTGAAATCTCAATTTTTTATTTAATCATATGCAAGCAGTTTTAAAGTTAAAATGTCGCAGGATAACAAAATTGAGGAGCAAATTTTAATGTTTGAATAAAACTCAAGATTGCCATGTGTCCCTTCAAGGTGACCCATTTAATCTCCCCGTCTTAGGTGGGACAAGGGTCGGGGAGGGCCACCCCTTGCCTCACCTTACAAGTAAACATGTAGTATATCAATGTAATATAAGATAGAGCATAATTTATATCAATATGGATCAATGTAAACCTACTGCATGTAGTAATGTTTTTATATCAATATCAAGTCATTGTAACTGTTGTCCTTAAAGTAACTGAAGAAAGAAAAAAACTACGGAAAAAAAAAAAACACAAAAAAAAAAAACGTATTCTCTCCACCTAGGACCATGTTCACTAATCTCTGTGTGAGGGTACCTGTAAATTTCTTCATTACAGTTTACTTTAGCTGCCAGGTGCCTTAATTGACAACTGTAATTTTTACTTATGCCGATTTCTCCTTAAACATTTATTTAATAACATTTGCATATTCCTTCCAATGTTTTTCAAATTCATTTTTTTTATTATTACCTACAAAAATGCATTCAAGACAGGCGTATGATTTCTTAATTCTATTCTTGAGGGCTTCTATGCTTAATGGACTTTCCAAACGCTTAGCCGAAAATATGTAGTATTTCGTTTCAAGTATTATATGTAGTTCTGTTTTAGATAATTTATTTCCTATATTAAATATAAATGATTCCTCTACAAGTGTTATTTCAATGTTTTTTGAAGACAGCCACATTTTAGAAGAAGAGACTGTGTTTCGGGACATGACCATAGCATATGGGTTAAGGTTTCTTCATGATCGCAATATTTACAAGTAGGACTGTCTGCGATATTAATCTTATGTAAAAATCTTCTTGTTGGGAGAATTCTATGGTTGATTCGTATTTGAAACCATTGTAATAGTGTATTTTTTGTGCATTTGAATGGTGCTGTATATATTTCTTCCCAAGAGTCCTCCTCTACAGTATACATTTCTTCCCATTTTGTCTTTGAAGTTGGTTTACTGGGGTTTTGGTTGAGGATATTATAAAGGTCTTGAGATCCTTTTTTATTTTTTATAAATACGTAAATGTTAAATGGTATTACTGGATATATTAACTTTTTTGTACTTTTTTTAATATTAAATTTATTTGCGAAAGATTTTGTAGCAGCAATTATGCCATTAAACTGTATAAAATTAGCTTTCAGATTATACAATTTATTAAATTCTTCACGAGTATAGTAATCTCCTGTTTCCTTAATTAGATCATTGATTAAAATAACTCCTTTGTCATACCATTGCTTATAAAATATACCATGCCCACCAATTAGCATATTATGGTTTAAAAACAGTGAGCTGGATAAGAATGAGGTTTCTTCTGTTGGATTATTACAGTCCAATATCATTGTGTAAGCTGAAAGAACGTCTTTCCAAAAAGGTTTGTTATTTTTTCCATCACTGATTTTGCATAGAGTTTTCCAAGATTTATAATATCTTTTAATTTTATAGTATGTTTTATTGCATGCTGCCATTCTCCATCTTTAAGAGAGAGTCTTCTTATCCATGTCGACTTTAATCCATTTATAATCTTTACAGGAATGTTGCTCTTAATGTCTAATTGATCCTAGCAAAATTTCAGATCGGCAAAAATTCAAGATGGCCGCCACAGCTAAAAATAGATTTTTGAAAAATAAGTTTGTCGCGACTACTTCTTGAAAACTATAAGTGATATTGATATGGGACTTTTTCTAAAATGATCAGCATGACATGATCGTTATCCGAGTCGAACATTATTTTGATTCAACGTCAAACATGGCTGCCAGTGGCCATCTTTGTTTACATAGAGTTATATAATGAAAACTTGTAGCGACTACTCCTCTGAAACTACTTGACGGATTTTCATGAAACTTCACACGAATGTTGCTCTTGATGTCTAATTGATCCTAGCAAAATTTCAGGTCGGCCGGAAATTCTAGATGGCCGTCATGGCTAAAAATAGATTTTCAAAATACAAGTTTGTAGCAACTACTTCTTGAAAACTGTAAGTGATATTGATATGGGACTTTTTCTAAAATGATCAGCATGACATGATGTTGGTCCTTGTCAAAAATCGTTTTGATTCGATGTTAAATATGGCTGTCAGCGGCCATCTTTGTTTACATAGAGTTATATAATGAAAACTTGTAGCGACTATTCCTCTGAAACTACCGGACGGATTTTCATGAAACTTCTCAGGAATGTTGCTCTTGATGTCTTATTGATCCTAGCAAAATTTCAGGTCAGCCGGAAATTCAAGATTGCCGCCACGGCTAAAAATAAATTTTCAAAAAACTAATTTTGTAGCGACTACTTCCTGAAATCAAAATCAATCAGTAGAGCTTTAAGGTCATTGACCTCTTGTTTTTAGTAACTAAAATGTTTACAAACTTTTATTTAAGCACCATTGACCTTTTTATTAGCTCACCTGAGCCGAAGGCTCAAAGGTGAGCTATTGGGATCACTCTTCGTCCGTCGTCCGTCGTCTATCGTCTGTCCGTCCGTCCGTCGTTAATTTTTGCTTCAAACGATTTCTCCTCAGAAACAGCGTGGCCAATTTTGACCAAACTTCACATGGATGATCCTTAGATAAATGCTTTTTAGATTTGTTAAAATTAGGTCAGCGCGACATCCAAGATGGCCGCCATTACCATATATGGTTGAAACCTTAAAAAATCTTCTTCTCAAGAACCGCTGGACAGATTTCAACAGTTTTTCTTTTAAATTGATCGCCAATGTCTAGACTATTAAGTTTGTTCAAATGGAGTCCCCGGGGTAAAAAATGGCCATTCCCCGGGGGGTGCAAAGTTTGTATATTGAGATTTTGCATGTTTTTCATATAGACATATAGGAAAAAACTTTAAAAAATCTTCTTTACTGAAACCACAAGGCACAGAGGTCTCATGTATTACATGTAGCATCAGCTTATGGTCCTCTACTAAGTTTGTTCAAATGGTGACCCTGGGGTCAAATTTGTCTCCGCCCCGGGGGTCACAGTTTTACATAGACTTATATAGGATTTTTTTTTTAAAAATCTTCTTCTCGGAAACTGCAAGAGCCAGAGGTTTGATATTTTGCATTTACTATAAGCTTATGGTCCTTTACCAAGTTTGTTCAAATGGTGACCGTGGGGTCACATTTGGCCCCACCCCAAGGGTCACATGTTTTACATAGACATGTATAGGGAAAACTTAAAAAATCTTCTTCTCTGAAACTGCAAGAGCCAGAGGTTTAATATTTTGCATTTGCTATAAGCTTATGGTCCGCTACCAAGTTTGTTCAAATGGTGACCGTGGGGTCACATTTGGCCTCGCCCCGGGTTTCACAGTTTTACATAGGCTTGTATAGGGAAAAACTGAAAAAAGTCTTCTTCTCTGAAACCACAAGGCACAGAGGTCTCATGTATTACATGTAGCATCAGCTTATGGTCCTCTACTAAGTTTGTTCAAATGGTGACCCTGGGGTCAAATTTGTCCCCGCCCCGGGGGTCACAGTTTTACATAGACTTATATAGGATTTTTTTTTAAAAAAACTTCTTCTCGGAAACTGCAAGAGCCAGAGGTTTGATATTTTGCATTTACTATAAGCTTATGGTCCTTTACCAAGTTTGTTCAAATGGTGACCGTGGGGTCACATTTGGCCCCACCCCAAGGGTCACATGTTTTACATAGACATGTATAGGGAAAAATTAAAAAATCTTCTTCTCTGAAACTGCAAGAGCCAGAGGTTTAATATTTTGCATTTGCTATAAGCTTATGGTCCTCTACCAAGTTTGTTCAAATGGTGACCGTGGGGTCACATTTGGCCTCGCCCCGGGTTTCACAGTTTTACATAGGCTTGTATAGGGAAAAACTGAAAAAAATCTTCTTCTCTGAAACCACAAGGCACAGAGGTCTCATGTATTACATGTAGCATCAGCTTATGGTCCTCTACTAAGTTTGTTCAAATGGTGACCCTGGGGTCAAATTTGTCCCCGCCCGGGGGACTTACATAGGATTTTTTTTTTAAAAATCTTCTTCTCCGAAACTGCAAGAGCCAGGGATTTAATATTTTGCATTTACCCAGGGGTCACATTTGGCCCCGCCCCGGGGGTCACAGTTTTACATAGGCTTGTATAGGGAAAAACTGAAAAAATCTTCTTCTCTGGAACCACATGGCATGGAGCTCTCATGTATTACATGTAGCATCAGCTTATGGTCCTCTACCAAGTTTGTTCAAATGGTGAAATTTGGGGTAAAATTTGACCCCACTCCGTGGGTCACAGTTTTACATAGACTTATATAGGAAACACATTAAAGTCTTCTTCTCTGGAATTACAAGAGCCAGGGGTTTAATATTTTGCATTTACTATACTCTTATGGTCCTTTACCAAGTTTGTTCAAATGGTGACCCTGGGTTCACATATGGCCCCGCCCCAGGGGTCATGTTTTACATAGACTTGTATAGGGAAAAACTTAAAAAATCTTCTTCTCTAAAACCACAAAGCACACAGCTCTCATATATTACATGTAGCCCTGGGGTCACATTTGGCTCTGCCCAAGGTGTTACTCTCTAGCACTTTCATTTTGTATTTGATCTGTACCAAACTTTGTCAGTGTCTTAAACTGTCGATATCAATGCTGTTATACACAACAGAGCCCACATTTCTTGAACAATCTTAACCAAACTTGCACAGATTGTATATGACCATAAGATTTCAAAGAAGTTCGATAATGTGCCAGTACTCAGGTGATCGCTTTAGGGCCATCATGATCTTGGCCCTCTTGTATTGGTTCAGATAAACTCAGGTGAGCGATATAGGGCCATCATGGCCCTCTTGTTTTTAAGTCCCGCCTCCGTTAGGCCAGACGTGAATTCGCGGATTTCTTGTATTCCAAATGGTTTGTGAATAATCCAACAGTATATACCTATGCAGTTAATGGTGCGTTTTCATTGACCGTCAGTATACATGGGACAGAAGCGTTCACCACTGTCAGAAAACTCGGTAAAAAGGACAAGGAAGGAAGATCTATCCACCTACCCACTCTATACCCTGACCATCCAAAGATCCACCCACCCACTTCCAACTTTTTGGGTCGGATCACAGCAAACCAACACTTTTTGTCTCGCCCACATAGTGGGTAGCGAGATATAGCAGTCACTTTTCCGGCGACGGGGGCGGCGACTGCCACATGTTAAATCAACTATATCTCAACAACTGCTGCTCGAACTTTTCTGAAACTTTGTCACATGCTTTGCTGGGTCACGTAATGCAAAAATACCATTGTCAAAGTAATATGTTGCGTTATTTTCCTAAAACTTAACCTTGGTTAGGTAATTTAATCTTGGTTAGGTAACTTAACCTCAGTTAACTGTATGTGATTGCCTCGTTTTCTTTGTTTTATACTTGGTCATATGTATTGTTGGCACTGGTGGACATCACTGAACGACAAAAATTACCAAGGTCAAGGTGATAGTTTGCTTATTTTCCCCAAACTTAACCTTGGTTAGGTAACTTAACCTCAGTTAATTTTATGTGATTGCCTAACTTTATGTCTTTAATACTTGGTCATATGTATGGTTGGCATTGGTGGACATCGATAAATGACAAAAGATACCAAGGTCAAGGTCACATTTTGCGTTATTGACCCTAAACACCAGTTTGGTTAGGTAACTTAACCTCTGTTAACTTTTTCTGATAACTTTAATTTCTTTTGTTTGATACTTGATCATATGTATTGTTGGCATTGGCGGACATCACTGAATGACAAAAAGTATCAAGGTCAATGTCATATTTTGTGTTATTTTCCCCAAACCTAACCTTGGTTAGCTAACTTAACCTTGGTTAGGTAACTCAACTTCAGTTAACTTTATTTGATTGTCTCACTTTATGTCTTTGATACTTGGTCATATGTATTGTTATACCCCCACTAAACGAAGTTTAGGTGGGTATACTGGTTTCACCTTGTCCGTCTGTCTGTCTGTAGACGTAACATTGTCCGCTACATAACTCCTCTCCCCTTGAAGCAAATCTCGTAAAACTTCATGCGTGGACTTTCTGTGATGAGAGGATGACCCCTATTGATTTTGAGTTCAGTAGGTCAAGGTCACCAGGACACGATAATGAAAAACCTTGTCCGCACCATAACTCCGCTCTCCCTGATGCAAATCTCATGAAACTTCATAGGTGAACTATATGTGGTGAGAGGACGACATCTATTGATTTTTTTAGGTCAGTAGGTCAAAGGTCAATGTCACCGGGACCCGATAATGAAAAACCTTGTCCGTTCCATAACTCCTGTCTCTCTGAAGCAGATTTCATGAAACTTTATAGGTGAACCGCCTGTGGTGAGAACAACCACTTCTGATTTTGATTCAGTAGGTCAAAGGTCATGGTCACCAGCATCCGATAATGGAAAACCTTGTCCGCTCCATAACTCCTCTTTCCCTAAAGCAAAGCTCATGCAACTTATGGGCGAACTGCGTGTGGTGAGACGATGACCCCTATTGATTTTGAGGTCAGTAGGTCAAAGATCAAGGTCACCATCACGCGATAATGAAAAACCTTGTCCGCTCCATAACTCTTCTCTTCCTGAAGAAAATCTCACGAAACTTCATAGGTAAGCTGCCTGTGGTGAGAGGATGAACCCTATTAAGTTGGAGGTCAGTAGATCAAAGGTCAGGTTACCGGGACCAGATAATGAACAATCTTGTCCGCTCCTCTTCCCCTGAAGCAAATCTCATGAAAGTTAATAGGTGGATTGCCTGTGATGAAAAGATGGCCCAGGTCAGTAGGTCAAAGGTCAAGGCCACCATTACCTGATATAATGAAAATCCCATTCCACTCAATCTTTATTCAAACAGTAGGGTGGGGAATAGGGGTGGGGACTGGTAGTGGGGGTATATTTGTCGCCCTTAAAAGGCGACATCTCCAGTTGGCATTGGTGGACATCGCTGGATGACAGAAAATACTAAGGTCAAGGTCATATTTTGCGCTGTTTTCCCCAAAGTTAACCTTAGCTAGGTAACAACCTTGAATAGGTAACTTAACCTCAGTTAACGTTATGATTGCCTGACTTTATGTCCTTGATACTTGGTCATATGTATTGTTGGCATTGGTGGACATCGCAGAACGACAAAAATAACAAGGTCAAGTTCATATTTTGCATTATTTCCCCAAAACTATACCCTGGTTAAATCACTTAACCTCAGTAACTTAACTTCTTATGATTTACTTCGCTTTTATTTGTTTGATACTTGGTCATAAGAAGTGTTGTCTTTGGTGGACAAATTTAATAAAATATTACATATGCGGTTTGACGACGGACACCGCACCACGGTTTTTGATAGCTAGATCAGCATTCCTGTGAAGTTTCATGAAAATCCATCAAATAGTTTCAGAGGAGTAGTCGCTGTAAGTTTTCATTATAAAACTCTATGTAAACAAAGACGGCCGCTGGCGGCCATGTTTAACGTCGAATCAAAATGATTTTCGAGAAGGACCAACATCATGTCAAATGAAAAATGCCATATTCGACCTTGTGATCACTCTAGCACCTTTATTTTGTATTTGATCATTACCAAACTTCGCCAGATTGTTGATATTAACAAAACCTCAGTTGTTGGAAAACCAGCTATATGACATTAGTAACACTAGAAATAAGAAGTATAAAAATCGAACAGGTAATGCTGCTTTCACAGAAAACAGTAAACCTAAAAGCACACAATACGACAAACCTGAATGGCAAAGTTAAAAAGGAATAAGGCATATGACGTCACAACCACAAAAACGGTTGACATTGGGCTACCGCTTTGGAACGGTCAGTGGCAAAAAAGGCCGCTGGGGGGTTTAAACCAGGTTCTAGGGTGCACCAAACCTCACACTTATCCTACTGTCATCCCAATAAAACGGGGCAGTGTAAATAAAGAAATCCCCGCCATGAACTATTCTCTAACCAACAAGGCAGCATTAATAGGCAATATAAGTAAAACACAAAGATGCTCGTGTATATATAAATACAAAAAACAATAGCATAGAAAACTGCAAAGATGGTACTCAGTGACTTGGCAGATGCCAGAGCAACAAGAGAATAAACCATTGAGGGCACGACAAGACAAGATTGCAGACAAACATCATATTGGGCTTTAGGTAGACGTCATCGTAGGGTTCGCAGCCTGTTCGGTCGTCGCACAATTAAAGAGGAAAGCCTAGTTGCGAACTGTTAATGGGTCCTCCACAAAGCATGCAGTGCGTTGCAAATGATAGTCATAACATCTTTTGATAAACCGTTTAACAAGTTTAACAAATATGGTATAAAAGTGATCATGACCAAGGATCGTATGAAGTTTTAAATCACCTCACCATAGAAGTCAGATTGTGATAGTCCTTGTCGCAGAATAATTCTTACATTATTATTATATTTGGAAAGAAGATCAGGGCTACGATAATAACATTGTGCAAAGGTTTTACGAATATTAAAGTCCTCAACTCGAGTACAAGCTCTAGAAAAACGAATAAGTTGAGACACATAGATCCCATAAGAAGTTGATCGGGGAACATAGAGAAAAGAAGCGTTTAGTATCGGAAATATTAGCTTTGTTACCTATTAAGGGCTTAACTAGAGCATTGCTAGTGTGGTCCCGGGGCTCCGTGAACTTGTTTTATTCCGAAATACGCTGTGGTTCGTTTTTGGGAGTATTTCCCACTATTTTATATCTTATTTGACGCTGACATGATGATATAGCCTGAATCCTTATATCCTCTCGTTTTCCGTTTTTAGCTCTAATGATCAGAGATCAGCAGAGCTTATGCCATGGTGCGGCGTCCGTCGTCCGTAGGTCTGTCCGTCCGTAAACTTTTTTGAAGGCCAGCAGAGCTTATGTGATGCCGAGTTGTCCGTCGTCCGTCCGTCCGTCGTTAACTTTTGTCACGTTAAGACGATAGGGCCTTCATTTTTCATCCGATCTTTACCAAACTTTAACAGGTTGTTAGTATCAATGAAAGCTCGGATGAGTTCGAAAACCAGCCAGATCGGACAAGTAACAACGGAGTTATGGCCCTTGATTGAGTTAAAAATGCTATATTGCTATATTTTGCCTCGTTAAGACAATAGGGCCTTCATTTTTAGCTCACCTGAGCCGAAGGCTCAAAGGTGAGCTATTGGGATCACTCTTCGTCCGTCCGTCGTCCGTCGTCCGTCCGTCGTTAACTTTTGCTTCAAATAACTTCTCAGAAACCGCTTGGCCAATTTTGACTAAACTTCACGTGGATGATCCTTAGTGAATGCTTTTTAGATTTGTTAAAATTAGGTCAGCGCGACGTCCAAGATGGCTGCCATTACCATAAATGGTTGAAACCTTAAAAAATCTTCTTCTCAAGAACCGATGGACAGATTTTCTTTTAAAATGATCGCCAACGTCTAGACTATCAAGTTTGTTCAAATGAAGTCCCCGGGGTCAAAAATGGTTATGCCCCGGGTGTCCAAAATTTGTTTATTGAGATTTTGCATGTTTTTCATATAGACATATAGGAAAAAACTTTAAAAAATCTTCTTCTCCGAAACCACAAGGCACAGATGTCTCATGTATAACATGTAACATCAGCTTATGGTCCTCTGCTAAGTTTGTTCAAATGGTGACCCTGGGGTCAAATTTGTCCCCGCCCCGGGGGTCACAGTTTTACATAGACTTATGTAGGATATTTTTTTTTAAATCTTCTTATCGGAAACTGCAAGAGCCAAAGGTTTGATATTTAGCATTTACTATAAGCTTAAGGTCCTTTACAAAGTTTATTCAATTGGTGACCCTGGGGTCACATTTGGCCCCGCCCAAAGGGTCACATGTTTTACATAGACATGTATAGGGAAAAACTTAAAAATTCTTCTTTTCTGAAACTGCAGCAGCCAGAGGTTTAATATTTTGCATTTGCTATAAGCTTATTGTCCTCTACCAAGTTTGATCAAATGGTGACCCTGGGGTCACATTTGGCCCCGCCCCAGGGGACACAGTTTTACATAGGCTTGTATAGGGAAAAACTGATAAAAATCTTCTTATCTGGAACCACATGGCACTGAGCTCTCATGTATTACATGTAGCATCAGCTTATGGTTCTCTACTTAGTTTGTTCAAATGGTGACCCTGGGGTCAAATTTGTCCCCGCCCTTGGGGTCACAGTTTTACATAGAGATGTATAGGGAAAAACTTAAAAAATCTTCTTCTCTGAAACTGCAAAAGCCAGAGGTTTAATATTTTTCTTTTGCTGTAAGCTCATGGTCCTCTACCAATTTTGTTCAAATGGTGACCCAGGGGTCACATTTGGCCCGCCCCGGGGGTCACAGTTTTACATAGGCTTGTATAGGGAAAAACTGAAAAAAATCTTCTTCTCTGGAACAACAAGAGCCAGAGGTTTAATATTTTGAATTTGCTATAAGCTTTTGGTCCTCTACCAAGTTTGTTCAAATGGTGACCCTGGTGTCATGGTGACCCTGGTGTCAAACTTGGCCGCGCCCCGGGGTTCACAGTTTTATATAAACTAATATATATATAGGAAAAAAAAAATCTTCTCTGAAACTGCAAGAGCCAGAGGTAAATTTACTATTAGATTGTGGTCCTCTACCAAGTTTGTTCAAATGATGACCCAGGGTCAAAATTTGACCCCACTCCGTGGGTCACAGTTTTACATAGACTTATATAGGAAACACATTAAAGTCTTCTTCTCTGGAACTACAAGAGCCAGGGGTTTAATATTTTGCATTTACTATACTCTTATGGTCTTTTACCAAGTTTGTTCAAATGGTGACCCTGGGTTCACATTTGGCCCCGCCACAGTGGTCACGTTTTACATAGACTTGTATAGGGAAAAACTTAAAAAATCTTCTTCTCTAAAACCACAAAGCACACAGTTCTGATATATTACATGTAGGCCTGGGGTCACATTTGGCTCTGCCCAAGGTGTTATTCTCTAGCACCTTCATTTTGTATTTGATCTTTACCAAACTTTGTCGGTGTCTTAAACTGTCTATATCAATGTTGTTATACACAACAGAGCCCACATTTCTTGAACAACCTTAACCAAACTTGCACAGATTGTATATGACCATAAGATTTCGAAGAAGTTCGATAATGTGCCAGTACTCAGGTGATCGCTTTAGGGCCATCTTGGCCCTGGCCCTCTTTTATTGGTTCAAATTAACTCAGGTGAGCGATATAGGGCCATCATGGCCCTCTTGTTCATCCTATCTTTACCAAACTTTACCACATTGTTAATATCAATGAAAGCTCGGACAAGTTCGAAAACCAGCCAAATCGGACCAGTAGGAGCGGAGTTATGGTCCTTGATTTAGTTAAAAACACTATATTGCTATTATTTGCCTCGTTAAGACGATAGGGCCTTCGTTTTCCATCCTATCTTTACCAAGCTTTACCACATTGTTAATATCAATGAAAGCTCGGACAAGTTCGAAAACCAGCCATATCGGACTAGTAACAGCGGAGTTATGGCCCTTGATTTAGTTAAAAATGCTATATTTTGCCTCGTTAATACGATAAGGGCTTCATTGTTCATCCGATCTTTACCAAACACTATCAGATTGTTAATGTCGTTGAAAGCTCGAACAAGTTTGAAAACCAGCCTTATCGGACCAGTAACAGCGGAGTTATGGCCCTTGATTAGGTAAAAATGATATATTTCGCCTCGTTAAGACGATAGGGGCTTCATTGTTCAGCCGATCTTTACCAAACACTATCAGATTGTTAATATCAATGAAAGCTCGGACAAGTTCTAAAACCAGCCATATCGGACTAGTAACAGCGGAGTTTTGGCCCTTTATTTAGTTAAAAATGCTATATTTTGCCTCGTTAAGACGATAGGGGCTTTATTGTTCCGATCCTTACCGAACTTTATCAGATTGTTAATATCAATGAAAGCTTGGACAAGTTCGAAAACCATTCATATCGGACAAGTAACAACGGAGTTATGGCCCTTGTTTGAGTTAAAAATGCTATATTGCTATATTTTGCCTCGTTAAGACAATAGGGCCTTCATTTTTCATCCTATCTTTAACAAACATTACCACATTGTTAATATCAATGAAAGCTCGGACAAGTTCGAAAACTAGCCAGATCGGACCAGTAACAGCGAAGTTATGGCCCTTGATTTTGTTAAAAAATGCTATAATTTGCCTCGTCATACGATAGGGCCTTCATTTTGCATCTGATCTTTGCCAAACTTTACCAGATTTTATGACTTTTTATATAATTATTTATTTATTTTTTATTTAATTTTTTTTTTTTTTTTTTTTTTTTTATTATTGATATTATTTTTTTTCATAATTTTTTTTTTTCATTCATTTTTTTTATTTTTATTTTTTTGAATTTTTTTGATTTTTTTTTGAATTTTTTGAATTTTTTATTGTCTCTTCTCTACTGGCCAAGTTCGAAAACCAGCCAGATCTGACCAGTAATGGCGGAGTTATAGCTCTTGATTTAGTTAAAAATGCTATATTTTGCCTCTTTAAGATGATAGTCAATCGCTTCATTGATGATATAAGAGCCATATAAGCCAGTAGAGCGTCCACAGGCCCTCTTGGGCCTCTTGATTTGTAGCGACTACTCCTCTGAAACTACTGAATGGATTTTCATGAAACTTTACAGAAATGTTGCCCATGAAGTCTAGTTGATGTCAAATCCAAGATGGCCGCCAAATCTAAAATAAATTTTCAATATACAAGTTTGTAGCGACTACTTTTTGAAAACTATAAGTGATATTGATAAGCATCTTTTCCTAAAATGATCAGTATGACATGATGTTGATCATTGTCGAAAATTATTTTGATTCAACGTTAAACATGGCTGCCAGCGGCCATCTTTGTTTACATAGTTATATAATAAAAATTTGTAGCGACTACTCCTCTGAAACTCCTTGACGGATTTTCATATAACTTCACACGAGTGTTGCTCTTGATGTCTAATTGATCCTAGCAAAACTTCAGGTCGGCCGGAAATTCAAGATGGCCGCCATGGCTAAAAATACAAGTTTGTAGCGACTACTTCTTGAAAACTATAAGTGATATTGATATGGGACTTTTTCTAAAATGATCAGTATGACATGATGTTGATCCTTGTCAAAAATTATTATTTTGATTTGACATTAAACATGGCCGCCAGCAGCCATCTTTGTTTACATAGAGTTATATAATGAAAACTTGTAGCGACTACTCCTATGAAACTACTTGATGGATTTTCATTAAACTTCACAGGAATGTTGACCTAGCTATCAAAAATCTATCAGTAGAGCTTCAAGGTCATTGACCTCTTGTTTATGTTAGGAAGACAGGTCGTGAAGAGAGAACTATCTCAAGTATACGAACGTAGGTCCGGAGTACATTTGTTTAGTCTTGTACCTTGTACGACATAGATAAACTATGGGCCCGCAATAGACATAAACCAAACTTACTTTCCCAGCAGCGCGCTGCATGACGTTTTTTTCATAATCATAAATCAGAAAACAATATCAAAATCAAATTATCTCTCTTGTCATAGATTGTACTAATTATTTAAGAACTCTTCTGCGTCTATGTCGTTGTGTTTGGATGCATTGCGGACCTACGCTGATGTTGTGTTTGGGTGCAGTGCGGACCTACGTTGATGTTGTGTTTGGGTGCAATGCGGACCTACGCTGATGTTGTGTTTGGGTGCAGTGCGGACCTACGCTGATGTTGTGTTTTGATGCATTGCGGACCTATGCTGATGTTGTGTTTGGGTGCAGTGCGGACCTATGCTGATGCTGTGTTTGGATGCACTGCGGACCTACGCTGATATTGGATGCGGTGCGGACCTCACTGATGTTATGTTTGGGTGCGGTGCGGACCTACGCTGATGTTGTGTTTGGGTGCGGTGCGGACCTACGCTGATGTTGTGTTGGGTGCTGTGAATTCTGTAGAACCATTGTTGTCTGATTTGTGTGGGTGTCTGTAATTTGATGCTAACGTATTTTGTTTTGCTATATCTGCTATGCTTCCTTTAGGCATTTTTCTGTGAAACAGACATTTTAAAATGAAAGTGTCAACGGAATGTATAAAGTTAAAACAATGTTATCTAAGACTACGAGATTCAATAACACTGATTTTGGATACGGGCCTCTTTTTGTTGGGCAGGATTTAATCATCCTGTTTGTAGTAATGTACCGTTATTTGCATGCTTTTTCGTTGGCCAATATTTAATTACGGGGAAATTCATATAGACAAAAGTTTAGGATTTTTTAGAACCTTTAATAAACCATTAATTAATTTACGGAATTATGCAGTCATAATATGATAAAACAAGAACCCCAAGAGGGCCTGTGGACGTTCTACTGGCTAAAGATAAAGTTTATGTATAAGGGGCCATAACTCTGTAAAAAATCATTCAACCGGAACATGGCGATGAAATTTGCAACTATGCTTGGTACTGATTATCCCAGCCAAGTTTCGATGAAATCCGGCCAGAGGTTCAGGAGAACTAGTCTGTACACAGTGTATTAAAACCTTTAAGGGGTCATAACTCTGCCAAAATAATTTCAACTGGAACTAGGCTTGGTATTGATCATCCCTGCCAAGTTTCGTTGAAATTCGGCCAGGGTATCAGCAGAATTAGTCGGGACAAAGTTAAAATGGCCAAAAATCAATCAACCAGAACACGGAATGGCAGGTGCAACTAGGCTTGGTACTGATCATCTCCGCAAAGATTCGTTGACATCCGGCAAAAAGTTCAGAAAAGATTAATCTGGACAAAGTTTGTGCATTAAAACTTTTAAAATGTCATAACTCTGCCAAAACTCATTCAATCATCATATTTACTATTCTAACTTTACCATTCCGTGCTGTTGTCCATAAGACTAAATGTTGCAAACATATAATTCATACCATGCTTTAGTGTTTGCCCTCCTTCCTCCAATCAGAGGTGAGGAATTTTAAAAAAATGGCGAACTTATTCATGTAAATTCCTAAAGATCACCAATTTTAGCCATTGAATCGTTAAGTAATCGCTTACTAAATGGACACAAGGAGGCGTATTTAGTAGAAGCGCGAACGTGTTAAGAGGCGTGATTTCGTAGAAGCGCAGGGAAAACGTAGGACAGACACTAAGTCAGAGGCTAAGAAGTGAAATTTTAACAATTAAGAAACCCCGGTCAGTCACTGCGCTCCTTCCCTTAGAGTTTCTTAATTGTAAAAAATTCACTTCATAGCCTCTAACTAATACTTAAAGGGTGTTAGTGTTAACATTCTTAATTAGCCAATTATCTAATTTTCGGTATCCTGCAATGATAAAATAATTCCAAAATCACTTTACAATTCGGTTAATTCCATCTATACATATTCATGAAAAATAATCATTTCACTTCATTACATAAATATGATAGTATTCAAGATATACAAACTCAAATTATCACTTGCATATTGTGTGAGGGTTCTAAGCGAATACATAACAAGTCAAAATAATAAAATATTAAAAGCGCTGCAATTATACATCTGTACAAACATATATTTAAGTATCTAGTAAGCATTCACAATATCTTTTATCATGCTGAATAGTTTCAATATATGACAGATCAATATTTACTACAAACCACGTTTTAGCACCTTTACATATATAATTTAAGACAAAAATACCTTAAAGAAGATGTTGCACTATTCTGGAACTAGTTTCATTTAAAAAGGCTTTAAAAACCGTGGAAAAAGCTGAAAGATTTATCAAAATATCTTAAAAAATGTAGGAGATATGACCTTATGAAAATGTGCAAAAATACTGCTATGGAGGCAGCCATCTTTGAATGATGACGTTATCGAACCTTTTTCCATATATAGAAAATAGATAATACATAGCGTTTAAAGCAAATACATGTATTAAATTATAAATACAAAGTAAAATATTAATACTGTATATATGCTCGTTTTACGATTTACATGTAGTTGCAGTGATATTCGTTGTTTTAAATGATATTTATCAATCTGCAATAACTGGTAAAAAGGCGCGATGACGTCATCAATCCAAGATGGCTGCCTCCGTTAGAATTTTTTTTCGAATTTAAAAGACCATATCTCCTATATATGTTATGATATTTTGATAATTCTTTCAGCTTTTTCCATGGTTTTTAAACTCCTTTTAAATAAAGCTAGTTGCAAGAATATTGCAACAACCCCTTTATTCATCTATGACATATATCTGGCATCAGTTAATGTTTGTTAAACTGTGTGTAGCATTTAATAATAAATGATATATGAAGGAATCGTCTATTGACATACGTTATAGTTTTGCGCTGTCAAAAAAATCGATAATGACATGGCCTTTTTTTGCCACTGACCGTTCCAGGCCCTATTGTCAACTCTTTTGTGTTTGTGATGTCTTATTTAGCCTTTTTATTCATCTTTAAATTTGTTCTTTGTTTCTATGTGTGTTTGTGCTTGACTGTCTCCTTGAAATGCTGCTTTTCCTGTTCGATTTTTATATCTATATTATGTGATAAATATAATCTAAAGAAATATTAACAGATCGGACAGGGAAAGTAGCACTGAAGAAGAACCATTCGTTCTCATTCATTATATAATTTATTAAACTCGTTAGCAAAAATGATATAATAAGAGCCTCGCATTATATAATTTTGCCAACTCGTTTAATAAATGTAATAATGAACGAGTACTCATGTAAGATCCTCTATATATTTCTTTCTGATAATTGTACATTTAGACAATAAACCGCATTCGAACAAAAAAGAATCAATGGTTATCAATTGGCAAAACAATCAAGGGCGAGTAAAAAGAGTAAATGAGGTACATGATTTATATACAATCGATTTGATGTAATTGATACTTTCATTGTAAACCTGGAGTTACAAAGTTATAAAGTTTTTTACGCCTTAGCCATATTGTAGTTTGTACAATATTAAATAGCTTTTCCGTTTGATGCTCAAAAACATCGGTCACCAAAGTATTGACGTTGTCATACATTTATTTTAGAGTTGATACATGCACTTTTGATTATTTAATACATATGTATGCATGCATGTATTTCTTAATAAAAAATGCCCTCATAATTATATCCAATGAGTATAGATTTCATTTAAAGAAAATACCCTAATCTTCGATTAACAACAACATTCTAAATGAAACTGAACGAAAATTAAATGTATGTATATATACCATTGTTTCAATACAACTGAAAACAATGGAATGTTGTTTAACGGCTCATCAACACAGTATATGTTATTTATAGCCGCCCCAAATACATAGGAATCCGGGAACCTTGCCCTACTCTTATTATCGAATAGATTCCTATGGTTCTTTAACGTGCTGGGAGGATAGACACGGAACCGCCCAGTTTACGTCCACATCCGACGGACGAGGCTAAGGGAAAGTGTCTTGTTCAAGAACACACCAACGAAACTCGGTGGCACCACGGAGGATTGAACCCGGGGCCTCCTGGTACAAATCCGCCGTGCTACCGACTGCGCTACGCCAGCCCTCAACTGAAAACAAACGTAACGGAAACAAAAGATTTACAAGAATTAAACTACATTTTTACGGTTTCTCCTTGTGTTTTTTTTTTCATTTTCAACATGAATATTTGAAATAAAGGCACATATTCAAAGAAGATTTATCAATGAGAGGTCTAGAAAAATTACGGCTTCACTATCCGTTTCAAAATATCATTTCTTTGTGTATCATCGTATTTTGAGAATTATTTCACACTTTCCCATAAAAGTTTAAATATATGTCAACATTCACCTCAATTAAATTAAATGTTAAAAGTTTATTGAATTTCGTCAGCCATTAAATTGTTGCAGCATCTGTTGTTCGAAAACGTCTCTCTTTACATCATTGGCGACTGAGGACCATACCGCCGTTGGTGTCTTTGTCAGCATAACACACCAATATTTACTCAACGCCTGACAGTCTATGTCATCAAACAAAACAAGTATCACACCATCAGTTTTCAGCTCTACGTTTCTATCTAAAGCCACCTTGAGCTGAAAACAACAGTAATTGTCGTTAAGGAAATTGTTCGTAATAACAGCCACGACATTCTTACTGGCATATATACCGTCAAACATCACCTCTAATTTGACACCACTTTCGGCATCACGATGCCATATATGTAATTTAAAATTATGTTTTTCTTCCATGAATTGTCTGAAATCATTATGAACAAAGTCACTGTCATCATCATGGTAGATTACATACCCATCAAATATAATATCTGGATTTCCTAACAGAGGTTTGTTTTCATTGTCTTTGTCCTTGTTTCTTTTGAGTTTGTAAAACCAGTGCCTGACATGCCACCTCTTTTTATAAAGAAGTAAGGTAATAGAGAGGAAGACAAAAATAAAACTGCAGATTGTAGAATATACAATGATCATGGGATCGTGGGTAGCACACGATTCTTCTGTCGGGTGATAATCTAGCAAACGATATTTGGCCATCGGACGTGGTGATTTGCAATGGTATTGTTTAGGCCAGGATATAAGTGTTACGCTTTTTTCCTTGATTGTTTTGTCTAACCATGTTCGGAACCAAAGTAATTTACAGGTGCAATCAAAGGGATTTTCGGACAAATCCAAAGACGTCAATGTTTTTAAAAGGTTTTCAGGAAAGTCCTCTTTTTGAACCATGGTAATAGTATTTCCACAAAGGGCGATACTTTTAAGGTTGCGTGCATACTGGAAGGAAGTTTGAATATGTTGTATAGAATTGCCATTTAATATTAATTTTGATAATTCTGGGAGGTTACGTATCATCTCTTTGGGTAATCGTGTTATTTGCACATGTACCATTATAAGTTCTTCAATACTTTTTAATGGCGAAAATAATTCAACAAGTGTATTATTGTCAAGTTGGAATAAATTATTCTTTGACAATTCTAATATTTTAAGATTGGTTAATCCTTCAAAAATCCCGACACTGTCATCATTCCTAAACACAAACGCATTTAACATTAGATAAAGCGACTGCAAACTGGAGCTATTAAAGGCATGTCGTTCTATCTTTGATAATTTTCCACCCATCTGATCAAGAAACAATACTGAAAGCTTTGGTAAATTAGAAAACGAATTTTGTTCTATAACTTTAATTTTGTTTCCAGTTAAATAAAGCTTTTCAAGCTTATCCAGGCAATGCCAATCTTTCGGTATTAGTAGTTCGATGTTATTGTTGCGCAAGTCAATACATTTTAGACGTGGGAAACGCTTAAATGTTATGTTTGGCAAACAGAATCTGGGTAGTTGACCTATATCATTATTAGATAAAACTAAATGTTTTAGTTCGTGTAGACAATCTTTCTCTGATAAATCTCGTATTACGTTATGATCAGCATTTAAGAATAGAAGGCGCGGAAATTGTTGGAATGCTCTGATATTAAGAAAAGTAATTCTATTTTTTTCAATATGAACTGTTTCTATTCTGTCACCGTTCATTTTACTAAAGAAATCATCCGCAATATTATCGATACCTACGTTTTTAATAATTAATGTGCGAAGGTGTTTTGTACTTCCTAAAGCCTGTCGCAATTTTGTCAAATTTATCTTTATATTGTCACTTAAATCCAGACGTTCTAAACCTTTTAACTTAATGAAAGCATCTTCGGATATATCCGTAATATTACTTCCCACCAGAATCAGGTCACGTAAAAACATCGTTAAATTAGTCAATGTATTGCTTGTTACCAGTGGTAAGTAATTATCCTGGAAAATCATGTCATGAACATATGAAGGAAACAATGGTATGTATTGCAGCTCCGATTTGAGTCCGCTACAAATAGCCTTGCCAGGACTTTGCTTTTTACAGCAACATCTGTTATCACCGCAGGACACATAGCCGACAAGTGTGCAATTATCAGTTCGATTTCCCCTGACAGAGATATTAGCACAAAGAAATATTATAAACATAGCAAATAGAACACGTGAAATAAATGAAGGCATCATGTTTCGAAATGATGTAGCACACATTTGCTTAGTAACTTTGAGCTGAGATTTGTTCTTGACTAAATTCCTTTGAACCACTTTGTCCGTACGTATTAACATATTGTTTTTCCTACTTCTTAATTTGACAGCAGTATGTATTACATACGTCCTTCTTCATTATAGCTGGTCATTTTAATATTGTTAGAGAGAGTGTGAACGGTATTTGGGGCTGCTCTGGAAGACGGATAGTATCCCGTTGTCCAACTTGAGATGGGACAAATTGTAGTTTCTGTAAAAAAAAATAAAGATATATTCAGAGTAAATAATAAATATATGCTGGTTTTATAATGTCACACTATTATTTGCTTATATATATATATTTTTATTAATAATTTTGATAATGGTATTCAGTTACATTAGCACATATTTCTTGAGTATAATAAGCATCGCGTTAGATATGATAATGCACTGTTTGGTTAATACGTTGTTTCCGTGTTGAGCTAATCGTTGGGTGTTTGAGTGTAATATAATGACTCATTAGAACGTATACATTAGGAAAGCTGTAATGCATAATTGATCCCAAATGACAGGTTTAGCATAGATTAAGGTTTTTCCTTCTGTATATTAGCTTTCAAACATACACATAAATCAAATTATGTTATTATGTATAGTATAATTATGCTATCGGGATATCCGCTTAAATATGTATGCGACCGTTATATCCACTGAAACATGTATGCGACCGTTATATCACTGAAACATGTTTGCGACCGTTATATCACTGAAACATGTATGCGACCGTTATATCACTGAAACATGTATGCGACCGTTATATCCACTGGAACATGTATGAGACCGTTATATTCACTGAAACATGTATGACAACGTTATACCTACTGAAACATGTATGCGACCGTTATATCCACTGAAACATATATGCGACCGTTATATCACTGAAACATGTATGCGACCGTTATATCGATTGAAACATGTATGCGACCGTTATATCCACTGAAACATGTGTGTGTCGGTTATATCCACTGACACATCATATAAACATGTGTGCGACCGTTATATCCACTGACACATCATATAAACATGTGTGCGACCGTTATATCCACTGACACATCATATAAACATGTATGCGACCGTTATATCCACTGAAACATGTATGCGACCGTTATATCCACTGACACATCATATAAACATGTATGCGACCGTTATATCCACTGACACATGTATGCGACCGTTATATCCACTGACACATCATATAAACATGTATGCGACCGTTATATCCACTGACACATCATATAAACATGTATGCGACCGTTATATCCACTGACACATGTATGCGACCGTTATATCCACTGACACATCATATAAACATGTATGCGGCCGTTATATCCACTGAAACTTCATATAAACAAGGTTCTTACGTGAGTGCATATCAATATTGAATCTATAAACGAGTTGGATAAAAGCACATGAGGCGAGTTTGTGCCGAACATTATATCAATTATATCCAACGAGTTAAATAAATTTAATATTAAATAAGCACGAATGTGAGATTCTATTCATCACATAATTAAAACAAGCATTATAAATAATATTGTTATTAAAGCTTCCTTGCAGCTTCCCATATATAAGATAGTGATTGCACACTGTGGCTGTTATTGGCGGGACAGCTGCTTTAAAAGCGACGTTAAATGATGAGTCGTATGTTGACATGGTATACAACGGAACGACCTCGTCGATTTCCATAATCTGATATTTTAAATGGTTAAAGAAATCGACGAGGCAACTCCGATGCACACCGAGCTGAACGGAAAAGACCGAACGATGATTCGACCTTCATTTACATATGTAGGTGTACCGGAAATAAATCAAATCCCATTGAGTCCAATGCAATATTGTCCAAGCTTTCTAGTTAGCCATTTTTCAAAATGAAGTTCAAACTAAGATTCACTTACATGTTCTTAGTCATGAGACCTGCCTCTCTAGAAAACTGCTGAGAATAGTAGGGGTCATGTGGCATTTAAGAAAATAAAATTCTGATCTTTGTTGACACCGTGAACAAACTGCATTCATTCGGCACCTCTTAAATGTGTTCTACTTTCACTTTCAAAACTGTCAAGTTGATAAATAAAATCATCATACAACCATGCAAATGTTTTTTAGCTATCACAAACAAGTCAATAAAGTCATTTCCGCCAGAAAAACAGGCCTTAAATACTCAAAAATGCCTTTTATCACAAAAAAAGTTAGGGATTATATATTTGGGAACTCCTTTCGACTACACCAGGCATCTACACCAGGCATTAATACCTACACCAGGCATGAATACCACAGTGATTTACTTCCTGTATGCCTAACATGTTCTTAGTCATGAGACCTGCCTCTCTAGAAAACTGCTGAGAATAGTAGGGGTCATGTGGCATATACAAAAATAAAATTCTGATCTTTGTTGACACCGTGAACAAACTGCATTCATTCGGTACCTCTTAAATGTGTTCTACTTTCACTTTCAAAACTGTCAAGTTCATAAATAAAAGTCAATAAAGTCATTTCAGCCAGAAAAACAGGCCTTAAATACTCAAAAATGCCTTTTATCACAAAAAAAGTTAGGGATTATATATTTCGATTACACCAGGCATGAATACCACAGTGATTTACTTCCTGTATGCCTGTATTTCAGCAGTGTAATATGATAAATGCATCATGGCTTTATTACACTCCAACACCGCAGGTTATCTGATTAATATAGGCATACAGGAAGTAAATCACTGTGGTAGTCATGCCTGGTGTAGGTATTCATGCCTGGTGTAGTCGAAAGGAGTTCCCAAATATATAATCCCTAACTTTTTTTGTGATAAAAGGCATTTTTGAGTATTTAAGGCCTGTTTTTCTGGCGGAAATGACTTTATTGACTTGTTTGTGATAGCTAAAAAACATTTGCATGGTTGTATGATGATTTTATTTGTCAACTTGACAGTTTTGAAAGTGAAAGTAGAACACATTTAAGAGGTGCCGAGGTATCCATTTAATCATCCTGTAAAGTATAGGTATGCGACCGCGATATCCATTTAATCATCATGTAAAGTATAAGTATGCGACCGCGATATCCATTTAATCATCATGTAAAGTATAAGTATGCGACCGCGATATCCATTTAATAACCATGTAAAGTATAAGTATGCGACCGCGATATCCATTTAATAACCATGTACAGTATAAGTATGCTACCGCGATATCCATTAAATCATCATGTAAAGTATAAGTATGCATTTGAGGACCTTTTTTCCACGGCTATCTGGTCATTAAAAATGCATGAGAAACTTGAAACGTATAAAAAAGCTACCCCATCAGGGCTACCGTTACCATCAACTTCGAAAAAACTTTGCAATATTGTATGATCATAACCCTGATCTTCTTTTAAGATATAAATATAATTGAAGAACTCTTCTGCGACAAGGACTATCATAATCTGCCTTCTGTATGGACGTAATAATATAAATTCTGGCCTTAACATAGAAAATAACACTCTTATGGAATGTGACTGTAACACTTCCATATTGTTTGTTCCAAGTTATTGAGTAGTTACTTTATGGCTTTCTATGCTTCTTTTCTACATGATCATTTATGTGTTTTATTTATATTTCCTATTAATGCTGCCTTGTTTGTTAAAGATTATAACCTGGCGGGGATATCTTTATTTACACTGTCCAGTTTATTAGGATGACTATATGGTAAGAGTGAAGTTTGGTGCACCCTACAAGCTGGTTTAAATCCCTAGCGACCTTTGTTTGCTACTGACCGTTCCAAGGCGGTACATATTTATATAAGTTGTTCTTTGTTTCTTTGTGGTTGACTGTTGTCCTTGAATGCTACTTTTCGATTTTTGTATATACTTTTTCCAAATTGTGCTATGCTCCGGCTGGACATGCCGTTACTGGTAATTTTGATAGTATTAATTAACGTATTCGGCATTTGTTTTGTAGAAGCCCGAATTTTAGATTGACTTCAATGATGGATTTTAATGCATGTCGTAATATATTGACGATTTATATTATAAAATGTGTCTCAGAGATCATGCGAAACCGAACTCCTGTTCTACTTTTGGTCAATTAAGCAATAGGAGACGCTACTGATAGAAGTCGCGATACAAGTCAAACATATGTGTCAAACAGAAAATGTAGCTTTCACAGAATACATTTCAACCAAAAATTCGCATTAAAACAAGCAATACATAAACAATTAATAAGAAATGTCGTGTGACATCACAAACATAAATGGGTCCTTTTCGCCGCTCACCGTTACAAGGTGGTAGCCCTATTTTCAACCCTTTTATGTTTGTGTTGTCGTGTCTTGCCATTTAGTGATTTTTAAAATTGTTTGTTTCTATTCGTGCATTTTGTTGACTGTGGTCCTTAAATACTGCATTTCCTGTTTGACTTTTATGTCTCTATTTATATGTCTTCCTCCATCAATGGAAGCTGGAAAGTCGCCATGTGATCTTAGCTGTTGGTGGACTATAAAACCCAATTCAATTCAATTCGTTCCATCTATAAGAAACGTATAACTTTTGTACAACATTACGCTATATACAACCTTACACACAACCTTATCAAAGACACACTTGTTGATCCTATTCGAACAACATTTGCAGGGAAAAACCGTTGACCTGTTTCAATATTAAAGCGTTTTTACTAACGTCAATTTAGATAAATCTTGCGAAGACGTTCGCGAAACATCTACTTCCCTGTAATATACTGAAAGGAAAAAGAAACGCATAATGGATATTTCCGCTAAATATTGTATGTTTAATATGCTACTGCTAATCGAATGGTACAGGGTGACATTAGGCCTGTCCTTTCGGAAAGAAGGTTTAAACAGCACCGAACACATCAATGGTTACCCCTTTAAAGTTTCATTATCGACAGAATGCGCATTTGGCTCAAGCAGGTGAGCAAACTTAGGCTTTAAACGTTGCAGTCTCTTAACATTAAACACAATATTGAAATGTATACTTTGATTAAAAGGTCTACTACATGATTAAGTTGTCCTTTCTGTAATTAGTTGTAGCCCCGTTTTGTACAAAACACGTTGAGATATATCTGGAATATTATGTGAAATTAGGTGTGAATAATAGTGCAGCATAGGCAATTTTGTGATTATGCGTTTCTTTTTCCTTTCAGTAGATAATAGTTTCGTCTATGTTTCGGTATGGTTCTACCGTTTATAGACAAAGGTTGCTATCCCTATGGGTATGCAATGTGAATATCTTGTTGAAGGTTTGGTTTTGTATTGCTAGTATGAAAAAGATTTCACGTTGAGTCTTTTACCAAATACTCAGACAAAGGTCATCGGAGCCTTTAATAACACACTCTGTACTGAACATTGACAACCTTTTCTTTTCTAATATGGCTAATACTATATACATTAATTTAAAAATGCTGCGACAAACACTATTACAACATGCACTGCTCTGGTGACATGATTTACAAACTTCGTAAGATTCTTGTTCTTGATCTTAAAATTTTTATTTTATCAAATTTGTTATAGCTCTATCAGTTTGGAATACACTGCATGTTTAGTGGTTGACCCAGTACAATTCGCCATACAAAAAACGTACAATGATAAATAAAATGGTCCTTGAATGTGGCACAAGTCTCAACTGATAAAATAAGCATAACAATACGAGATATAGAAAAGTAAACAAAAGCTTTCTAATTACCAATTCTGTGTCTTGATCGTCTGGGCCATGGTATTTATCGTTTATGTCACATTTAATCTCATAATAAGATGTAAAAATTAAGACTCGCGTGTACCGATGCTTTTAGCTCCCTATCTCAATGACGCTGTGATTTAATCGTTAACATTAAACGTCCTTGCTATTGTTCACGATTTGATTTGTCATTTCTGATCTTTCGTTTATTTTTCCTACATATTTACCAAAGCTGTCATATCTCTTGAACTGAAAAAAAAGAGAAAAAAGGTCCTATAGAAATCACAGCACTCAAACGCAATGGCATCGTAGATCCGCACTATACCACAAACAAAGAGCAAATTAAATATGCAATGAAAAAGAAAATACAAAAAAGAAAGAATATTGATTTAATTCAAACTTGTTACTGCTTTTAAATGCATGGATAGTTATTCAGTCAAATATGAAATCAATCCATAACTTAAAAACGTGACATCCTAAACAACTAGTGTGTTGCCTGCTATATAACATTCGTACTTTTACGCATTTGCTTGTTTACACACCAGTTGACGGGCATTTGGTGGTCTTCTGGTAAACGAAAAGCAGAACAAACTGCCAACTATGTACAGGATTCCTAAATTACATAAATATCCGTATAAGGCCCGCTTTATTTCGAATTCTAGTGCCTGCACCACCACAAATATCTCCAAACTTTTAACTTCTTGCGTTACTGCCGTTAAAGATCACGTTAAACAATACTGTGATAAAACTTATGAAAACTCTGGGATTGATTTGTTTTGGTCTATTAAAAACTTATGACTTCTCTACACTATATACAACCTTACTACATCACCTTATTAAAGACAAGCTTATTGCTCTTATCCAAAAAAACATTCGCTAGGGAAAATACTACTGTGTAATAATAGTAAAGCGTTTTTTACTAACGACAGTTTAGACAATTACACTATGTGGACTTGCTAAGGAGTTTGTAAAGCACATATCTTCCTATTAGATAATATTTTGGTCAGGTATGGAACGACCGTTTATAGACAAATTGTTGGTATCCCTATGGGTACGAACTGTGCACCCCTTGTCGCAGATTTGTTTTTATATTGCTATGAAAGAGATTTCATGTTGAGTCTTTCACCAGATACCCAGGAAGATGTTATTGAGGCATCTAATGACACCTCTCGGTATCTGGATGACATATTAAACATTGACAACCCTTTCTTTTCTACTATGGTTAATAATATATACCCTAAAGAACTTCAACTTAGCAAAGCTAATATATCTGATAATAACGCTTCTTTTCTTGATTTACATCTCTCCATTGAAAATGGTGTAATAATTAGCAAAATATATGACAAGAGAGATGATTTTAATTTTGATATTGTTAATTATCGCCAGTTAGATGGGGATGTTCCCCCGAGCAATTTCTTATCGGTTCTATGTGTCTCAACTTATTCGTTTTTCTAGAGCTTGTACTCGAGTTGAGGACTTTAATATTCGTAAACTTTGTATAACTAAAAAGCTACTCTATCAGGGTTATCGTTACCATAAACTTCGTAAAACCTTTGCAAAATGTTAACATCGTAACCCTGATCTTCTTTACAAATATAAAAGTAATTTAAAAACTCTTCTGCGACAATGGCTATCACAACCTGACTTCTATGGTGACGTGATTTACAAACTTCGTAAGATCCTTGGCCATGATCACTTTCATTCTCTTTGTTAAACTTGTTAAAATGTTTAACAAAAGAGGTTATGACCCTATCATTTTGCAACGCACTGCATGTTTGGTGGTGGACCCATTTACAGTTCGCCACTATGCTTTCCTCTTTAATTGTACGAAGACCGGACAGGCTATGGACCCTATGATGTCTACCTAAAGCCCAAAAGGACGTTTGATGTTTGTCTGCAGTCTTGCCTTGTCGTGCCCTCAATGGTTTATTATCTTGTTACTCTGGCTTCTGCCAAGTCATTGAGTACATTCTTTGTGGCTTTCTAGGCTATTTTTTTTTTTAATTTATATATACACGAGCATCTTTGTGTTTTACTTATATTACCTATTAATGCTGCCTTTTGTTTAGAGAATAATTCATGGCGGGGATTTCTTTATTTACACTGTCCGTTTTATTGGGTTGATAGTAGGGTAAGTGTGAGATTTGGATGCACCCTAGCACCTGGTTTAAACCCCCAGCGGCCTTTTTTGCCACTGACCGTTCCAAGGCGGTAGCGCTATTGTCAACCCTTTTGTGTTTGTGCTTTCTTATTTGACCTTTTATTCATCTTTAAATTTGTTCTTTGTTTCTGTGTGTGCTTGTGGTTGACTGTCGTCCTAGAATGCTGCTTTTCCTGTTCGATTTTTATATCTGTATTCACATAGTTAATATGTTGTATCATATCATGACTTATTTGTAAATAGTTGTACATATTCATATTTACAGTATTCTTAAATAATTGATTATCTTTTTGCCTTAGCTTTTACGCACATTATGACATGTTTGTGTCGACGTGCCGTAAAACAACATTCGTTCGTTCGTTCGTTCAACATTCAAATTTAGCGCCAGCGTTATTTACCTGTCACAGCACAGTAGAGAGAAAAAGGTGTCTTTGTATGAAGCATCGCCAGTGATAACGGCAATGCAAGTCAATCTCGGCTGGTACGTTCACGAGGTGTATTTTAGAAACATAGAAAGCCATCTTCGCTCCTTTTGTTATCAACCCTATTATGTTTGCAAGGTTAAATAGTTTACTTGTAATTGATTTTCCTCCATTTACTTGTTGTTTATTTGGATGCGTGTTATTCATCTTTGTAATTATTATTTGCTTCTACGCGTGCTTTTGGTTGTCTGTGGTCTTTAAAGCTACATTTCCTGTTCGAGATTTACATCTACTTTTGTTGATTGACTGCGTCCTGGTTTCTACATTTCCTGTTAAGCTACTGTATCTACATGAGCAGCTGTTTATATATATGTGTGTATGCGTATGAGTGTGAATAATATCATACGGAATTAGATTAAAAAGGGAGTTGTGTCTAAATGTTATCAGTAATGCCTGTTTGGCAAATGAAAATGCTTTAATGTAACAAGGCGGTAGCCCTTTTGTTAGCCTGTTTGTGATGTCACTTGCATTGCTTCTTATAAACATTTTAATTTTTGTTTGTTTCAATGCGTAGTTTTGGTTGACTGTGTTCTGTGGAATCTACGTTTTCTGTTCGACTTTTATACCTACTTTTTATGGCCCATCAATCTAACTATTTCGTAGAGTATATATTCTGTTTGCTTTTATTTTTCCTTATGATTGTTGTTTGTTTTATATACGTGTTTTTTGTTGACTGTGTTCTGTGAATGCTACTTGTTTCTGTTGGACATTTACACCTACTTTTACATGTTTTATATTCAAGCTACTTATTTTTCTCATGATATACTCGTAAATACGTTAAAATCAAACATAATTTACTTCCGATAACTTGATTGGAATAACACGGAAAGTAATTAAGGATTAGTTTTGGTTACATTGTAACATTGTTAGATTGTTTGTCATTGTCTACTGTTTGTCATTGTCTACTGTTTTCTTCCTGTTGAACAGACTTATCAAATGTTAATAACGCATGCATTCTTAATTATATAGTTGTACTGTGCAAGATTCAAATGTTTAATAACTTTCAAAAATGTAATAATGGTAATAACATCTTCTGTGTTGCTTTAAAGTAGAATATCGGTTAAGGCGGTGCTAGGAGGCTTGAGGGGTGTTGCATCTTATAATTACCTCTCATGAACAGACTCAATAAAACCAAGTCTGCTACTTTTCTCTCTTGTTTGTGTTTGTTGTTTCCAAGGCATCATCATTTCAGTATTTATCAAGTAAACTAGCATTCATAAAACTATATGAAGCCACATACAACCATATTGAAAAGAATGGTCTTATAGAAACCACAGTATCCAAACGCAATGGCACAAAATATTGTCAATCAAAAAAAAAATCAAGCTCAATTACACAAAAACATACACCAATATATAGGAAAATAAGCACTTTTTTGAACGCAATCCATTTTTTCCTGAAATTATTTGGAGGGAGGGGGGCATAGCATACTCTACCCCACTCTGAACATTGTGGGTGGGCGGGTAACCCCCCCCCCCCCCCCCGCCTATGTTTTAAACAAAAAAATTGCACTGTATTATGCTTAGTTTTATTTAATGACAAGCTAGAAAGTGAATAATTTGTATGGAACATGTGTGCGTACTGGTTTAACACCCGTACGCCCATGTTCCATACGGCTAAATATAAATATAAATGGGACACCAATGGAGAGAAATAAATGAACGGTATGAAATAAAAACTACAAAGGGTATGTTTTAGAAGTACAATAAACAGCCAAAGAAATAAAAGCCTACTTACAATGTCATCATCTCTCACGCTCCTGGCACCGGTATGAGAATAAGTGCATATTCAGAATGAAATGAATGGGCTCAATAATCTCAACCAAATAAATGGGATAGGAGTGTTTCAGGAAGCTTGGTGAAATGTATTTAAGCATCTAAACTTATTTTGTCAAGTCAACGCACGTTGGTGTCAGACATGAGGGACAACCCCGTGTATTTGGCATGTATACCGTATTCTCAAAATATGCTAATTTGTATTGATTTTTTGATTCAGTTCTAGAGAAGACAAGCTTCTTTAAAAGGAAATAGTGTTCAACAAATGAGAAAAATTGTCCTATAGAAACCACAGCAATCAAATGCAATGGAACCTTAGGGCCGCACTGCATTATAAACCGAAGTATGATCATATTTAAAACGTCAATGAAAAGGACAATACGTAACATAACGAGTGGTGAAGACGGGGTTACCGACTTGGATCAGTCAGTAGGCAATAAAGCGTACAGGCTAGCTTAAATCGATCGTATGTGTACACAACCTCGCTATTATCCTGTCTTCAACGCCCAAATTGACAAAACAGTGTAAAGTAAATCCCATCACCGTCGCCTTAGCCGTAATTTGTAGTGCATAACACTCTAAATACTGCTCTAATATACGCAAAATATATATTGAAGTAAAACAAACGCATACTGAGCTTTAATTATTTTATGGAAAATAATGTTCAGAACAAGTATATAAATTATCAAATGTATAAAGGAAGAAACTAGAGTGTTAACAAACATTTTTAAATAATCCAAGGGCCATAACTCTGCTGTTTTTTGTATGATACTGAGATCGCTAGATTGTTTAATTTGTCCAACTTTCTTCTATTAAACCTTTTTCTGATATTAACACATTTTAAAAAAGTGTGTTAAAGATCAGATGAAAGATGAAGTAGCTATATATTTAACAAATTCGAAAACGAGGAATATATTAATGGTAGGCGTCCGCGTCTGTACGTGCGTACGTATGTGCGTCACATATTCATTTCCGATTAAATTCTCCTACTTTTTCATCCGATTTTCATGAAACTTGGTAGGGAGTATCAGTATCATGTCTTATGGTATATATTGTCGGGCGTTCCGGTTGAATAACTTTTTGACGTAGTTACCAGACTTTGCAACTTTCAAGTGTAAAGCGTTTCCGCTCAACTTTTCATGTACTTTGACTCGATAAAATATACTAGTTTACTGATTCGTAGCACGGGGAGAACTTTAACAGTCGCCACACTGCACTAAACGAACGCTAGAGTAAATGTTACTGATAAGGGTGATCCTTTGGAAGCAACAAACACAACCAAGCGAATAAGAGGTATTCTACTTCAAACACACCTATACTGCGCTATGGGCTTTGATTCTTCTTCAAACACACCCATACTGCGCTATGGTGTGAACTATGAAGTGTGAAGTGTAAACTGTGAAGGAATACGGCTGTCATCCACAGCTTCTTGTTATAATTATAAAACATATGTAATCCATAAAGTAGGCAATACTTAGCTAATACAAATAAGGATATTAGGATTTCATAATAGACATGTATTTTAGAACATAACTTGGATTCCACATTGGAATGATGAATACAACTGCTGTCGCATTGCATTCTGTCGTATACTTATTACACATCAGTTTTTATTGCATTCATTTGTTACATTATTAATATACAGCCAGGTTTCATAGCTCCTACTTGTTAGTATTATAGTATGAGTTGCTCCCCTTATACCACAATATTATCCTATACAGTGTGTATAGCCTGTCAACAGTATATATTTATAGATAGGTGAATGAGGTTGTTTAGCTGTGTTGCTAGTAATTAACATTAGCTTCCCGCCTTTCTGGTTTAACATATTAACCAACGGATTCTCTTATAGAAGATGTCAACTGGTTAGTATCTCCGTCCTTAATGCAGTTTACGATCACAATCGTACATAATATATTTTAGTTCTGTTTATGCAGACTAAGATAATAATTTAGTAACATAGCTTTAAAGTTCCATTGCCTGGAAGACTTTTGTTTTATTATATTTAAATTGCATTGTGAAATGTGAAATTATTTAGTAGAACATGTCATC
Source organism: Cyrtodaria siliqua (assembly GCA_037043455.1). NCBI lineage: Eukaryota > Metazoa > Mollusca > Bivalvia > Adapedonta > Hiatellidae > Cyrtodaria > Cyrtodaria siliqua. The sequence continues at coordinate 337,452 of JAWPHD010000034.1, forward strand.
ATGAATCTTGGAATTACATTATTTAAGAAAATATATATGCGATGTACTGGTTTAAGGACGATTGGTGCCCCTTAATTTGGAATAAGATTTGTATTGATTTCTTCCAGGCTGTTTTCTCGACCGATGTATCAGGAGTTTTCTCAGCAAGTATTTTCGGATACGTTTTTATATTCGTTTTAACGACCGGTTTAGTAAGCAAGCATTTTTACACAGTTGAGTGATCGCTTATGACAAGTTTGAGTGTATATTAAAACTTTAAAAACATGCATTGGCGTGGTTATAATTTGACCCACGTACAGGTAAACATGAACACATATTGGCTAAACTGGTCCATACATACATAGCACTTAATATTATAAATACAAATACTTCTTTGTTTGTGAATTCGTATATTCGTTTTAACGACCGGTTTAGTAAGCAAGCATTTTTACACAGTTGCGTGATCGCTTATTACAAGTTTGCCTGTATATTAAAACTATAAAAACATGCATTGGCGTGGTTATAATTTGACCCACGTACAGGTAAACTTGAACACATATTGGCTAAACTGGTCCATACATACATAGCACTTAATATTATAAATAAAAATACTTCTTCGTGTGTGAATTCAATAACGGAGACCCGTGCAACTTATATTTTAATCATGCGCAGCTCACCCGCGTTGTAGTCGTATGTGTACCAATAATTTAAGATACAAATACACATACGAATGGGCAGATACACATACGAATGGGCAGATACACATAAGATTGGGCAGAACAAGTTTTAAAACTGCAAGAAAGAGGGAAAAACACAAGTTTCGGGAAGTACAACATGCTTCGATAAGGTGTTTTTGCTCGACTATTCGAAGAATAAAAAATATGTAATCATCGTGGCGTCGGCTTCCGACTCCACATTGAGTTTGAGTAAGGTGTGTTTACATGTTTGCACTAGCTCAACCAAATTTGTCCAGGAGAGTCCTCATAATAATATTTCCATCAACCGTTTTGATGATTGCAACTCATGTGTTTCTATTAAACCCAAATTATAATAGCCCTTAAATGTGCAATGTCACATTTTACATCGAATTTAGCGTGTAGGCGGTATTTACAGATCTATATCTATAACAGAAATACAGGTCATTTCGTGTCCTAGCTCAACACAAATGCGCATATTTATATATATATCTAAATGACTGCATTAACTGTCACAACAATTAGTCGAGAACATTAGAAATAAAAATGTAACATAGCTTTAATATAAATATTTAGCAAAATTAATCGGCAAATGCAATTAACTAGAACGTTGTCACTAATATAAAGAAATTTAAAAAGATCGGACAGGGAAAGTAGCATTCAAGGAGGACAGTCAACCACAAAACACAGAAATAAACACGCAAACAGACAAACAATAAGGCAAAAGCAATAATAAATGCAAACGACATCACAAACACAAAAGGGTTGACAATAGGGCTACCGCCTTGGAACGGTCAGTGGCAAAGTAGGCCACTGGGGGTTTAACCCGGTTATAGGGTACACCAAACCTCACACTTACCCTACTGTCATCCCATTAAAACAGGACAGTGTAAATAAAGAAATCCCCGCCATGATCTAATCTCTAACCAACAAGGCAGCATCAATAGGCAATATAAGTAAAAGACAAATATGCTCGTGTAAATATAATACAAAAAAAAACAATAGCCTAGAAAGCCACAATGAAAGTACTCAATGACTTGGCAGAAGCCAGAGCAGTAAGAGAATAAACCATTAAGGGCACGACAAGAAAGATCATAGACAAACATCAAACGCCACCGTCCCAATGGGCTTTAGGTAGGCGTCATCATAGGGTCCACAGCCTGTCCGGTCATCGTACAATTAAAGAGGAAAGCATAGTGGCGAACTGTAAAAAGGTCCACCACCAAGCATGCAGTACGTTGCAAAATGATAGGGTCATAACCTCTTTTGATAAACTTTTTAACAAGTTTAACAAAGATAGTATGAAAGTGATCATGACCAAGAATCTTACGAAGTCTATAAATCACATCACCATAGAAGTCAGGTTGTGATAGTCCTTGTCGCAGAAGAGTCCTTAAATTACTTTTATATTTGGAAAGAAGATCAGGGTTACGATAATACAATTTTGCAAAGGTTTTACGAAGTTTATGGTAAGGTAACCCTGATTGAGTAACTTTTTAGTTATACAAAGATTACGAATATTAGTCCTCAACTCGAGTACAAGCTCTAGAAAAACGAATAAGTTGAGACACATACACCCCATAAGAAGTTGCTCGGGGAACATCCCCATCCAAGTGGGGATAATTAACAATGTCAAAATTAAAATCATCTCTCTTGTCATAGATTTTGCTAATTATTTTACCATTTTCAATGGAGAGATGTAAATCAAGAAAAGAAGCGTTATTATCAGATATATTAGCTAAGTTCTTTAGGATAAATATAATTAACCATAGTTGTCAATGTTCAATATGTCATCCAGATACCGAGAGGTGTCATTAAAGGCTTCAATAACATCTGCCTGGGTATCTGGTGAAAGACTCAACATGAAATCCCTTTCATAGCAAAATAAGAACAAATCTGCGACAAGTGGTGCACAGTTCGTACCCATAGGGATACCAACAATTTGTCTATAAACGGTGGTTCCATAACTGACGAAAATATTATCTAATAGGAAGATGAGTGCTTCACAAACTTCACAGCAAGTCCACATGGTATAATTGTCTAAACTGCCGTTAGTGAAAAACGCTTTTATATTATTACATGCAAAAAATGCAGTATTTTCTCTAGCGAATGTTTTTTTTAATAAGAGAAATTACCTTGTCTTTAATAAGGTGATGTGGTAAGGTTGTATATAGTGTAGAAAAGTCATAAGTGCTTATTGATGAAACTTGACCTTTATTGAAAATTTTATCAAGAACGTCTCCTGAATTTTTTATAGACCAAAATGAATTAATCCCAGAGTTTTCATAAGTTTTATCACAATATAGTTTAACGTGATCTTTAACGGCAGTAAGACAAGAAGTTAAAAGTTTGGAGATGTTTGTTGTGGTGCAGGCACTAGAATTCGAAATAAAGCGAGCCTTATATGGATTTTTATGTAATTTAGGAATCCAGTACATAGTAGGCAGTTTATTTTGCTTATTGTTTACACCAGACTTGAAAGTAGTGCACCGAGTGATATGTGCTGAAACAACATCATCCTCAGTAGAATTAACTGGAGTATACGAATTGGTGCTGCCGAGTTCCAGAGACAAAACATTGATGTAATGTAGGCGTCAAACAATAAATACATTATTAGCTGCTTTATCTGCAGGAACTAAAACAAATTTATTATAAAATTCCTGAATTCCCGATTTTAAATTACGAAAGGAAAACCTAGGTCTCGGAGGAAGTAAAGAGGGGTTAGCATTATAAAAGTTAATACGTGTATCTATAATTGTCAGAATTGACTTTTTCCAAGTAGAAAGTGAGTTTGGGTCCGCATGTTCTCTACGACACCATTTGATACTAAAATCTTCAATGGAGTGGGCGATCTGGGCACGACAGGCATCAAAATCAATAGTTGAAGGTAATCTATATTTAGGACCTTTCGAAAACAAATGCCGAATACGTTTATCAATAATATCAAAGTTACCAGTGATGACATGACATGCTGGAGCATAGCAACATTTTGATGTGTTGCATTCACATTCCTTAGGAGTATTATGTACTATATCAAGGTCAGAAACTATTTTGTTGTAGTTGAAAATAATATTTCTAATAGGCTTTTTATACCTATAACAAATTACGGGACTTTCGGAATTTTTTAAATATTTTGGGATATAATCAACTACATGAGTATCTCGAAAAATACTAGGCATGTCAATGAAATCAATACCTTTATTAATATATAGTAGTTTTAGAAAATGCCTGACGTGATCAGACTCCTTGTCAATATGGGGTCGGAGAACATGTGTATAGCTTTGAACTGTGGAAGCAGTGTTATACAAGGGATCTGTACGAATGAAAATTTTGTCGGCTTCCTCGTCGATTAACTTTAGTGATGAAATGGACAAAGAGGTAAGCTGTGAAAGCATAGCGTGCTTTCCAGACTGTTTAAAAATAGTATGTTAATCAGCGACAGAATTAATTACACGCGATTTACGTTTGATGTTACCATTACGCCTAAGACCATGAGACCTAGATTTACGCTTTCGGATAGAAAATATAGAAAAAATGTCAATATTAGGATCTTTAGAAATATTTCCTTCTTGATAAATATTGTCATTAAGGCCGAGTGGATAAGGTGTCTGTAAGTTTTTCATCCACTTAAGTTCTGCAATATGTCTAGCTTTTATTTTAAAGCTTTCAGTAGCATCATTATCAAAAAATATATATTCAACTGGTTGAACAGTTACGTTATTAAAATTATGACCTGACTGACGAAAGTGTTGGTACAAGTAATTGTTTAACTTTTTAGGATTACTTGCATTATATTTGTGTTCACGAAATCGAACATTTTAAGGATCGACCTCTTTGTCCAACATATTGTATACCGCAACTTGGTGCATTTCAAGTCAGAACATACATGACGTGAGATGTACGTCAATCAACATTTGAAGCTAGACATACATTAAACAATCTACCATTAACAGCTGATTTAATGGTGGACTTGCAAGATAAATAATTGCAACAACTGCACCTCTTAGTATTGCACTTATTAATAGAGGGAAACACCCTGCGCCTTGAATGAATTAAATGATTTCTGAAAGGAGACTTTATATGGTATTTCCTCAAAACAGGTGATCGTAGAGGAGTTACGGAAACTTTTGAGCCATTATTAAAAATCCTAGTAATATTATTAGAAGGAACATGAAACGAGGTTGCCGAATGAAGATTTAAAGGTGTAAGGCGTACATATGGTTTAGTTCTAAGCAATGAAGATGGCCGCCATGGCTAAAACTAGGTCAAATTTAAGGAAATTTCAAACGACATCTTCTCCGAAACCACTTATTCCATTCTTGTGAAATATCATATACATGTTCCTTGGGTTAGCCTCTATCATGTTTGGCCGCCACAGCGACCCAAAGTTTACATAGAGTTATATAGGAAAACGTTAAAAATGACATCTTCTCTGAAACTGCTTGAAGGATTTTGATGAAACTTAATCACAATGATCTTTGGGTTAGTCCCCCTCAGATTTGGGGCCTCCAGTCTTAGCTAAATTTAAGGACATTTATCAAACGACATATTATCACTTATTCCATTCTAGTCAAATATCATATGCATGTTCCTGTTGTTGGCCTCTATCAAGTTTGTGTTTTTCGCTGTTGTCAAATATTCAAAATGGCCGCCGCGATAACTCAAAGTTTACATATAGTTATATATAGGAAACATGTTTCTTGGGTTGGTCTCTATCATGTTTATGTTTTTGAATCACATCATACAAGTAGAGCGTCTACAGGCCCTCTTGGGCCTCTTGTTTCCTTTTGGATTGCACTGTTTCTAGGACATTGCTGATGTCATGTTATTGTCAATTGCTGTGAAACAGCCTCCTCATAGTACTCTATGTTACTCCATTCTACTATGCTACTGGCCATTGCATACTTTAGACGCGCCATACGAATCTGTCTAAAGCTTCCCTATCCCTATTTGGTGAACGTCGGCCTCACAAGACAGCCACCATTGTAATATTATAATAATTAGCGTGCCATATTTCTTTGAAACATTTTTCAGTGGAGTTAGTTGACATTAATTACAAAATGTACAAATGTTTGATAGTTCTTCAAGCTTGACTCCAAAACAAGTAAGTTTCCCCCAATGTATTTTGAAGCAATTTTGATGCATTTATCTTTTGTTTCAACACTATCAGCGTATCATTCTATTTTTAATACTGCCTACCTTTTTGTCTCGCCTTTTCGAAGAAAAAAAGAGACATAGGTGTTGCTTTTCCGGCGGCGGCGTCAACATTCAAGTTTTGCGTTTAGGTCGTTTTCTCACAAACTGTATGCACTAGACCTTTCAAACTTTGCTTATAGTTGTATCATGGGTTTTACATCGCAACGTGACAAAGCAAATGTGGAAGTGACCTTGACCCTCCAAGCAAAGGGCAGAAAACTTACTAATTTTAAGGTTCAACTTTTGCGTTTAGGTCACTTTTTCACAAACTGTATGCACTAGACCTTTCAAACTTTGCTTATAGTTGTATCTTGGGTGGTACATGGCAACATGACAAAGCAAATGTGAAAGTGACCTTGACCCTCCAAACAAAGGGCAGATAACTTCCTAATTTTTAGGTTCAAATTTTGTGTTTAGGTCACTTTTTCACAAACTGTATGCACTAGACCTTTCAAACTTTCCTTATAGTTGTATCTTGGGTGGTACATGGCAACGTGACAAAGCAAATGTGGAAATGACCTTAACCCTCCAAGCAAGGGCAGATAACATTATAATTTTTACCTTCAACTTTGGCGTTTAGGTCACTTTTTCACAAACTGTATGCACTAAGACCTTTCAAACTTTGCTTATAGTTGTATCTTGAGTGATACATTGCAACGTGACAAAGCAAATGTGGTTGTGACCTTCACCATCCAAGCAAAGGGCAGATATCTTTAATTGTTACATTTACATCACTTTCTCATGAACTAGAATTATGCACTAGATGTTTTAAACCTAATTTATAGCTTAATCTTTGGAAGAAAACATATTTCTATTTTGACATAGTTGTGTCTCCGGTAGTGCATCTTTTTTTGGGATGCCTGGATTTCATCTATGACCTTGACCTACTTTTTGGAGCTGATGATTTTTAGCTCTACTGGCCAAAGGCTTTCATTTTTCATCCGATCTTTACCAAACTTTACCAGATTGTTAATATCAATGAAAGCTCGCACAAGTTTGAAAAACAGCCAGATCGGACCAATAACAGCGGAGTTATGGCCCTTGATTTAGTTAAAATTGCTATATTTTGCCTCGTTAATACGATAGGGCTTTCATTTTTCATCTGATCTTTACCAAACTTTACCAGAAGTTTTGCCGTTTTTTTATTATTAGTATATGTATATATTTTTTGTTATTTTTTTTTAATAGATATATTTTTATTTTATATATTATTTTTCCTTATTTCCTTTTTGTTTGTTTTTTTGTTGTTGTTTTTTGGGTTTTTTGGTGTTAGCAGGAAGCATGGCTGTGCGTATTGCATTTTTTTCCCGCTTTGTTGATTTTTGATGGAGTTACGGCCCCATGATATTATTTTTTTAATTTCTTGTCGGCGCTACTCCTCCTAAACGCCTTGTTGGATTTCGATGAAACTTGGCAGGAAGCGTCGGTAAGATGTCTAGTTGTGCATATCGCGCTTTTGACGGAGTTATGGCACTTTGACATTTTTACTTTAAGTTTCTTGTTGGCGCTACTGTTCCTAAATGGCTTGTTGGATTTCTACAAAATCTGGCAGGAAGCCTCAGTATGATGTCTAGTTGTGCAAAGTTGTGTATATCAATGACATTTTGGACAAGTTCGAAAACCAGCTAGATCTAGTTAGTAACGACAGGTTGATTTGTTGAAAAATGCTATATTGTATTTTCATTTGTTAAATATGTAGTTACTTCATTTTTTATCTGTTCTTTACTATATTTGTTTAGAATGTTAATATAAACCCCACACCACCACCATCTCTCACCCATTTTTATGGAATTTCATTCATAGAAGAAAGTGGGACAAATTAAAAAATGCCCATGCCAGACTAGACAGAGCAGACTTATTGCCCATGATTACCAGGTGAGCGATCTAAGGCCATCCTATCCCTGTTGTTTTTGCAATATTTTAAAAAAACTACTGATGGGAATTTTATGTCGACAACCCTTGATATAAGAGCCGTTTTAGCGAGTAGAGCATCCACAGGCCCTCTTGGGTCTCTTGTTTTTAATGGAATGGCATTTTCTTTTTTTAAACAAATGCACTTAAATGTCATCTCAGCAATGTTTAGTTACTAAAATGTTTACAAACTTTCATTTAAGCATCATTGACCTTTTTATTTTTAAGTCCAGCCCCCATTAGGCGAGTTATGTGAATCCACGGATTTCTTGTGTTTTTAAATGTCATCTCAGCAAACGGCAAACTCGATTGTTTTTAGTTACTAAAATGTTTACAAACTTTCATTTAAGCATCATTGACCTTTTTATTTTTAAGTCCAGCCCCCGTTAAGCGAGACATGTGAATCCACGGATTTCTCGTTAGTATTTTTACTACATTTTGCAGGTATATGATTTATAACCACATTTTTGAGTCGCCATGCATCTATACTGCAATTTCTGAATATGGAGTTTTTGGTTGAGGAGCTTTACGCAGTTCGAGAATGTAGTCGCATTTAACTGCCTCAAATACAACTTAACTGACATGAACGTTATGTATACCGAATAATATAACTACTGATTGTGAAATAATGAAATAATTGTTATTGTATACAGTATAAACGTGTCTTTTTTTGTAGATGTACCGAAATATTATGCGCATTAATACACCAGTTTTTGGATGAGGAGTTTTACGCACTTCGAGAATGCACTTCGAGAATGTAGTTCCTTTAACTGCCTCAAGTATAACTTAATTTCATAAGGTGACTGACATGAACGTTATATATACCGAATAATATAAGTACTGATTGTGAATAATTGTCATTGTATACAGTATATACGTGTCTTTTTGCAAATGTACTGAAATACTATGCGCAATAATACACGCATAAATATTTTATGAATGGAAAGTTTCAATAGCGTTGTTACCCGGATGTCGATCATCTCATTGATATCAATTCATTTCATTCGATAGTGCAGCAGAAACTTGATAAGTATCCATTAATTCAGAACCATTAATTTGAAAATGTACAATCATTGACGAAAAATAAGCAATCAATTAATACATTTTCCGCCCCAATTTCTAAACCAGTAAGCTAGACATGCCGCTCATGCGTGGCCTACAGCATGACCTAGATAATGAGCTTTACCGTCAAATTGGGAACTAAATGTCCGTAAATATTGTAGTTATTGTGCCTAGTACTTTGAGAAATAGTATGGCATCTACTACAAATAAATACACAAGTTGATGAAAAGAATTTGTCAAGAAGTGCTCATTTCTACTACCAACAACAACAAGGTAAACAAATCAAATAGTTTAAAGGGACACGCGGCAATCTTTGCATTACGGTAAAAAGAAGAGAAATCCAATTGATTTGGCATTTACCCATGTAGTGTTTATTTCCTTGCTGGAATTCAATTAAAAATAATTATCTCACAGTGTATCAACGGGAAATCTATTGGAACATACACTCGAAAACCAAAACCGACGCGGTTGCAAAAAATAATTCCGTCCCAAGCATTTTTCGAAATTAGAAAAAATATTTTTTTCAATGTTGTGTGCCCAGATACTTCATCCCATTGGTGGAATGTTATGCAAAACAATTTAAAGAAAGGATGTCAGCAAGAAACCGTGCTTAAAAAAGTGTTTTTAATAAAAAAACGATCAGGCCTTTGAAAAATTATTACTTTCGTACCCAGGTCATTCGACCTTATTGTAGCTTTGCTCATCTTGTCTCTAACAAGCTTTTACCATGTTTTAGACATGTGTTAAGGGTCGTTATGCTGTAACTAAAGCGAATGATATTGTGTTTTACTGCTCTTCACCACTTATTAATTAAGTTGATGCATTAATCAGAAGCGATATACCAGATACTGACCATACTTCTTTGTTTGTTTACAGTTCATATATTTTTATTGATATATTTTTACTGCTTTAATTGTTGATTAACATTGCAATAACCTTTAACCTTTCGTTTTCTTGTAGACGGATTTATATAGCTCAACTTCTCTTTCTAATCATTTTCTTTGTTTTCCTTAATATATACAACAAAATGTTTACAAACAGTATAAGCAGAGTAATACAGATTTAAAAGAGCAGCTGAGCTATATACCAATATTCACAAGAAAACGAGAGGTTACAAGATATTCTACAGTTAACAGTATATGTTTATCCACCAGTTATATTGATTTCTGCTTACAATTTGCATGCTCCAAGTACTCACAATTAAAATAAAAAGTTGAACCCCCCCCCCCCCCCCCCCCACAATTAAAATAAAAAGTTGAACCCCCCCCCCCCCCACACACACACAAACACACACAAAAACACACACACACACACACACACACACACACACACACAAATTCATGTTCACTTATCATTTTAATGTTCATGCTCATTAAAGGTCTTCATCATGACCCCTGCATTGTTTCAGGTGCCATCTCGCTCAAATCACTAGAGCAGTGGAGAAAAGCAATAAACGTGGCTCCAGTATAAATGGAGTGTCTACAATAGAATTTGCAGCAACTCTGCAGTTCTGCAGGTGAGAAGGTTCTAGGCCCATTCTCCATATTTTATCTTCATGTACATGGAGGATGAGCCAGGCATGTTCATTCCTGTTAGGCGCCATATAACTCTTCATGTGTTGGTGCGCCTTAAAACCCAATTCAATTGAATAAAACCGGCAGGTCAATCGATCTGTTTTATTTCCTTTGAACAAATGCGCGAGTGTCTGATTTATCATCAGTATTTCCGTTATGTACGCCAGTCATTTAACCTAACCATGCTTTGCTGGGTTGAACCAATACAGACACAGATTCTTCACAAGTACCTAACAACGCATGTATCAATTCAGCTCGCTTACTCCAGTACAAACATCTCTTCTAAGCAGCAACATTTCATTTTAATATGCCACACCTGTAAAATTTAACATAACCTTTAACCTCACCAAGAAGACAGACACTGTTCAATCTTTGCGACTCTCAGGACCTTCAGTCCTTTGATTGTATATCTGGCAGAGACGTAATAAACGTAATAAACCCAGAGATTTGCAATGTATGCTTTCAGACAGAAAATGCTCGAAATTTAACGTATGCTCTTTCATTTGCAACTGTGTAGAAATTGTCATATCTTAAAGCAACAGTCTGCACAATTAATGGTCTCAAATTAAAGACATTTATGTGTGGAATGCAATGGTATTTTCAAAATATTTCTGTGTTTACTAAAAATGTCAAAAAATGTTATTTAAAAAGTCCGTCTATGGCCTAGTTTATGCTACTTTCTGTTGTTGTAGTTTTGTTAAAATTTGGAACGGTATAGAATTTGTCATTTTTCGCAGCAGGAGTCTGCAACTGGTCTCAAATTAAAGAGAATAATCTCCCGGTGTGTAGTGATATTATATTCTTTTCTGTCTTAAATATAAGAAGAGAAAATAATGAGATTTTGCAGTTTTAACTTGTGTCGTACGAGATTATGTCAATATGTGAGATTTTAGTAAATACCCAATCTCTTAAATCTCTGATCTGTGATTCATAAAATTAAGATAACCGCCGAGTTGGTACTTTTTGTCTCGCACACGATAGTGGGTATCAAGACATAGCGCTCACTTTTCCGGCGGCGGCCACATTTTAAATGAGCTATATCTCGACAACCTCTGCTCGATTTTTTCTGAAACTTTCTCCGATGCTTTATTGGGTCAAATTATCAAGGACAAGGTCATATTTCGCGTTATTTTCCCAATACTTAACCTTGGTTAGGTAAGTTAACCTCAGTTAACTGTATGTGACTGCTTCAGGTGTTGCTTTTCTGGCGGCGGCGAATGCGTCAACATTCAAGTTTTGCGTTTAGGTCATTTTCTCACAAACTATATACATTGATATACAAAGGTATACACTAGACCTTTCAAACTTTGCTTATAGTTGTATCTTGGGTGGTACATCCCAACATTTCATCTATGACCTTGACGTACATTTTGGAGCTGGTGATTTTTAGCAGAGCTTATGGGATGGCGAGTTGGCAGTCATTCGTCTGTCGTCTGTTAACTTTTACCTCGTTAATATGATAAGGCCTTCATTTTTAATCCGATCTTTACCAAACTTTACCAGATTGTTAATATCAATGAAAGCTCGGACGAGTCCGAAAACCAGCCAGATCGGACTAGCAACAACATAGTTATGGCCCTTGATTTAGTTAAAAATGCTATATTTTGCCTCGTTAAGGTGATAGGGCCTTTATTTTCATCCGATCTTTACCAAACTTTAACAGATTGTTAATATCAATGAAAGCTCGGACAAGTTTGAAAACCAGCCAGATTGGACTAGTAACAGCGGAGTTATGGCCCTTGATTTAGTTGAAAATGCTATATTTTGCCTTGTTAAGACGATATGGCCTTCATTTTTCTTTCGATCTTTACCAAACTTTTAACAGATTGTTAATATCAATCGGTTATTGCCCTTGATTTCGTTAAACATGTTATATTTTACCTCTTTAACACGATAGGTCTTTCATTTTTAGCTCTAAAGGCGAGCTTACGCGATCACTTTTCGTCCGTCGTCCATCTGTCCATCCGTCTGTTAGCAATTTTATAAAATCGACATCTTCTCTGAAACCGCTTGAAGGATTTTTATGAAACTTTATCACAATGTTGCTTAGGAGGCCCCCTAAAGATTTATGTTTTTCATGACTAAAATTCGGTAAAATTTAGGGAAATTTCAAACAACATCTCCGAAACCACTTGTTCCTTTCTAGTGAAATATCATATACATGTTCCTTGGGTTGGCCTCTATCAAGTTTGTGTTTTTCGTTATTGTCGAATAATCAAAATGGCCACCACGTCAACGGCTAAAAATGACACCTTCTCTGAAACCGCCTGAAGGATTTTGATGAAAATTAATCACAACGATCTTTGGGATAGTCCTCCTCAGTTTTTCGTGGCCGTCAGTCATCCAAGATGGCCGCCATGGCTAAAATTAGGTCAAATTTAAAGAGATTTCAATTGACATCTCCTCCGAAACCACTCAATCCATTCCACTGAAATGTCATATGGATGATCCTTGGGTTGGCCTGTATCAAATTTGTGTTTATTGTTATCGTCGAATAATCAAAATGTTACATAGAGTTATATAGGAAAAGACTAAATATGGCATCTTCTTTGAAACCGCTTGAAGTTTGATGAAACTTAATCACAATGATCTTTAGGGAAGTTCCCTTCAGATTTATGTTTCTCGTGGCCGCCAGTTTTCCAAGATGGCCACCATGTCTAAAACTAGGTAAAAATTAAACGCAAAACTTGAACGTTGACGCCGCCGCCGCCGGAAAAACAACACCTATGTCTCTTTTTTTTCTTCGAAAAGGCGAGACAAAAACTAGGATTTCAAGCACATCTTTTTCGACATACCATGTTTGGCTTCAATATACTGAAAGGCAATGACACATTTTTCTATTTTTATAAACAGTGATGAAGACCTTTAATGAGCATGAAAAAAAAAGATAAAATGACATGAATTTGGGGGGGGGGATTCTACCCCTTTGCCTACCCATCCAATGGGATCTGCAGTGGCCCTATTCTTTGTCCCGGAACCAAACGGGATAATTAAGCTAGAAGGTTTTTTTCTATTTGTTGTAAGAGTGACCTTCCCTTATGTCTCCACATGTACTCCAACCTCTGCCTACCTATACAAGAAGTTTGATATCTATCTACAGTTAATGAGTGAAAATTTGTTTTCTATATTTAGTAACAGTGACCTTTAATTCGGTGTGTTCTTGGGCAAGACACTTTCCCTTAGCCCCATCCGTCGGATGGGGACGTAAACCCGGGCGGTCCCGTGTATCGGTCTATCCTCGGAGCACGTTAAAGAACCATAGGAATCTATTCGATAATAAGAGTAGGGCAGGTTCCCGCATTCCTATGTATCCTTCCCCTCTCTCCTGGGAGGGGTGGGGGTGGGGGTGGAGGGGGCTCTAAATAACCTATACTGTGTTGATGAGCCGTTAAACAACATTCAATTCAATTCTACTATTTGAAGTACTAGTCAATTTGGGGTTGCATACAAGAACTGATCTTCTCCCCATCCCTCAATGATGTTAAGTTCCGACTGTTGTTAATGAGTTCCATGGGTGATACATTAACTGCATATGATGTACTATTAAACACTGATAAATAATAGGACCTAAAAACATACATTTATTTCAAAGTAGAAAAAGGGATATAATTCTGCAAAAATAAAATACACAGTTACGGGACTTGTGAATCAGAATGTCTTTTGTAATGTTAAAGATATATTGCAAGTTTCAATGATCTTTGAAAAAACTGTAACCTGATTTTTTACAAATCGACGTAGCTCCAATAGCAGTTGAATAAATGAGATTTGCAAACAACTTTAACATGATTTTCTAATTTGAAAAAATGGTAATAATTCTGCTAAAATGCAATAAGGAGTTATGTGTCTTCAGTGATGCTTAAGTTATATTCCAAGTATCATTGACTTAGTGTCAAGTGGTTGTTACTGTGACCTGAATTTCTTACCAAAAAAACACTAAAAAAACAAACAAAACTAGAGCTATCACTAAAGGTGATCAATACCCCCTCTTGGTGACCTGTTTGAAAATGTGTGCATCCTCAAAAAAGGTACAGACTCTCCCGTATTGCTGTCCAGTCAGAATATTTCCTGAAAGGGGTTGATGCACGATTATCAAACAAAGTTTATTTTAAAGAGCTCAGAAAAACTTGAAAAAAGCTGAAATAATTATCAAAATGCCATGAAAAATAAAGGAGATATGATCTATTGAAAAGATGCAAAAAAACATAAATGGAGGCGGCCATCTTGGAACGATGACGTCATCGCGCCTTTTTACCATATCTGGCATACTGACAAAATGTCTTTTAAAGCAAAGAAAATCCCTGCAAATGAAAAATAATCATACAATGTATACATTTTACATCTGTATATTATTTTTAATTAATTTGCAGCGATTTTCTTTGCTTTAAAATGTATTTAGTCAATATACCATATATGATAAAATGGCGCGATGATGTCATCATTCAAAGATGGCCGCCTCCATTTATTTTCTTTGCAAATTTTCAATAGGCCATATCTTCTTTGTTTTTTATGGCATTTTGATAATTTTTTCAGTTTTTTTCAAGTTTTTTAGAGCCCTATAAAATAAATAGTGTATGCAAATAGTGCATCAACCCCTTTAATATGGATGCGTGGGAGTACTCTGAAGGTTGTGCTGAGCAGAGTTTCAATTACAAATAATAACAAAAAAAATATGTGGAGACTCGCATATTAAATAAAGAAAAAGGAAAAGAAAATATGCAACAAAAACCTGACTATCTGTCAAATAACATGACAAATAATCAAAATATGTTGTCTTAAGTTAAAAAAAAATAGTGGAGTGTAACCTTATGAAGTCTTATAATTATATAATTAGCGGAGTTTAACCGTATATGGTTTTCATTATGTTCACATCATACCAAAATGGAAAAGCAAATATGCAACCATGCAATCATTTTCTGCTAAATAACTCGAAAGTGATTATTATATAGCCCCCAATAAACCTTGTTTGGAGGGAGTATAACTATGTGGAGTCCTACATAAAAGTTTGTGGAGTGTAACCTTATGAAGTCTGTATAATTAGTGGAATGTAACCTTATGTGGATTTTATAATGTATTTTCACATGACACCAAAAATGAAAAACAAATATGCAACCATGCAAACCATCATCTGTTAAATAATGCAACGGGACGCGATGGGATGGGACGCGACGTAAATTAGTGGCGTGAAAAAGAAAATATGAAACCTTTATCTGTTAAATAAAAGGAGAAATTATTAAAAACTTAATGCAACGGGACGGGATACAGCACAATTTATATTAGTGAAGTGTAACCTTATGAGGTCTTAAAATTAGTAGTGTATAACTTTATGACATTATTATTGCGTATATTTATTTCATAAGAAAAAAAACATATGCAACCATTATCTGTTATATACCAGGACAACTCCCGACAAGTGAGTAAAAACTTAGTCTTGCGTAAAAATAGTGGAGTGTAACCTTATGAAGTCTGTCTAATTAGTGGAATGTAACCTTATGTGTTTTTCATAATGTATTTTCAAATCATACCAAAAATTGAAAAGCAAATATGCAACCATGTAACTATTATCAGTTAAATAATAAAAGGCGACACTAATTAGTGACTTGTAACCTTATGAGGTCTTAAAATTCCTAGTGTGTAATTTCATAAAGTGTTCATTATGTATTTTCAAATCATAAAAAAAAAGGAAAATATCTGTTAAATAACAGGACTAATAATTAAAAACTTAGTGGAATCGTGTGTAAAAATTAGTGGAGTGTAACCTTATGAAGTCTGTACAATTAGTGGAATGTAGCCTTCTGTGGTTTTCATGATTTATTTTCACAAAATACCAAAAAGGTAAAGCAAATATGCCACCATGCAACCATAAGTTGTTAAATAATGCAACGTGACGTGATGAGACGTAAATAAGTGGTGTAACCTTATGAGGTCTTAAAATTAGTAGTGTATAACTTTATGAGGTATTTTCACCTCATAAAAGACAAAGGACATATGCAAAAATTATCTGTTAAATAACAGGACAAATAATTAAGAACTTAGTGGAATCTTGTATAAAAAATAGTGGATACAACCTTATGTGGTTTTCATGTATTTACACATCATATATAAAATGAAAAGCAAATATGCAACCATGTAACTATTATCTGTTAAATATTAAAACGGGACGCGACGGACAAAGTGATTCCTATAGCCCCTTCTCAAATTATATGCATGCTGTACATTCCACTCACAGAACGAGGCTGAGATGGGTCAGATGTAAACAATCATGTCTGCTAGCAGTGATGTCAGTCCATCGGCAAGTTGTATTAAAACAAATAAAGCATCAAATTAGTATTGCTGTGTACCATTTGGTAACTGAAATGGGAGATATGAGCTTTCATTAAGTTTCCATCATATTCCAAAATATGAGAGTTAATGAAACAGTGGATTATTAGGATCAGGAGAGATGAGGGACCTCTATTCAATGTGAGTATTTTATGTTATTATCACTATTACATGTAACCTTTAAGTATTTGATTTTGTAAATATTTACCTTTTAATTAGAAAAAACAACATTCTACTTAATTATGAATTAAATAACATAATAGGGTTTAATCAAAAGTTGTGTTGAAACATGCCGACAGACTCATCAAATAGCCATATGAAATACCGTATTTATTCTGTTGTGGCGATTTAAAAGGTGACCGGTATTATTAAATCTTTCAGATATCAAAAACCACTGTTGTGTGTTCCAAACATTTTACTAAAAATGACTACACTGGTTGGAACCCTCTTAAAAGAAGACTAAAGAAGGATGCTGTCCCCAGTCATTTCGACTGGAAAGAAGAAAGAACATCAAGAAGGACTATAAAAAGGAAGGTGCTTGCATCACCTGAGAACAAGCAATGTAAAAGGTATGTTCATTTGCATACTGATTAAAAGTGTAGTAACAAATAAAAACTATTAAGTAGTATGTATTATTTTATTACATATATGTGATCAAACATATATTCTTGTTTTACAGGTTACAGACACAAGATCCAGTAACAGAATGTTGCGATACAGATGTACTAGACACAGAAACTACCATTCAAGGGGATTCCGAACTGGCGAAAGTAATGGAAGAACTATGTAGAAATACTGATGAATGTGATAGTCTCAATAAACAGTTGGCTTTAGAACGTTTACTAGTGTCTAGATTTTCAAGAGATGACAAATTAATTCAATTTTACACTGGTTTTCCTTCATATTTAATATTTCTGTCATTTTTTGAATGTATTGTACCATCTGCGACGAACATGCAAAGCAATATTATCAAAGTAACTATAAGCCTTGCAGGAAGAAAGAGAAATATGCTCTTGATAGATGAATTGTTTATGTTTCTCTGTAGATTGCGTGTTGGGTTGATTGAGCAAGACTTGAGGTTCGGTTTAATTGCTCAGTTCCAACTGTGAGCCGCAAAATAGTAACATGGTTAATTTCTTATATATAGTTCTGGGTATAATTACATTACGGCTTCCCAAAACCATTACCAATGAAAACATGCCCGACTGTTTTAAAGAATTTTATCCCAAAACTAGAGTAATTATATTGACTGTACAGAAATTAAAACCCAACAGCTATCCTCACTTGTATTAAATTCATAAATATACAATCTGTGCAAGCCTGGTTAAGACTGTTCAAGAAATGTGGCCTCTGTTGTGTTAACAACATTGATATAAAGAGCTGTAATATATGAGAGCTGTGTACCTTGTGGTTTCAGAAGAAGATTTTTTTAAGTTTTTATACAAGTCTATTTCTATACAAGTCTATTTAAAACATGTGACCCCAGGGTTACCATTTGAACAAACTTGGTAAAGGACCATATGCAAAATATTAAACCTGGCTCTTGTAGTTCCAGAGAAGAAGAATTTTTAATGTTTTTCCTATATAAGTCTATGTTAAACTGTGACCCCCGGGGTGGGGCCAAATTTGACCACATGGTCACCATTTGAACAAACTTGGTAGAGGACCATACGCTTATAGCAAATGCAAAATATTAAACCTCTGGCTCTTGCAGTTCCAGAGAAGATTTTTTTTATGTTTTTCACTATACATGCCTATGTAAAACTGTAACCCCCCGGGGCGGGGCCAAATATGACACCAGGGTCACCATTTGAACAAACTTGGTAAAGGACAATAATCTTATAGTAAATGCAAAATATTAAACCTCTGGCTCTTGTATTTTCAGAGAAGAAGATTTTTTAAAGTTTTTCCCGTACAAGCCTATGTAAAAATGTGACCCCACGGGGCGGGGCCAAATGTGACCACAGGTCACCATTTGAACAAACTTGGTAAAGGACCATAATCTTATAGAAAATGCAAAATATTAAACCTCTGGCTCTTGTAGTTTCAGAGAAGAAGATTTAAAAAAAATCCTATACAAGTCTATGTAAAACTGTGACCCCCGGGGCGGGGCCAAATTTGACGTCAGGGTCACCATTAGCACAAACTTGGTAGAGGACCATAAGCATATAGCAAATGCAAAATATTAAACATCTGGCTCTTGCAGTTTCAGAGAAGAAGATTGTTTAAGTTTCTCCCTATACAAGTCTATGTAAAACATGTGACCCCTGGGGCGGGGCCAAATGTGACCCTAGGGTCACCATTTGAACAAACTTGGTAAAGGACCGTAATCTTATAGTAAATGCAAAATATTAACCCTCTGGCTCTTGTAGTTTCAGAGAAAAATATATTATTTTTTTTTCCTATATAAGTATGTAAACTGTGACCCCAGGGCGGGGCCAAATTAGACCCGAAGGTCACCATTTGAACAAACTTAGTAGAGGACCATAAGATTATGCTATATGTAATACATGAAAGCTCTGTGCCTTGTTGTTTCAGAGAAGTTTTTTTTAAAGTTTTTTCCTATATAAGTCTATGAAAAACATGCAAAATCTCAATATACAAACTTTGGAGCCCCAGGGGCACGGTCATTTTTAATGCCGCGGACTTCGTTTGAACAAAGAACAAACTTGATAGTGTGGACGTTTGCGATCATTTTAAAAGAAAAACTGTCGAAATCTGTCTAGCGGTTCTTGAGAAGAAGATTTTTTAAGGTTTCGACTATATATGGTAATGACTGCCATCTTGGATGTCGCGATGACCTAATTTTAACAAAACTAAAAAGTATTCATCTAAGGATCATACAGGTGAAGTTTGGTCAAAATTGGCCAGGAGGTTTCTGAGAAGTCGTTTAAAGCAAAAGTTGACGACGGACGGACGGATGGACGACGGACGAAGAGTGATCCCAATAGTTCACCTTTAGCCTTCGGCTCAGGTGATCTAACAAAAAACAAGAGGCCCAAGAGGGCCTGTGGATGCTCTACCGGCTAGAACGGCTCATATCAAGGGTTGTCATCATAAAATTCCAATCAGTACTTCTTTTAAAACATTGCAAAAACATGAGGACCAGAATGGCCCTAGATCCCTCACTTGGTAATCATGGGCAATAAATTTGCTGTGTATTGTGTATTATTTTATTTGTCCCCCTTTCTTCTATGAATGACATTTCTTAAACTAGATGGGTGTTCCGCAGAACACGTGTCGCCTGTCGGCGCTTTGTCAGTATAATAAGTTTTTTTGGACCCAGATAAATGACCTTGACAAACTGGCCTGAGTAAGATTTCATTAATATACCGTGACTTGCAAAACTCGACATCATACTGAGACTTCCTGCCAAATTTCGTAGAAATCCAACAAGCCATTTAGAAGGAGTAGCGCCGACTGTGACCGCTGGGGCGGGGTCAAATTTGACATCACCATTAAAACAAACTTGGTAGAGGACCATATTAAGCTTATAGCAAATGCAAAATATTAAACATCTGGTTCTTGCAGTTTCAGAGAAGAACATTTTCTTTAGTTTTTCCAGTAAATGCAAAATATTAAACCTTTGGCTCTTGTAGTTTCAGAGAAGTGGATTTTTTAATCTTTACCGAAGCGGGGCTAAATTTGACATCAGAGTCACCAATCATTTTGTGCAAAGAAGAAATAGTCTTTACCTTTATCAATGGTGCTCAGCATCGTCCCCATTATGCGAACTGTTCTTAAGCCCTGTGGGCATTGGTAGTTTTCCTCATTGACACGGGCTTCATGGCCCATGTCTTCAAGGAACACTTTCTTCTCCGGTTTCATGTGCAGACTTGCATAGATGGTTGATAGCCTATGTCTCATTTTTGTCGCGGTTACCAATTTGATTGCAGCTCTTGAACACACATCCTTAAGAGCATGTCAGCCTAAACAATGTGACTTGGATAGTTTACTTGTAAACACAAATTGTTTACCCTTTCCTTTCAGGTAGGCCAACTTAAACTGACCAATAAGGTGATTTTCTGCTGGATTATCAATATTTTCTATCGGTTCAGGAGACAACCATACATTGTCCTGGGCATCTTTCCATTCTTTGCACATAAGGTGAGAAGCCTCTTCTCCTCTTCTGGCATTAAACAAGGTAAGCCTGGCAACAGTCAATGTACGCAACCTCACATAGTCCTTAATGGTGAGTTTGCAAGAACCGGGGATATTTCACTCTCAGTGAATAATTTGAGATTTTTAAGGTCATATTCATTTGGCAAGTTTGCTGGTCGCCTTGATTTTTGTAAGGAGTTATAGACACACGTTTGCCTAGCCTCTGTAAAGATTTCTTTTGATCGATGCTTGAATGCTGCCCTGAATTGTTTTATTTCCTTTACCTGCAGATCTTCAAGCATTATCTCAGAATAACGTCCTTTCAATATTTTAATGGATCTGTTTATAACTGCATCAAAGAACATTTTACTTCTCCTCCATGCTGATCACTTTTGACCATTATAGGCGTCAATCAGATCTGTCAAATTATCACGTTTGAACATCTCTT
The DNA here is from genome assembly GCA_037043455.1 of Cyrtodaria siliqua. Taxonomy (NCBI): domain Eukaryota; kingdom Metazoa; phylum Mollusca; class Bivalvia; order Adapedonta; family Hiatellidae; genus Cyrtodaria; species Cyrtodaria siliqua. The sequence goes on from JAWPHD010000034.1 coordinate 358,736, forward strand.
CAACTGGTTTTTCTCTGCTAATTTCTTGAAATTTCAAGAATAACCTACATAATTCTCTCATTTCAGCCATCACCACCTTTCGAACTTCATCTTCTTTTCCATCCTCGTGTCTCCTAAGATTAAAGTGGCGATATCCAATGAGTTTGATTGTTTCATAGGAACGGCAAAGATTTCCCACTTCACCATCGCGAAGCGATTCAGAATATCTTTGAACTCCTTGTCATTGTCCATCCTACTTTCTGTTTTTTGTAATAATTTTGGTTTCAGAGGTTCTGGCTTTTCTTAACCAATACATTGGTGCTTAAAAAAAATACTAGCTTAAAAATTAACCTTCACAAGTTGCACACACTCTCAAACTGTCTTGCTTGTTTGGTTTCCTTTCCCTCACCTCTTATGGATTACAGATTGTACTGGTAAATTCCTTTTCAACTTTTTTCATCAAACAAATTATTTTGAGTTGCTGATGGTGTTTTAAGAATTTCAACAATTTCTGGTTCATTTTTATGTCTTCGTTTCATATGTCTCTTCAGTTTCCCACCAGAAACTATTGTCTTGCAGTACTCGCAGTATATGTCTGGTCTCTGCAAAAAAAGGTATAACATGTGAAGAGGATCAGAACCCGACATTGTAGTATCTAAGTAATTTATTTCAATATTTCTCTTATTGACCTGGACTTCCACTGGCATTACCAATTTGTGCAACTAGCATAGCATTATTCTCTGATGTGACCTAATAACCTATAGATTTTGATCTCACATAACCTTTTCCTAAACGTAACTACATCGACTAAGCTCCCTCAAAATCGGATTAAAGGTGAATGCTTTAAGCTGGACCCAAGGTTTTACTCTCATGTGACGAAAAGTGATGCATGCAACTCAATACATTTTTTTGATCCAACATAACCCATTTTAAGGATTTTATATTTCATACATTCTCAATTACAGACTTAGTGGCATCTAAACCAGATGAAAAATGAAGCTCTTAGGCTGGTCACAAGGTTGTTCGGTGATGCGACGTTAAGTGACCTAGTTTTAATAAGTTAGCTTGTTTGCTTATGAAGTTTAACATGGACAATACTATTGAGGTATTACAAACAAGAATGCTTGTCGACCAAATTTGGTCAAATGTTTTCAAGAGGTTCACGAGAAGATGTCGTTAAAATGATTTTCTTATTTTAGCCATAGTGGCCAAGGTGTTAAATGAAATGGGACCATTTGTGGAAAAATCTAAAAGGCCTCAATATACACTTCAGACTAACAAAAATAGACGAAAATCTGTCAAGCACTTCTTGAGATAATGTTTAAGTTAACAAATCTTGAGGTCCCTCCTCATAAAAGATCTCTGAGCCTATGCTAAGGTGAGATAACAAGTCAGGCCAAAAAAAAAAGTTTGCCCTTTCCCGACAGACCTGAAAAAAGAGGGACCTACCCAAATATTTTTAGGTTATTTTTTTTTAGTCACATAAAGTGTGACCAACATTCTAAAGAGGTGAAGGAACTTACCGGCTTACACTCTTACCAGGTTTACTCTTTCTAATTCCATCACTGACCCCAGATTTGGTTACCTGACTGCTTTTCAATCTGAAAAAATAAGAGGGTGCAGTCTGAGAGACAGACATATCCGCCATCACTGAATGTAGTGTACACAGGAGTACATGGGTAAAGTCGCATGAAAATTGAAAGATTAATTAAGCGGAAATAATGAAAAGAAGCACTTTTGCTGTGCATGTTGTGTCAACATGATGAATATATTCAGAATCTGTAAACATTACGGGGCACAGAACAACACATTATATATACCAGTAGGTATGGAACGCCAAACACGACTTTGATGGTCATTTTCCATTATGATGTGGTCACTTTCCATTATACTGAGGTCGCTTTACATTATGATGTGGTCATTTGTCATTACGATGTGGTCACTTTCCATTATGATGTGGTTACTTTACATTATGATGTGGTCACTTTCCATTATGATGTGGTAAGTGTCTATTATAATGTGGTCACTTTACATTATGATGTGGTCATTTTTCATTATGATGTGGTTACTTTCCATTATGATGTGGTCACTTTACATTATGATGGGGTCTGTTTTAATTATGATGTAATACGTTTCTATTATGATATGTTCACTTTACATTATGATGTGGTCACTTTTCATTATGATGTGGTTACTTTCCATTATGATGTGGTCACTTTTCATTATGATGTGGTCACTTTCCATTATGATGTGGTTACTTTGCATTATGATGTGGTCAATTTCCATTATGATGTGGTAAGTTTCTATTATGATGTGGTCACTTTACATTATGATGTGGTAACTTTCCATTATGATGTGGTTACCTTGTATTATGATGTGGTCGCTTTTCATTATGATGTGATCACTTTACATTATGATGTGGTCTGTTTTCATTATGATGTGGTAAGTTTCTATTATGATGTGGTATGTGTGGTCACGTGGTTTAACTGCAAATAGCGCCATCTTTTGACAGGTAGCAACTGCTGCATTTGCTGCATTTTCGGTCAACACATGGTGATTCGATTGTCTATCAAAGGGGCACACTGTAATGTTTGATAGCAAGCGCGAGGTTGCTTTCATTTCCGGCATGAATTTCTGTTTTGCCATATTGTTCAAAGCTTCTACTTTTTGATCTAAGTTGGAATTTTTGCTACAGACGCAATTAAACACTTCTGCATGCAAGATTCAATTTTCGAAAATTCTTTGGTACCATTTTGCAATAGGTGACTTATTTTCGGTCATAGTTTGAATGCAGTTTTATGAACTTTTTATAGAGCTCAAGCTTTAAACCCAACAGATGACGCTTTGCTGCAGGTGTCCCATTTATCAGTACCGTGTCCTTCTTATTTGGTATAACTCTTAGAGTTGTCTGTGAGGAATGATTCATTTCATGTGTAGGCTTGGATAGCTTTTTCACCTGAGTTTTCTATCTTCTTTTGTACTGGTCTAGGCTTTTTTTAGATTTCTAAATCTGGTCAGACATTTCTGTAAAAGCGAGCTGCTTTTTCACACTTTCATGGGACCAAAAAGTCCAACTAGATTTACACCAACCACACTATTTCACGACTGTCACTCGTTTTGTTGGCCAAATTCTTTAACATTGATGTTCTCTTGGGTGTAGCATTTCTTATCATATGATTGACGGCTTTTGCCCACGCTCCTGACTCTTTGGGCATTGATTCTTGTACACGTACTAGCTTTTGTATCGTTCCAGCATTCTCTTTGCTTTTTTGTTCAGCAATCTTTTTTCTCAGTTTTTTTTTTAATTCTGTCTTTAGCTTTAATTTCTTCATCATACTTTGGATTTTGATGTCGTAAGTCCTTAACTTTCTGGCTGTTCACCTGATTTTCAAGATTTTTCTTAGCTTATCATTATTTATTTTCACATTTTCGCTCTGTAATGTAGCCAATCTCACATTAAAGGGGAGCTTTACTACCAATTTTGGCATATTTTCACTTTACCTGTATGCAGATGAAGCGGTATATTAGTTTATATCATGAATTACTATTTTTGTGTCCCAAGTGTAACATATTATGGCATTTAAACAAAAAAGACCAAAATACAAGTAATATTAATACTGTTGTCATAATTATGGTATTCTCTCATAATGTTATCACCAAATTTAATTTTTAACATGCAACCTTTTAAATCGTATCATCCAGAAAATAAACGTGGCTTATTAAATTTGCATAATATGTTATAATTACATTTTAATATTAACTTAATCACTTATATTATATTCCATGGTGAAATCGTATTTAAATGTGAAAGTAACCTACATCTTAACTAAACTGACAATGTAAATTGTGCTATTGATTATGTTATGACACTGACAACTGTCAATGAAACATGTCAAAAATGTGTTACACTTGGGACATCACTCATGATCCTACAAGAAATGTACATGAGTCTCTACTAAATCATATATTTTGCAGGTGAACTTCTGCGGACATGCTTCTCTGAAACATTAAACAAACTGAAGATTTATGCATGGTATACATGCATGTGTTCATTATATACCACAACATGTTACGCTTTGGACAATCTTGCGTCATGAAATATATATCATTCTTATTTCTTTACGACAACCATATGTATAAATAGAATCCAGGACATTTGCCCCCCAGGACATTTGCTCCCAGTCCAAAAATGCATAGGTGGACATTTACCCCCCCCCCACCCCCCCCCCCCCCCTCTCACAAGTGAAATGAATGTAAGCTAGAACATTTGTCCCCCAATCGAAATGTATGCTAGGACATAGCCCCCCCCCCCACCCCACCCCACCCCACCCCACCCCCCCCCACCACCCCACAAAATATATTAACACATTTTGAATAAAAAAATAAAAAAATAAATAAAAAAATTAACTCATCAACATAGGTTTTTATCAAAAAAATAACAAAAAATGTATTAAAAAAAATAAAAAAAAATAAAAATATGCTTCCAATGAGATCTGAACCCACATATAATTTTGTGGAAATACACAACTTGAAGCAACAAAATACTAACTGAGGGATTTAACAGAGCACCAACACCTAAAAAGGTCATCTGGCATATCATGTTCACTCTCCACTATTACAGTAAATTGCGGAGGACACATTTGTTGATATTGTTAGTATCATCTAAAAGGGTCCCCTATGAACAACACAACTGATAAAATGATTGGGGTGGAGTGAAATACCCCATTAAGTAATGGTTGCTGTTGAATAATGGTAGGTGCGAGTATGGACAATTGACAGACAAGCCTAACGTTTTAATTCCTTGGTCAAATTTGATTTTTTTTAAAAATAAAACATCACAATGACATAAAATGAAACCTCCTTTTAATGAGTATCTACAAACAACTTGAGGTAATTATAAATCAAGTTTTTAAATCACTATAAGTTTTAATATTTAATTTAGCAATGTTTCCCATCTTGGATTGATCACAAGGGAATTTCATGAAAACTTGACCTGAAAAGATACATGAGAATAAATGGGTTTAATATAGTCATCTTGGTTTACATACATAGTTATGTAGTAACTATAAGCGTATTCCACAGAACGCTTGTGTCACCTGCCATATGCTTTATTATGTTTACAAAGACAATCTAACTGTAAAGTTTAAAGACCGGTTGCAATACCGCATTATAATTATGGAGCCGTTTTTAGCTCTACCGGCCAAGGCCATGCGAGCTTATGGGATCGCTTTCCGGATTTTAATGAAACTTCATCACAATGTTACTTGGGAAGATCCCTCTCAGATTTGTGGTTTTCATGGCCGCCTGTCATCCAAGATGGCCGCCATGGCCAAAACTAGGTCAAATTTAAGGAATTTTCAAACGACATCTCCTAAACCACTGATTCCACTATTGTGAAATACCATATACATGTTCCTTGGGTTGGCCTCTATCAAGTTTGTGTTTTTCGTTATCATCGAATAATCAAAATGGCTGCCACGGCGACTCAAAGTTTACATAGAGTTATATAGGAAAAGGCTAAAAATGACATCTTCTTTGAAACCTCTTGAAGGATTTTAATGAAACTTCATTACAATGATCTTGGGATAGTCCCCCTCAGATTTTTGTTTTTCGCGGCTGCCAGTCGTCCAAGATGGCCACCATGGCTAAAATTAGGTCAAATTTAAGGAAATTCCTAACGACATCTCCGAAACCACTTATTCCATTCTTGTTAAATATCATAAACATGTTCCTTGGGTTGGCCTTTATCAAGTTTGTGTTTTTCGCTATCGTCAAATAATCAAAATGGCCGCCACAGCAACCCAAAGTTTACATAGAGTTATATAGGAAAAGGCTAAAAATAGCATCTTGTCTGAAACCTCTTGAAGGATTTTGATGAAACTTAATCACAATTATCTTTGGGTTAGTCCCCCTCAGATTTGTGTTTTTGGGGCCTCCAGTCATCCATGATGGCCACCATGGCTAAACTTAGGTCAAATTTAAGGACATTTATCAAACGACATATTACCACTTATTCCATTCTAGTTAAATATCATATACATGTTCCTATTGTTGGCCTCTATCAAGTGTGTTTTTCGTTGTCGTCAAATATTCAAAACGATAACCCAACGTTTACATAGAGTTATATATTGGAAACATGTTTCTTGGGTTGGCCTCTATACCAGTAGAGCGTCTACAGCCCCACTTGGGCCTCTTGTTTATTAATTAGCTGTACTGGCTGAAGGGTTTGGCAAAGTTTCTTTGGATCATGCTGAATTTAAGATGTGTAAAGTGGAATGGTTGTAGAACTTTTTTAATATAGTGGGGTAAAAGCATTTTAACGGGATATTTCATAAGGGCTGTTCCAGAATAAACTATAATTGTGTCCATAGGACACGGATGCCCTCACTAAGGTCACTATACCATAGCATTCTGACAATTGACCGTTCTTGGTCCAAAATGAAAAAAACACCTCAAATGCGCATCCCAAGTGGGGGCATGAAAAACAAAACATGGGGGTGGGGGTTGGGGGAGCACTTTGAAATTAGACTACCCTCTATAGAAGCGTTTTTAACTCAAAAGGGCCTACCTATAGTCTATAGAAGCGATTACGAATAAATAGCTCAACGCTTACGTATACCCCTATAGAAGCGATTTTGTTATGCCCCCACCACTGGAGGGCATATAGCGTTAGCCATGTCCGTCCTTCCGTATTTCCGTCCATCCCGAATAGTTTGTGTGTCTATCTCCAGGGCTGGCGTGGCGCAGTCGGTAGCGCGGCGGATTTGTAACCGGAGGCCCCGGGTTCAATCCTCCGTGGTGCCACTGAGTTCCGTCAGTGTGTTCTTGGGCAATACACTTTACCTTAGCCTCGTCCGTCGGATGGGGACGTAAACCGGGCGGTCCCGTGTATCGGTCTATCCTCCGAGCACGTTAAAGAACCATAGGAATCTAATTGATAATAAGAGTAGGGCAGGTTCCCAGATTCCTATGTATCCTTCCCCTCTCTCTGGGGCGGCTCTAAATAACCTATACTGTGGTGATGAGCCGTTTAAACAACATTCAATTCAATTCCTCCAACAGTTTTCAACCGATAGTTTCGAAACACTTTACAGGCATTCGCAACATCTCGTACACTGCTTCGCAGCATGACTCGAATGTAATACGCAGGTTTCCATATTGGTTACGTCATACTAGCTCGACGCGCGTCAGATTCCCGCCAAAACTAATGTGCATTCAAAATCAAAGTTATCTTCAACATTTTGCAATGTCATTTAGCCGATTTGCTCCATCTATGGTTTATTTACGTGAAAGCAGTGATAAAACCTTCATCTGTGTTGTAAATAACAAACATGCAACGCAAATCATACATCAACACGTGTGGCAAGCGGCCATAATGTTTATGTAGCAACAGCTTAGCAACAGTGCACTATTTTCTGTGCCGTTGCCTTCCGGCTAACAGAATGTGAAGATTTTGAACATACCGAAGCGCCGTGATACACACGAGGCGGGATCCCGAGGAATGACGGGATTGGCCGAGCTTTCACGATTGACTTTACAGGATGCATACCTATGACGTCGTTTCGGCGTCAAAAACAACCCAGTATTACCTGAGTTAATGGCCCTCTTTTCATCAAATTTTACGTTAAAATATCTTATGTGTCTATCTCCTCCCACAGTTTTCCTCCATTTCTTTTGGAAAATACATAGGGGGAATCTTTGTACAAAAAGGGGCGTAATTCCTGTATTTCGAAGACGCATTCGGCAGTTTATACGATCATCAATTTGTCGGCAAATACCAAGCCAACACAGCCTTAACCACCAATATCTTTCCATCTCAGTTGTTTTTGATTTCCAACATAGATTGAAACTTAACCTTGATTAGGTAACTTAACCTTGCTTAGATAACTTAACCTTAGTTAAATGTTTTGGATTGCCTGTAACTTTCTTTGTTTGATACTTCGTTGCATGTAATGTTGGCATTGGTGGATATCACTTAACGCCAAAATTACCAAGGTCAATGTCATATTTTGCGTTATTTTCAAAAACTTAGCCCTGGTGAGGTAACTTAACCTCAGTTAACTTTTCTGATTGCCTCAATTTCTTTGTTTGATACTTGGTCATATGTATTGTTGGTGGACATCACTATAACGCCAAAATTAACAATGTCAAGGTCAAAACTACTCCCTGGTTAAACCACTTAACCTCTGTTAACGTCTTATGATTACTTCGCTTTTATTTGTTTGGTACTTGGTCATATGAAGTGTTGTCTTTGGTGGACATCATTTAAGCACAAAATTAATGAAATATTTCATATGCGGTTTGCTGCGGTAGGCGATCCACCCTCAGACCGAGGTCTTGTTTCGAAAGGGACACACGGCAATCTTAAAGTATTTGATATTGGGTGTCTCGATTTATATATCAAGTATCCTATTTAATTTTACCCTGGTTACATTTAAATAAATCAGATTTTAAGTATTAACTATTTCGTCTTATACTATAAGTTTTAATATATTATTGGTGCAATAATATCAAAAATTAACAATATGCAAAAACAAATGGCTTAATACAATTCTTATAATTAACATTAATGATTGAAACGCCGCTAGTTTTAAAAAAAACACAAGATTGTCATGTGTCCCTTTAAATTGCCGTACCCGTGGGGGTATGTATGTTTTTCTAGAACAGCCTAAAAGAATATGTATTTTGTTGGGGGGAAATCAAAGTTTCCCCATCCTCCAGATTCGATGAAATATTTTATAAATGTTGCGTTTATTGCAGTGTCAAGACATTGTATTTACTACCTTACATACATACGTTATTGCCTTACATACATATTTTATTGACACTACACTGTAAACCGCTTAATATGCGCTGAAATGTTCGCTACATTTGGTATAGAACATTTCAACATTGACAAAGGTTTAACATTGGTGTTATAGTTTATTACAGATAATTCTTTTTTTGAAGGAATGTTTCTCTGTCGAAATTTAAAACACTCATCCCTGTTATTTTAATGCAATTAAACACGAAGTATACTTGTAACTTTGTTGTTTATTGAAAACAAAATCAATAGTAGTCTACATTTGTTTCAATCTATGGTGTCTACCTGTTGTCGGACATTATTATTACACTTACCTTACCAATTTAAAGCTTCCATATTTGTATTCTAAATTTTGCAATTGATTAGTTGATTAGTTATATGTGTTAATATATGCAATAGTATGTGTATAATTTAAAATAACTGAAATTTTATAAGCTAATTTTGGCAGTATTTTTTGCATTTCAATAAAGGTAGCGGACATTTCAAAAATGTTACAGCTAAAATTTCTGACACTAACATTCAATATGTGTAATCAAAAAGGGTTAAACTATCGAAAATATCAGTAATTGTATTTTATCATTCCAGGTAACACTGGTCAAGTATGCAGACTACAGAAAAAAGACTAAGGGGTAAAAATAATTAAAGCGAAAGAAGGAACAAATATATAACAATATATGACACGGTTTTGTTGGCGGTGATTTCTTTATTTACACTGTCCTGTTTTAATGGGATGACAGTAGGGTAAGTGTGAGGTTTGGTGCACCCTAGAACCGGTTTAAACCCCCAGTGGCATACTTTGCCACTGACCGTTCCAAGGCGGTAGCCCTATTGTCAACCCTTTTGTGTTCGTGATGTCCTTTGCATTTATTATTGCTTTTGCCTTCTTGTTTGTCTGTTTGCGTGTTTGTTTCTGTGTTTTGTGGTTGACTGTCCTCCTTGAATGCTACTTTCCTGTCCGATCTTTTTATATTTCTTATAAATAGCTTACATGGGTAGGTTAATAATTTAAACAATATTTTATTCAAGTACTGAATGGGATTGGACAACAGGCAATGCCTATGTAAGACCTCTCCCGTATCAAGGTACATATAAACAATACATTCATATCAAACATAACATAAAATGTGGAATTGTAGTACAGTTTGCATATATTGGTTTGACAATTAACTTAGAATCTTTGAAACATGTGTACCGTGATTGTTTAGAATTAACACTTTGTACTGTCAGAAAGAATTTAAGTGAGAAAAAAAAAAAGAATAAACAGAAAGAAAATCATACTGGAAACCAATACGAAATATATATAAAAATGTACCGATTAGTACAAAATATAATGGTTTTAGTATGAGTTTCTGTAAGCAATAGTTAATTTTGGAATTAAAGATAACTGAGAACAAAACAGACAAACAAAAAAATAAAAAATATAATAAAAAGGAAGAAAGATGACAAAATATAAAAACAAATTCTAGCATTGTGACAAAACATATCTGAAAATACAATAGTATATACATACATGTACACATTCATGCACATACCTATATACACATACATATACATACGTACATGAGTTCGTAGTATCGTCTAGATTGGAACTGCCATTCAGTATCAAGTCAATGTTGATATGCGTGACATCAACAAGATTGGCAAGGGTATCAAGTAAGTCATTTCTGAATTGGTTATACAGTGGACAGTTGAAAAAGAAATGAGTATTGTCCTCACATGGATTGCCACATTTCGGACATACTGCTGAATCTGTCAAGAAGTGGTCAAATAAATGCTTATTTAGATTACTTGAGTTATTTCTTAATTGACAATGGATGATGTTATAATTTCTATTTCCTATATTATAGTGATATGGACTGTAAGTCCTATGTTCAATAGCCTTAAGTTTATGCTTAAATTGTTCAACAGATGGTGCATTTTTAGCGTCTAAAGGTAAAGCATTCCACAATTTAATTGTACTCGGTAGAAAGCTGTTATAATATGATGTTGTACGACAAAGAGGGAGACGTAAGTTTAATCCTGAAGTTCGAAGGTTATAATTATGGTTTACAGGTAAGTATGGCTGGATTAAGTTATACATGTAATCTGGACTTATGCCATAAATTATTTTGTAAATAGTTACAAGTTTATGATCTTTTCTTCTTTTTGTTAATGTTGCTAAGTTCAATTCATTATATAAGTATGATCTAGAGGAATTGCACCTGAGGCCTGTTATTATTCGTGCTGCTTCGACTTGGACGCTCTCTAAAGGTAGGTTAATGTAGCATTGTCCAGTCGATTAGCTCGGTCGGTAGAGCACCGGAACAGTAGTCTGGAGGAGCTGGATCCGAGCCCCCGTCCGGCTCCACAATTTTCTAACCTGTGAAATTTGGCGATGCCGCATGATTCTTGACTAAGTAGACTGAGATAAACATACAAATGATTTTCTGTAGCTATGTTAATTCGAGGAAGAATTCCTATCTTTTGGGATAGTATGTCGGTTCATAAATATCTAAAAGGATATATTGTTATAGCATTGCCCGGCCGGTTAGCTCGATTGGGAGAGCAACAAAAAAACGGTAGTCAGAAGGTCCAGGGTTCAAACCACAGCCCGGTTGGAAGAGCAAATAAACGGTAGTCCGAAAGTCCAGGGTTCAAACCAAACCCCGGAAAGCATATATATATGTTTTTTCTAGCCCTGTGACGCACACATATATATCATAAAGTTCTATTGGTTATTTCTAGGTAGTTATTGTGTTGAATTGTTTAGTTACTATCTGTTTCAAAATGAAAGTGAAATTTGAAATGTCTGATACTTATTATTATATAAACCCATATATTACAGTCCACACATTATGCCTGGGCTTACCGGGATTCTCTGGTGTCCATATAGGCGGAGGGACTCTAAAACTTAGAACCACACACACACACACACACACACACACACACACTGCCGGTATCACTTCTCTGTGGACACTGACCCGTGCACGTCGTGGGGAAGGCACTACAGCACTGCTGGTTTAGTATCCCTTGTCAGGATCCCAGCCAGTGTTGTGGACCAAGATCGATGTCTTATCTTCTGTCCTACCCGCCATGGAACATCGCCAGGAACAACCACTGAAGAGAAGCAGTTAGCTGAGCGCCGGCAGCCTTCATGAGTGTATGATTGGTGTGGCACATGTCGGCTTATGTACATATGGAAAGAGTGGTCGGCGACTCAGCAGCTGAACGGACCTGACGTGGGGAAGCCTGGCGAGGTACATGGAGCAGGGGATTCAACAGCATGAGTGCCTGAAAGGATTTTAGCGGACCAGGGACGCAGGTTGCAGCGGCGGGGATGGCCCCCAACAACACAGTACCCAGACGGCCCAGTAGCGGATGTAGGACACATCAGTAGCGGATGTAGGCATGACAGCCATCACACAACGCCACAGCAAAACTACACGGAGCGGAGCGACACAGCACAACACACTTCAAGAGAATCGACGCACAACAACTACGCAGATACAGATCTCAACTAGATCGGTCCACTCATTATATGCCTTGGGCGTACCGGGATTCTCGGTTGTCCAGTATAGGCGGAGGGACTTTAAAACTTCGAATAACACACACACACACACACACACACACACACTGCCGGTATCATTCACTGATTAATCATGCTGGCTGCTAAATGTGTTGCAAGCAAAGGATCGAAGAAGGCCACCACCAAGGCGAAGACGGTCCGTTCCACCGATAACAAACGAAGGAGGAAGAGGAGGAAATCTTACTCCATCTACATCTACAAGGTGTTGAAACAAGTGCACCCCGATACTGGTGTATCCAGCAAGGCCATGTCTATCATGAACAGCTTTGTCTCTATTAAACGTTCCTGATCTCATACGCGAAGAAAATATGCTAAAATATTGGGCGCGAACAAATAGGTTAGGAGATAAATTACCAAATTACCTGTAAATGACCTAATTACCGAGGTAGTGATATTTGAGCATAAAAAGGTAAAACGCGAGTAAACTTGCCATATGCGCAAACGGTCCAATATATACATGGATATATATGAAAAAAATATAATATACAATATGTACGAATTGAGAACCAATATTCCCGTCAATGGTAAATATGCAAACTATTAAGCAGTGTTTGGACCTGCAACAGTTAATAAATAAAAATAAAAAACAACAGATGAGGCTAAGAGAATTACCGATGAACATATAGAGAACAACTACTCCGATTTCACCAAAATATTTACCGATGGTAGCAAAGACCCGGAAAAAAAACTAGCCGGATCAGGCGTAGTAATACATAGTCCGGACAACAAAATAATCCGGACAACAAAATAACCCATAGGTTAAAAAATAAACTAGATGATAGGTTATCAGTATATACAACGGAACTTTCAGCAATATATGCTGTGATTACATGGATAATCATGACTAACACCAAGAAAGTAGCAATTCTAAGTGACAGCATCAGCGCACTCCAATCAATAGCTAAGGGAATGTCCCACACGAGGCAAGATCTAATAGTAAAAAATATGTATGCCATCAATAAAAATAAATAAAAAAAAATAATAAAAAAAATTAAAAAAAATTAAAAAATTAAAAAATTAAAAAAAAAAAGGTAAAAAAAACAACAACAAAAAAATGTAAAAAAAATTTAATAATAAAAAAAATATTAAAAAAATATATAAAAATAGTCAGAAAAAAAAATTTAAAAAAAAAAAAAATAAAAAAAAAACAGACGATATTTTTCAGTTTTTCCCTATACAAGCCTAAGTAAGACTGTGACCCCCAGGGTGGGACCAAATGTGACCAATGGGTCACCATTTGAACAAACTTGGTAGAAGACCATCAGCTTATAGCAAATGCAAAATATTAAACCTCTGGCTCTTGCAGTTTCAGAGAAGATTTTTCAAGTTTTACCCTTGGGGCGGGGTCAAATGTGACCCGAGGGTCACCATTTGAACAAACTTGGTAAAGGACCATAAGCTTATAGCAAATGCAAAATATTAAACCTCTGGCTCTTGCAGTTCCAGAGAAGACGATTCTTTTCAGTTTTTCCCTATACAAGCATTTATGTAAAACTGTGACCCCCGGGGCGGGGGCAGATGTGACCCCAGGGTCACCATTTGAACAAACTTGGTAAAGGACCATAAGCTTATAATAAATCTAAAATATCAAACCTCTGGCTCTTGTAGTTTCCGAGAAGAAGATTTTTTAAAAAAAAAAATCCTATATATATGTGTAAAACTGTGACCCTCGGGGCGGTGACAAATTTGACCCCTGGGTCACCATTTGAACAAACTAAGTAGAGGACCATAAGCTGATGCTACATGTAATACATGAGAGCTCTGTGCCATGTGGTTCCAGAGAAGAAGATTTTTTTCAGTTTTTCCAGTTTTTCCCACTACAAGCCTATGTAAAACTGTGACCCCCGGGGTGGGGCCAAATGTGACCCCTGGGTCACCTTTTGAACAAACTTGGTAAAGGACCACAAGCTTATAGCAAATGCAAAATATTAAACCTCTGGCTCTTGCAGTTTCAGAGAAGAAGATTTTTCAAGTTTTTCCCTATACATGTCTATGTAAAACGTGACCCTTGGGGCGGGGCTAAATGTGACCCGAGGGTCACCATTTGAACAAACTTGGCAGAGGACCATAAGCTGATGCTACATGTAATACATGAGAGCAGTGTGCCTTGTGGTTTCAGAGAAGAAGATTTTTTAAAGTGTTTTCCTATATGAAAAACATGCAAAACCTCAAACTTTGGACCCCCGGGGCACGGCCATTTTTGACCCTTGGGACTTTATTTGAACAAACTTGATAGTCTAGGCATTACCGATCATTTTAAAAGAAAAACTGTTGAAATCTCTCCAGCGGTTCTGGAGAAGAAGCTTTTTTAAGGTTTCGATTATATATGGTAATGGCAGCCATCTTGGATGTAGCGCTGACCTAATTTTAACAAATCTAAAAGGCATTTATCTAAGGATCATCCAAGTGAAGTTTGGTCAAAATTAACCAAGCGGGTTCTGAGGAGAAGTCGTTTGAAGAAAAGTTAACGGACGACAGACGACAGACAGACAGACAGACGACGGACGACAGACAACACACCATCCCATAAGCTCTGCTGGCCCTTGGCCAGTAGAGCTAAAAACAAGTTCAGAAAGTAATTTGAAGTTGGGACATCATACAGAAACAAAAAACAAACTTGCTATTTTAAACATCTTATTATGCGATAATATTCAAATGCGAACGTCTACGTACTCACAGTAGAGCTTGCACTTTTACTTATGGTGAACACATTTAGACAAGTGCCTTATGTAGGGCTACTATTGCAGTATAGTTCTAACATCACTTAAGAGTCTGATCTAAGCCGCCAGTTAGTTAAATAATGGTCAGCGAGTGCATACCTGTCAGGCTCCGTGGATAGCAATAGGGAAGACAATGTCATCATCACGATGAGCCAAATATGGCTGACATTTTTAATGGGAGTGACACTGTAATCAACAAGCACTTTACATCAATACATAAATGCGTTTACACACAAAACAATAGCGCGAGGCGCCTTTCTTTTCTACGCGCAAAGATGTCTACCACCTCTTCCACAATAACTTCTCGTTCCCTACATATATGTTAAGGAGGCCTAGGCCCGACATCCTATCTGTCGTCATGGTGTTCCATGATATGTCTTGACGTGGCGCATGGTGCTGAATGAACGTTCAGCCGTGGCAGTGCTGACTGGCATTGCCAGTTATACCTTCAGACACATCCGCACGTTCGGGTAAAGGTCTGGGCTGGATAGTTCTACAGCCTTTTCGAGGGTAACTGGTATGGGCTCTGGTCGTACTGCGGACCACCTGGCTTGCCACCTCTTTACTTCACGAACAAACAGGTCTAGGTCGGGTTCAATATCTGGCATAAAGGTTTCATGGATATCGCCGATGATCTCTGCAGTTAAATTATCCACTTTGTCGGTTTAAGGTACTGTGTACCTGGCTTCACCCTGCAGTAGTCGAATCTGTATATCTGAGATGAGGTGATCCACGAAGGCAAATACATATTTCTTCTCCAGAAATCGGACAGAGTCACCGTTGGTACACTAGGTAGGTTTCTTTGAAGACCAGCGTGTCATGGAATACTAGGTTCCACACCGACCTGGTTGGTAGGTGGTTGGTAGGTTGACTGCCTTGTCAAACAAGACATTTCACACCTCGGCGTCACCCCTTTCGGCCTCTAACAGTGATACTACAGCCCGCGTTTCAGTAACGGCGACTACAAGGTCGCATGTTTTCTTCTGTAGCATTTCTGATAGAGGCGCGACCGCTGAAAGAACGTGCTCTACTGCAATCAGGCTTATGATAAACTCGAATATGAGTATCGCCTTGTGGTAAGAGGCTGCCTTCGTGTCGCCATGTTCTGTGGCCAGCTGGCGAAGGGATGATTCGACAGCGGTGAAGGATGAGAGGAAGGTGAAAAGAGCGTCTGCACGTGCTGCTCAACGAGTCTCACATAACGACTGCAGTTTTGTGCGCCGATTCATTTCCTCTCTATCCACTGGGCCGATGTTCTCTCGAAAGCACAATAACCTTTTCGCTGAATAATTGAATGCAAATGCAATAGTTTGGACCATGTCCGTCATGTTTGTTCCGGGCGTATGCTTCTTTGGAAGCATGAACGATGGCTAGATTCTGTGCTTTTCAGTGCGTATACACAGCCCCCGGTATATGTGCCTTCACACTCCGGAATCTGCAATTTTATAAATATGAGGAATAAAAGTAATATTATTACACCGTGTCTATAAAAATGAGTCAATGGTCTACCCTGTACACACATGTCTATACTGTAATATAAGTTAAAATGTAAAATCGCGGAAATCAATGGTAAAAAATTGACTACACATTTTATAGTAATACATTATCAATAACGGATTAAGTGTTTCAACATGACAAAGCGTACAGACATACACAATGTACGTACAATGTGCGATGGCCTTAATGGACAAGGCACACGCCTCGCACCTGGGAGGTGGAATCCGGTTACAATCCCTTCATAGGCGGCGCTTGCTACTGAAGAGAGACGACCATTTGGTGAGCCATCAACTAATTAAATAATTAATACCGATATTAAGTTTGAATTACTACAAGAATGACAATGGAAGTGAGTAGTATAATAATGAGGGGTACCAGGCCAGTTTTCCCTCGCGGGGAACGAGAACAACTAATGAAATATGTTAGGGGGGACTCATTCACACCAAGATCTAAATGTAAGTCACGCCTAAATCAACACCAACATATTTCATTAGTTTTCTCAAGCACCCCGCTCAGGGAAACTCGCCTGATACCCCTCATTATTATACTACTAATCAATCCGGTTTATCATTTTAATAACATAACATTTGCAAATCATTAAGCAAAGTCAGGCGGAACCGGGCAGTAGTCTTCATCATCGCTCTGCATAGTTCAAGATATTATTTAGGAGAGCGCAATTTTATTTTATGTCTACTTTCGCCGAATCTACTTTCGGCGAAGTTTTTCAATAACATTTGAAACTCGTTAAGCAAAGTCAGACGGAACCGGGCAGTAGTCTTCATCATCGCTCTGCATATCATTTTTTACCATGGAGTATTTTATTTTCCTACACTTTGCTATTTTGTATTTCAGTTCAAGAAGCTCTTCTCTTTTTCCGGCCAGGTCACGTTCATAATTATCCATTTCAACCAGCAACCGCCTTTTTTTGGTGTCCATAAAATCATCACGAACTACTTCATATTCTACTTGGAGTTGCTTACCTCTCATTTATTTATTTTTTAAATTGTTAAGTTTTCTGCAAACCTTTTCTAATCTTTCTTGTTCCATTATATAATACTATATATAATTATTTTTAAACTCTTGAATGCTACTCAACTATTACAATTAACTGTATGCTAACGTATCTTGTCCGTTATCTAGTATGTATCGTTTATCATCATAAGCTGATAAACTTTTTTTATTTATTGCATAGCTGCTTATGTTATGCTTTTGTGATCTAATAACTTTCATCTCATGGTGAGCTTCTGTTGCCGTAAACAAAATCTTTTTGTAATCGTCATGTGCTATCTGTTTTTTAACAACACACTTTTTAACACCCTTACATCTTTTTAACACCCTTACATTTCTTTGCGCTAACCTCATTATCTAGCACATCCGAATATAGTTTACTTCGCAACCCAACAAATTCAACAATAGGCATGCCGCACGTTTCATCTTTCTTCTTGCCAATAACCTTTTTATTATCATTAAAATGAAACTGACTTTTCGGATCATAATCACAATTATCAAACAGTTCTTTATCCTTGTAAAAGTCCGCATACACATCTTTTGTTTTTATTTCATAACACAAGGAATCGGTATCAGTAAATAATAACTTAGCTTTTCTATCATATTTGTTTTTGATATAGTTGTAATGAAAATCATACATCAAATATTTTGACAAGTCTAAAATACACATGCCAACATAACAAGGACGATTTAAAACTAATCGTTCTTTTATTCTGTTTATAGCAAATAAATTTTCATTAAACATTTTACAAGAAAGAAATAAAGGTCTTGCTGCATATTTTAAAAGAACCTCCTCGTCGTGAGTCAATTTAACATTAATTCTTTTTCTCAAATTTTCCATAGTTTTACCAAAAACTGAATTGTTCATCAGTTTGAAGAAATCCTTTTCAAAAGCATTTTTACCAGCTATTCTCTTGGCAGTATTAAAGTCTATGTATGTTTTCAACCACTTTGATTCGTCGAACTGTAGTATTCGATGTATTTGTGTTACCTTCAATCCAAGCTTTTTATACAATTCTAAGTTTCTAAAATGCACGACATACTTTTCTTTATTTTTCAACGTCGTAACAAGCTTATTAACATTACAATGTCCTCAATTAAACTTTTGTTTTAAATTTTTACAATGGTCTGACAACCACTCATCTTTGATATTTAAACTTTCCGGGGCGAGAGGATAATCATTATGCGAGTCATGCAGTTTCTCATGATACTCGATATCACACTCAACAATGTAATTTGATTTTCCTTTTTCAATCGTATCAACCCACTTGAAGTTGCCAGTAGGCAAAGGTTGACACATAGCCCACCCGTACAAGTTATTAGCATCGAGATATATTATATACTTGCTTTCTATTTTCTTGTCATAGTTTTTCATATATTTATTGTTAGCCTGTGAATATCTGTTTGCGGTATAACTTGTGCCGCCTCTTAATCCTTTTTCCACAAACAAATATTGATCAATATCAGTGATTAAGTCAAGTTGAATACCAGTCATCTTAAGGCATGCATCCCAGACTAAACCAGGACTACTGAAGTAATGACAAAGATCTAATTTGTAATACTCATTGCACATTTTTCTAACGTTTTCAAAAACATCTGTCAGCAACAGCACATCAGTCTTGAGATACAGATCATGATATTCTCCCATATTTTTCATCTTAAATGTTTTCCATATTTATTTAGCGTGTTCGTAATCTGCATCTGAAATATGCTCATCATTTAATTGAGAATGAAAGCTATCTTTGCCAGGTAACTTAGTATCCTCGAAGCGTTCAAAACTGCTCATGTAATCATAAGGATAAACACCTCTTCGTTTTATTAATTCTAGCTTATCATCAAAGTATTCCTGAGAGGTGTATTGAAAAGACGGAACGTTTTTTACCAGATTATCTAATAATTGGGACATGAATTGGAAACTGTCAATAAACACTAAACTTTTTCCTAACATGAAAGCCATGTACTTTTCCATGTTATTCGGTATAACATATATGTTTCGTTTAAACTTCCCGATGTGTTGCATTATGAAGTGAGAGTCATATCCTCTCAAGTATTTTTCTAGTTAACCTGAAATTAATATTACATATGTCATGAGCGCTTCCTCTATACTTTCAACTTATATGGCAATGATCTCTTACTTTTCTGATGGAGTTTTCATATGCCACTGTATAACCCGCGTCACCTTTTTTGAGAGTTGTTGCAAAACCATTACCACAAATATGACATGATTTAGATTTTTGGAATCTAGCTTCTTCTTCCTGTGACATTACCAGATCTTTTTTAAAGTGTGCATTCATAGTTTTCTTGTACTACTTTTCTTCTTCTATCATTTTTTCTAAAAACTTGTAAACAGCGTTTGGTCCTCTATACGTTACAACTGGTTTTGAATACTGATCATCATAGCATCAAACAACCTTATACCCATAACTGCAATCAATATGTTTTTGATATTCTTCTGTATGTGATTTTTTAGGATTGTTTGATACTGAGGAAATACTTTCGGTTACTGCTTCAAAATCAGCATATATAACAAACGGAACCATTAGCTCCTGTCATAGTTTTTAAACTTAGCCTTTTCCTCTTTCTCAGGCATTTTTATTGCTTGTTTTCCATTAAGTGAAAGGCAATCAGGCTTATGTTTTTCTAAAACTCTTTCTGATGTAAAGCATTGTAGACATGTTTTACAAAACCTTTTCTTTCCTTGCGTGCTGTTTGATTATACATCAAACTGTTAAAATCTTTTATCCACACATAATGATTTTTTTCTTTTTCAGTAATTAAAAGCATATCACATGTTTTTTCTACTTTATTTTTTGATATGTACAAAGGGTATACTTGATTATCTTCATATCCAAATATGTTAAAACAAATGTTGTTTTGTTTTTCTGTTTTTTGGATTTGTTTGACAGTAATTTAGATCTCCAATATACTTGTTGTACTTTGTTATTCTTTGTGGTTTATTATTAGCAGGAAATTCATAAGCCAAATGGCACCATCTGAAGCATTCGTTATCTTTTTCATTTTTTATATTTATTAATCCTTTTTTAGAATTAGCAAGTTCTTTTGGTAAATCCAAATAAGAGCTACCCCGTAAAGGCTTATACTTTATTCTATTTATATAGTGTGCGTCTAGTGTCTCAGTTACCCAACCACTTCCCGTCTGAATCTAATTTCCAATTCTATTTATAATTTCCTCGCGTGCTTTGTCCAGCGCCTCGATAATATTATTTTCTGTTAATATTGTCGCCGCTTTAGAATTAAAGTAAGATGTTTTGTATGTGGTTGCGGGACCTGTCTCCCATCGATGTTTTTTTAAAAGTAAGTTTTACATCAACACTTAATTTAAATCCACCTGTTTTTCTTAGTTCTTGTTTAAGAAAGTTCACAACTCTTGATTGTGTTTTTTGTAGTTGTCTGAGCGGATCATTACTGACAACATTTACTTTAAAAACCTTGCTATACTGTTTTGGGGATGTTTCAATTTCTTGGATACTCAATATTATAATATTACATAAGATTATTTCTTTAAGCCCCTATTAATTAATTAATTATTTAATTAATTAATTAAATAACATTATTTTATTTAATATTTTCACCCTCGTCGGCGTCCCCATCGATATCCTCGTCGGCGTCCTCATCGGTATCCTCATCAGTAACCTCATAAATATGTTCACCGGTGTCCTCGTTAGTAACCTCATCCAAGAGAGCATCTATTTCATTATCCAGGAGAATGTCTAAGTATCTCCGAAAGCATTTTTCTTCAAGAACTCTATTATCTATCATCTGACTTATTTTTACATGATATTTGCAGTATCTATCGAAATCAACAGTTTCAAGATCACCTCCAGCTGCCAGTGATTTTATTTTTATCCTGTATTTGCAATAGTTTATAAACTCGTCTTTATCAAAAACTTCTGCATCAATCATTTCTTTTAAACTTTTGACAAACGTTTCAAAGTCCTCGTAACATCCGATATCAGTATTAATCACATGAGGTTTTTCTAGATTGCTGATTATATTATCTCTGAACAACTCAACATTTTCAGACATTACTTTTAATTGTGTTTCATTTAAAATCTTAATTTCTTTTTCTGCTAGATCTGTGAGAAGCTTTACAGCATCATTGCACTCAATCTCAGTTTTTATTGCCCAATCTTTTTTAAAAGCTGCAATATCATCTGACAATCGTTGCATGTGAACTGTCTCAAACTCTTTGATCAGTTCATTTGTCTTGGTTAAAAGAGCCTGCTCGTAAGCAGCTACTTTCTCATAAACCTTCTGTTCCTCTTCAAAATGTTTTCTTTCTTCTTCTGCATAACTGTAAATACTCATATATTAAAGATTACATTATTTTTATTTATCCGTACATAATAATTTTAATTCCTTTGTCTAACAAAATGCTGTAGTAAGCAATAAAAGAATCTTTGTATACTGTTGGATGGTAACTGGTCGCCTCTGAAATTTGTTTTTTACAAAAAGCACGCAGTTTGTTTATATCTCCTTTTTTATTTTATATGACAGTTTTAGTTGTTTTATCATTGTTATGATTCTTTCTGTCAAATCTTGAAAGTTAGAAAAAATTAAAAGCTGTGCATCTAATTTACTCGCATCTTCGAAATCAATCGTTTTTGCATGTTTCATTTGTTCTGCCTTGAAGTATTCTACTCTTTATTCTTCATATCTTCAAAATCAATAGTTTTTGCATGTTCAGTTTGATCTTTCTTAAAGTTTTTGATTTTCTTTTCTATACGTTCCATTTATATAATTACATAAGATAATATTTCTTTAAGCCTATATTTTAAAAATATAATTCTATATTATAATATAATGAATTGCAAATATTGTGAAAGAGTTTTAGATATTATTGATCCTCCCGAGGTGTGCTCAGATTGCATCTTAATTCACGCAACTAATAAAAAGAAGCTTTGTAAATATTGTACCAGAGCTAAGCTGTGTTACAAGTGTACATACGCGTGTGTGAATTGTAACGATACTTGTGAAGTTTTTGATAACGAGCGTGTTTGTCTTAAGTGTGGCACACACAACGGTTACAATCTTATCGCAGGTTACAATTACAGCCGAAAGAAAACTATTTACCACAGAAAGTACCATTAAGATAAATACTTGGCAGAATATGATTTGTCTTCTAAAAATAGACAAAGATTTGAAGATTTGTTTTACAAAATTGTAAAGATTTTGGATCAAATAGAAGGTCGAAAAAGATCAATCAAATCTGAATACATTTTTCAGAAAATATTTAAAATATTAAAATAGAAAAAGAAACAAAACCGATTAAAACAAAATCAACCAGAGAAAAGTACGATAGGATATGGAAGCAAGTTAGACAAGAATTACGACTGGATGCCATGGCCGGGGCATCTCTACTAGCTTAATTTCCATTAAGCTTGAACCTTTTCATATGCATTTCCAGAGGTTCTGTGAAATTATCATTCTTTTGAATTTCTAATATTTTATTAAATACAATCCTAATTATCTCCTCATCATTTTCTAGTCCTGTTGTTGTTTGGACATATGATAGAAGTTGTTTAAAATGTTCTATGATGTGTTTTTAACAAAGTCTTTTTTTCTGCTATTCTTGTTTTACTTGCTAAAACAGCAACTACTGGAGGAACTGCGCCAACTACAGCTATGAAAACAGGAATTGCCGGAACCAATGCCAATACGGCAGTACAACCAATTATCCCACTGGCAATCTGTAATGTTGTGTTTATAATACCGCACAAGTTAAAACTGCGTCTGTATGCAGCTACAAGTCGTGTCAAGTGATCAATTAATTCTTCTTTGTTAGTAATTTGTGCCATGTATAATTACAGTTAGACAATAATTTAATTAAGATATTTAGAAAATAGTTGCTCATGTTCTTTGGATGATATTTTACCTATTTTTAATAATTCATCGATTATGCTAATACCTTTATTTATTAGCCGTGGACTATTATATCCTGATTCAATACTTCCACATGCTAACTCCAGAGCACTAACCAAATCATTAGGACTATTGTAATATTCAACATCAGCACAACCTCCTAAAATCTTCTTGAACTTTGAAGAACCTTTGTGAATTGGTAAACCAGATAATTTTGTTAGTTCCTTAAAAGCATTCTGAGACAGCTTTGAATAAGATTTTGTATTATTGTAACGCTTTGTTATCAAGTCTATAAAATCATCATCTACTTTTAGATCTAGCACAACTGCTTCTCCTTGTTTGGCAATAAGCTTGTGATGACCAACAAGCTTGGGTAAATCAATTTGCAACATTCCATAGTAGCCATCTTTGTCGACTTTATAGGAATTTTTATTTTGTTGTAATCCTTTCCCTGAAAAAAACTTCACTATGCACAAGCAGTGCATCAATTCTTTCTCTATAATATTTTAAAGCTTTTGACTCGTTTGCCAAAGTGCTTTGAACTTGTTTGTATTGATCTCTCGCGGTTGCATCCTTTTCTTTGTTTTAGTTGTTTAGTGGCTTCAGCCCTTTCGCGACCGTTTTGTTTGATAATATCACTAACCAGTCCGAGTATGTCTGCAAGTTTTTGGTTATCTCCAGCTACACTCGACGGTAAGGGTAAGTCATATAAATCTATCACTTCTTTATTGATTTTAGCATCTTAATCACCAGTAGTTTGTTTTTTTTACCAAATAACTGAGGTAATCTCGGTATGCTTCATGTTCTTGTACTTCCTCACCTATTGCTGCTGGAAGAGTGGCTAATTGCTGACTTATTTTCGGAAGAGAAGCTAACTGCTCGGTCAGCTGTTCTGACTGACTTTTTATTTCGCTAGTTACAGGTTTAAATATTTTTTTGTATCACGACTAGCTTCTTTTTCTAATCTTTTTTGAATAACTTTATTTTCAAATTCTTTAACAAGATTATTCGATATTTTCATTTTATCTGCTAATTCTTTCCATTTTAACAACGACATGTAATAATATAAGGTTAGATTAAAATAAGATAAATTAAGATAAGTTAAGATAAGTTTTAAGATCGGTTTAATCTTCGCGCCTTAGCTGCCTCATCTTTTTGTATTTTAATCCATTCCTCCGCGGTTATGTCTTTTATTATTCCTGCAAGATTGGATATTCGCCTCGGAGTTTTTGTTTTCTTCTTAGCCACAGGTTTAACTGCTTTTTTAACTGCAGGTTTAACTGCTTTCGCTGCCTCATATTTTTGTATTTTAATTCATTCCTCCGGGGTTATGTCTTTTATTATTCCTGCAAGATTGGATATTTGCCTCGGAGTTTTTGTTTTCTTCTTAACTGCAGGTTTAACTGCGGGTTTAGCTGCTTTTCAATATTTTCTTATGAGTCTAATATTTGCATGCGCTTTTTCAGACTCATTTTGTTTTTTAACCAGCTTCTTTTCAAGACGTGTTATCTCACTGGGAGATTCAGATTTGCTTAACATTTTATTTATGTGTTTTCGTTCTGCTTCTAATCCTAACAAATAAATAATATTTGGTAGTTCTTCTGTTTTCGACAGACTTCCTGGATTTTTCCTTGCCGGTCTCCAAACAGCAGGATCTGCATCTTTTTGTTTTGTAGGTCCTGGGATATTCATCTTAACTTTTTGTAATCCGTAATATTTAACTTGATTAGCTTTAAAGCATTCTGCTTCTGTTCCAAGTTGTTGACCACGGGGGATTTGTTTTATTCCACAATACACTTTAGACATATATAATAATACTTGGATAATATTAATATTATCTGACTATTATTATAATGGAAATTCCAAACTATGACATGAAGACAGAAAACGGTAATTTTAAACAGATATGGAACTTCATGCCAGACTGTTGTTTTAGAATGCTTATATGTGGTAATTCAGGTTCTGGCAAGACAAACACATTAGTTCACATGTTGCTGAAACCTTTAGTTTACTATGACAAAATTTACTTGTTTGCTAAAAACTTGGAACAGTCAAAGTATAAGAACTTATCACAAAAACTTGAAAAGATAGCAAAAAAGAATAAAATCCCAGTCGAAGATATATTAGAATGTTCAAATGATGAAGTTATTCATGTGGATACTTTAGATTCAGATAATCAGAAGATAGTCATTTTCGACGATTATGTTTGTGAACGCAATCAAAACGAAGGGAAGACACAAAAATTATTGTGTAATTTATTTATCTCAATCTTATTACAAAACTCCCAAAGACATTCGTTTGAACTGTTCTCATTACATCTTCTTTGCAACTCCGGTTAATCGCGAGCTTGGTATGCTTTCCAAAGAACAAGATGTCAGCAAAGAGCAGTACAGAAAAGCGACTGACAAACAGTACGACATTCTGTATCTGGATCGCCCGAGAAAGTTGATCAAAAGAAACTTCACTGGTGATATTTAATCTAATCATATTATATATAATGGGGCTTTTTAATGATCTTGGCGAGGAAGTTACTACTGGCAGTGTTAATATTACAAATTTTGGTATTGTGCTGTCTGAGTATGTAAAACAAAAACATTTGGTTAATTATCTTCACAACGGTAAAAACCAGAAAAATGTTTTGAGAAGTGATCTTAACATGAATAATAATAAAATCACTAATGTTGGCAATCCGACAAAAGCAGATGATGCAGTAACAAGGCAATATGCTCAAAGAAGAATAGCAAAGATCATACGTGATTACGATATTGATAAAATTCCAGACATGATAAAAAAATTGACAACAGGTGTTGAAGATAAACTAAGTCTGATACAAACAAAGTTACAAGCAAACCGCGAGAAAATGCTTGAAATTCAAAACGGATTGAAAGATGAAATAAAACTTTTGAGTGATGCTTTGAAATAGTTAGAAAAGAAAGAAGATGTATTGGAAGAGAGTGAAAACTTCAAGAAATTAAATGAACAAATAAGAACTGGTGTTCAAAATATTAATACACGGATCGGAGAAATAAATAAACAAATGGTTGATAACAATGAACTAGAAACTGCTATCGCTGATGCTTCAAAACAAATGAGAACTGCTTTTACTACTGAAATAACTCAAAGTAAAATATTAAATGAGCAGATAAACACCAACGTTGCTGATATCAACAAAGAATTTGAAGACATCAAAAAGAAAATGGTTGACGGTAAGTCGCTGGAGACTGCTTTGAGCAAACTGGTCGACACTGATAAACTTGAGACTGCACTGA
The DNA here is from genome assembly GCA_037043455.1 of Cyrtodaria siliqua. Classification (NCBI taxonomy): domain Eukaryota; kingdom Metazoa; phylum Mollusca; class Bivalvia; order Adapedonta; family Hiatellidae; genus Cyrtodaria; species Cyrtodaria siliqua. The sequence continues at coordinate 385,460 of JAWPHD010000034.1, forward strand.
GCAAACTGGTTAACACCGATAAACTTGCGACTGCTATTGATGATGTTTCAAAGCAATTGAAAGCTGCTCAGGATGAAAGAAGCAAAGCTTTTGATGGCGAAATAGCTTCATTAAAACAGTTTAATCAAAAGTCTGATAGCCGGCACACAGCAGTTATTGGTATAATTGACGGGTTGAAAGTAAAATTAACTATTTAAGTCGGATTTTACTGTTTGAATATACGATAGATGGAATAAGTATTATTCAAGATTATGATGGTAGATTTAATACTTTTGTATCATACCCGACGCAAAAACCACTTGAAAGAACCGAACGTACTACTAGTTTTCTCCATGCGTTTACTTTTGTAGCCAATCCACTTATAAAAGGTGAAGAATATTATTCTGTGAGGGGAGTCGACAAGATTGGCGAACTCAACATTACAAAAGAAGGCCGTTATGTATTTGAAGTAGATTTTACTTAAACAGGAGTGGATGTAGGACAATTCATAATTTATACAACAGGTAGGAGGAATATAAAGCATCTTGACACGGTGGAGATAGATGGCAGGTCTGTGTTAAAAGAAACATTTGATTTTTTTTTAAAACGAGATATTATTCTTTTCTCTGTACGTGTGGCAGAAGACTTTACACTTGTTTACAATTTTGAAAAATCAAGTTTTAAACTGTTTTATATAGATGATTAATTTTATCCATCTTATATTATATGGAACAAAAAATTGTATTATCATCGGAGAAAGCGTCAATAATTAATAGCTCAAATACACCGAGTAATTTTACAACTGTATTTGACAGACCATTAATATTAGGTAAGAACAAACAGTACGGCATCGGACTTGATAAGATTAATTCCATGACTTACTCGTGGTATAATATTAGTGAGGATTTTAATAACAAAGTGATAAGGTATCACAATGGAACAGATTGGAAAAGTATTATTTTTACAAATGGAAATTACAGTTATGCTGATATCGATAATTACATCAAAGAAACATTGACTGTAAACAATGATTTAACCGATGACTCACCCATCCCGATAAGAATTGAGTTTGATTTATCAAGTTTCAAATGTTTAGTTACAATTCATAATAACTTTATGCTTGATTTAAGAGAAACAAACTTTCACACCTTGATTGGGTTTGACAAAGATGCAGTTATTAGAGAAACTAAATTTGGAACTGTGACACCAAACATAACAAATTCTATCGATACATTGTACATCCACTGTGATTTGATAAGTAATTCTATTGTTGATGGATCATACGGGGATGTCATTTATGAAATAAGCACAGCTGATCTTACGAGATCATATCCTTTTAAAGATGAACCGATGAGAGTCGGGTTCTGTGAGGTAAACAAAACGATCATTAACAGTATTAATATTTACATAATCGATTTCTCTGGTAAGATTAATAATCTTAATGGTGTCCACACATCATTTCGATTTGTTTTGAAGGAATTAATGTAACATAAGTTATATGACACGTTTAAAAAAAGTTTATGACACTAGTACGGGAACATATACTCAAGTTGATCGATTAACCGGAGCTGGCATATTTGACATTTTTTCAAAAGTCGGATCAAAGATATTTAGTGAGTCTGTTAAAACAGCAGGTAAGAAAGCATTAGAAACTGCTGGAAAACAAATCTTAGAGAGTGGTTCTAAATAACTTGGAGATGAAGTAGGGAAAATGGCTGCTGATAAATTAGTTTCAGTTATTAAACCTAGTAAACCAAAAGGTGAGATAATTTTAAAAGAACTTACAAAGGCTGATAACAAAAAAGAAATTGTAGCTGAAACTGAAGAAGATGTAAATGCAAAAATTAACAGATTACTTTCCGGAAGGGGAAATCATGCAAGAATTAATCGATTAATTATTAAAAAATAATCTAATTACTAGTATATATAGATGTTTCGAAATGAAAAATGTAATACCCGATATGAACATGTACCTATTCAGTTAGATACTCCTATAGTACAACCAGGAAATGCTACCAGGTAAATGAAAAGTGGTTATCAGTTTACACTAAATGAGAGAAGTTCTCACTTTGATTGGTATAATGCATATTTTGAAATCAATTTTCAAGTAAACAAACTTGCTGATGGAGCCGCTTTCGCAGCCGCCGATGAAATTGCTCTAATTAATGATGCAGCTTCATTGATTAATCAAATGCAAGTAAGGCAAAATGGAAAAATAGTTTACGATGGAAATAATCTTCACAGATTTGTTAATGTCAAAAAGTTGCTTGAAATTTCTGACGATTATGCAAAAACAACCGGAACAAACGAATACTTTTATTTAGATAATCGGCTGTGGCAGAATCTCGAGACGATCAAGCTGGTTATAACCTAGGATTTACTCTCGTCATTCTTTAATCATAACTAATCAAAAAGTTGACTCTGTAATCCCATTAAATAAATATTATTTCTTTGGAGGTTTGGAAACAAACATGCTTCCTCCTAGTCAGATTCAAATCAGCTTGCAACTGACAGATGCTAATACGCTAATTTTCAAAGCTGGTGGTGATGATGGTAGAGTAGTTATTCATAAATTAGTTTGTGGATGCCTAGAATGATATTTAACCCAGATGGGTTAGCTTATGTTATGTCAAATCATATGACATCAACAGAATGGTTTTACCTCCGTGAGATGGTACATGAAAGCGAAAGCAGCCAAGCGACCGAGACCGTATTTAGAATAGTGAGTGGTGTTAAAAATCCGAAGCACGTTTTTGTTTATCTGCAAAGGTCAGACAAGACTTCTTCTCAAACACACAATCCTCATCTTTTGGATACGTTTAAGGTAAATGCTGCTAATAATAATTGTTATTTACAATCAGCTAAATTGGAAGTTGGAAATGGAGTTTATTATCCAGAAACCGAATACAGCCATGATAATATTACAAGAATATTCAGAGATGTTATTAATTATTCTTACAAGCAAAATGATAAAAACACTGGAACTTTACTAAACGCGAGTAATTTTAAAACTCTTTTTGGATGATACATTTCGATTTGAGTTGCAAGGGAAATGAAGTCAGTATTGATCCGAAACAACTAAGTTTGAGATATAGGCTAAATATACCTCCTGCTGCTCCATATATAGTTTATGCTTTGATCTTATACGAGGAAAATGTTGTTATTGATACTGTTGGAAATGAACTAGTTATGGTTTAATCTAACTTATAATATATATGACTTACGTAAATTATTCAGTAAATTTATCAGACGGCCAGAAACGAAGTCTGGCAAAAGCATATGAAAACAAAAGTGAATTAACGCTCAGGCTAAAAAATAACCAACTAACTGGAAACTTTCCTTTGTTACTTACAGCTACCCAGATTAACAGTATTAACAAGGCTAAATCTGGCGGGCAGGGATTAGACATATATATATCAAAATCGCAAATGAGATCGAGGATACGAAGAAAAACTTACAGATAAAACAGAAGTATAATTATATTCAAGTTATAGAATAAATAACTTGAGATAAAATATTACACGTCTATTCTCTCAAGAACGAAAATGGCAACTGGCATTTACATACTTAAACTATAATTTACCCCATGGAATAATATATATGAATGAATGTAATGGTAATTGCACTTAAATACAGCAGGGTGTTTACATGTTCTGGATGAAAGAAACATTGGAATTTCTTCTGACTTTGAATCAATGGCAGTAACGGAGTGCATCGGCCAGATGGACAAACTATTTGTTTCTCGCCTAATGTTTTAACCCTAAACAATTACATTATAGAAATACACAGGGAATACCATAATAAAACTACTGGGTCATTTACCTGTAAAACAGAAGTATATATTCAAGTTATTTTCCTTTTCTGCCTACTTGCAAACCTTTTCCAGTTAAACCACTAATAAGAGATCCAATCAATGGAATTCCTAGTGGTGCAAGCAGTCCGAGAAATCCCCCGTTTTGTTGTTGTTGTTGCCTTGTCAGTTTAATAGGGCAACAACCTTTGGATTTTATTATCTTGTTTATTTGTGGTAGTGTTAATGCATTATTTGATTCAAGTAGTAGTGCTTGCTTTTTGCCACTAGGAATAGTTACCATCCCATTTCCGAATAGTTTACCAATTCCAGTACTAGCCAGACCACTAAGTGCTCCTGTTGCTAGAGGTCCTAATACTTTTGGAACAAATTTAGCAACTGTTGGTAAAATTGCTTTAGTTAGCAAACCAGCTAATGCACCTAAAAAGCCTCCATTCTTAGACTGAGATCTCATTTGCGGTCACTATTCCCTTAACCAGCATGTCCCCACAGACCGTTAACAGTTCGCCGTGTCTTGCCTATAAATCAATTTAACGATTTAGATAATTTGTATAGACTAAATTGGCCGCTATTTAGTAAGCAGGATTCGGGTTCAACTGAACAGTTGAAAAGAATAGCGTTAAATGAACAATAGGCAGATCAGTTGAACTCGAATCCTGCTCACTAAAAGAGTATGATAATGGACCTTTGGAAACGGCCGAACACGAAACATGATTTCCTGCAAATGTCACAGGGTTAGTGGGGGTTGAAAAGAATGCGTCTAAAGCTCTGTATCGAGGATATATTATTCAATTAGAAGAATTAAATAAATCATTCAGTGTATAGTTTGGCATGCCTTTTTAAATGTGTGTTTTCCTTTATTGTTATTCTTAAGTGAATGTCGAGGACGACATTTTCCCGGAATGGAGGAGTATGTCGCCGGTACACTTTTATACCCGATTACTTCCCTTAGTCCATATGTTTCTAATAGCCCAAAGTCATTAGGTAAACTTTTTAGTTTCCAGTTACTTCCCTTTGTCCATACATGCATAAGTCCTTATGTAGTCCTATACAGTATATTAGCCGTATTATGTATATGTTCATTACCTGTTCATTACCTCTTTTAAATATCATATTGTAGTCTATGTATTTGAGATATGTACTAAAATCTATCACTATTTTATTGCACATTAATTTCACCAGTGCGTGTGTGTCAGGTATGTGTGAACTGGTACCTTAAGTAGATTGCTTAAGCTTATGGGGATTATTTCCCGCCATATAAGAGGCAACGGAAGTTCCCTTTTAAAGTCATTGGGTCATGGGAAGGAAATTTCGTTCTTGAGAGAACAGACGTGTAATATTTTGTCTCAATTTATTTATTCTATAATAAAATGAATAATTTTAATAATGCAACGACACGAATTTATCGCGAAAAGCACGCAGTTAAAAAGACATAATTTATGAACGTGTTAAAAAACAACACAACATTACAAAACTCAGTTATGTAATCCACTGAATAAATACATAAACTATTCAAGCACCGTGCTAATTAGGTCCATTAAGTAACCCAGTTACCATCTTGGTATAGCACTGGGGCTCTTCTATTACGCTCTGATCGCCGAATAACTGGTGTATACTCCCTGTCTATGTCGGCCTCACTATTTTCCTGATCTAGCGACAACGCACTCCTACTTTCGACACTTATATTATTCGCGTCTTCTGATGGCGCTTCTTTGGTAACATCTGGTGGAGGATTCACTGTGACCTCCGGTGAAAGATCTCCTGTGAGTTCCAGTGAAAGCGGTACAACCTCAGCTGCATCAGGGTTTAATGTCTGCTCACTGATGTTCCTGGGAGACAGACTCCCAGATGTCCCTGACCGTTTCTGCGGAATAATATAGACTCTTGAATGAACAGATTCCTCATCCGACAGCACTTTGTGTCTATCCTGTTGACGCTGGGATTCCTGATCCGCAGTCTTGTACGCGAACTCTTACCGGATCTATAAGATTCTCGACATAACCTGTAGCTGACGACTCCTCTGACTTGCTGGGATCATGTAGACCCAGGAACGCGTCTATCGCCAGTCTAGGATGGCGGCCAAACATGAGATAGAAAGGCGTAAACCCCGTAGACTCGTGACGAGTACAATTCTACGCATGTACCATTGGGGCTACATACTCCTTCCATCTCTGTTTCTGAGGCTCTTCAAGTGTTCCTAGTATGTTGCATAGCGTATGGTTGAATCGCTCTGTCATCCCGTTTCCCATAGGGTGGTAAGGGGTGGTTCTTTCTTTTGAACACCAGAAATCTTGCACAGTTCCTTGATAACCTGCGACTCAAAATTCCTTCACTGGTCGCTATGCAGTTGAGCTGGGAAACCATAATACTGGAAGAAAGAGTCGTACAGAGCTTTTGCTGTTGTATGCGCCGTCTGATTCTTTGTGGGGACAGCATGTGCCAACCTTGTAAAATGGTATGTTACCACCAGGATATTCTCATAACCCCCCTTAGACCGTTCCAATGCAAGATAGTCCATACAAACAAGTTCCATAGGAGACGTTGTGAGTATTGACACTAAATTCGCGGTTCGGTTGGTTGATGGTGTTTTCCTTCTAATGCAGTTAGCGCATGTCTGTACACGTCCGGCAATGTCGGGCTCAAGACCGGGCCAATAGAATCGAGCCTTAACGAGCGAAATGGTTCTTTCTAGTCCTTGGTGACCCATATCCCAAGGTAGTGCTCGAACAACCAGATCCTTGTAAACTTCCGGTAAAATAAGTTGGTGTACATGTCCTGCGGACTGGTTGTCTGTTCTATACAAGATACCATTGAGTTGCACCAACTGATTCCTGTACCTGAGTAGCTGTTGAACTATAGGGGATTCTCAGCTGGTCTGTGCTCGTTGTGTCGTGCTCTTTCTCTCTACAATACCTCGCACACGAGCAATGTCTGGATCGAGTGACTGCTCGGCTTTCCAGTCGACAGAGTTGTCTATATCCACAACTTCATCCTCTGGTATCAATTCGGAGACTTGTGAGGATTTCGCGATGACACTACATTCGGCTAGTCGAATATCAGCTTGTGCATAAAAGCATACGGCTTTGACAACTTCGTTGAATACCACTGACTCTGGGTTTGCTAATGGCGGAAGTCTAGACAAAGCATCTGCATCAATGTTGGCCTTCATGGCCTGACCGATCAGCATGGAAGTCCGATCCCCTGATACTAAAGGGGTTATCTGATCGTTTTAATCAGTAGGTTACCCTTTGCTATGCCTTTGCAGCTTTATGCATGTTTTTGCACCGTTAAAATCGGCTTACCCACTGCCGTTGCATGATCTGTGTCTGTACACGACTTTAACTGGTCTAAGTAAAACATTCCATTTTCGTGTGCTACGGTTCAAATGTGGACTAAACGGCTTACGCGATTATAGAATGCACTTTAACCGGGTAGGCATATAAACTTAGTTTTCTTTTACAAAGACCTCTCGTACCAGCGACTAGTCTACAGGAGAAATTCATAATACTAAATAGGCCTATGTTACGAAGATGATTTCTGCAGCCAGTGCATATAGTTACATCATTGGAACAATTTAAAATAACGTGTGAATAAACATATAACATATATATTTTAGGCCCTATATCTATATTAAACTTACCGATCTGCTTTGATACATTGCTCCAGTCCGTTAGAGGGGTCGATACGAGCACCTTAAAGTAGCCTTGCTGTCATTTCCGACAAACAGGAAACACGGGGCGCAGTATGCACCATCCACTGACACAGAATACCTCAACCATGAATTCTTGTCAAACTATTCCCAGCCTAGCGTTCGACATCTACCACCAATGTACCTTTTTTGTGTAGTATACATAAAAATAAAATCGACGTGGGACAGCTTTGTGACAAACTTTTCCAAAACTGTTGCTTACGATTATACAGTCACTGTATGATAGATTAGCATTTGATATTTTGATTCAATAAAATCGAAATGATTAGATATATATACAATAGGCCTATTGAAATTGTGCTGAGGCTAAACAATAGTTTTGCACTTCTTCAAGTTCATGCTATATTGTAGATACCTGACTGGGAAGGGGTAATGTTGTACTTCTTCCCACTTTGAGTTTAACAACTTCAATCTGGTGTTATAGTCTGTAACCCTCTGGGGGATTCCGCCCGAAAACACATCTGGATATGGAGGTTCATGGATATGGAGGTTCATGGCTTAAAGCTGAACTCGACGCCATTTCAAATATTCGCGCTTTGTAAACAAATCATTCGGATCGCAATATATCCCAAGGATAACGAGTATTGAATACACGGTATACTACCCAAATTTATTAACGCGGCAACAAAATATCGCAAATATTTTTAGATTTTCAAAAACTGATTTTCATAGTTACTCGTGATTTAATTACTAAGCATCCGAACTCCTAACTGTATTTTATTCACCAATAAAACACAGTTACATATTTATTATTTCTTCAATAAAATATCATTCTAAATTATATATAGTTTAATAATCAGTGTTTTTGAGATACTGAAAATATCTTCATCGGTACTGTAGAGAAATAGCTCCTGATATAAGAACTCGTGCTCCGCACTCATTCTTATATCGGGGCCATTTCGCTACCGCAGGAGATATTTCCCGTATCTCAAAAACACTGGTTATTAAACTCTATTTATCAAATGTATTGATTTTAGGTCACACTTATTGCTTATCATGTGAAACTTCAGCAGACGCTATTTCTGAGTTGATCTTTAATTCTATTTTCTTTAAAGCTGTACTGTCCCTATTTTAACTGGTGATAACTCATGAATATGAATGAGTCACGTGTGAAGTAGTTTCAAATCGACGAACACCCCAAAAGTCGGTAAATAAGGAGAAATCGATACGTAACATTTCACATTTTTATTTAGCCTCCGTACAGGTAACATCGATAAATATACGGCTCCAGAATATATGTGATAAAAAAAGAGTTGCCCGGAACGGGATTTGAACCACAGCCTTGCACTTGTAAGATTTGAAAGATGTACGCTGAACCTCTAGACCACTGCTATTTATTGGTATTTTGTAGCATTTTTAACACTAAATAGGCATTGCGTAATAACAAGAGCGCGCACACAAACTCATCAAGCGCTAAATAACAAGTCGAGATATGGTTGATTTGAAGCGAAGTATTAGTTTCATATTGATAAGACACAGTATTAGACCAGGCAATGTTAATTTACACGTGCGACAATATGGACTGCATATTTATTGATCCATCATTAGTTGCGTTCACATATGTTAAGTTATTTTGCCTCATAATATATAGTAGTTAGTATACTACTTTCTCAAGTAGCGTTGTAGTTCAGTGGATAGAGCAAAGGACTTGAAATCAGAAGGTCGTGTGTTCGAGCCCCGAAAGAAGCTAACTTTTTTTTTGGTAAAAATTATTGTTACCTGTGTATAGGTACGATGTGCACTGGTCGATGTATATACAGTAAATGATTTCCTTCGCTATATTTGCTCGCTTAAAAACCCGATTTCGACATGAGCTGGTGAACATGAAGTTACAAATAAAGACACGCCTACAAAGAAGAAATCGATTGATATAGGGACTCTGTAGCTTTAAGGACACATTTCCTAACGCTACTTGGTCATTGAAAAGGCATGTGAAGCTTGAATATTTACAGCCAGCACGCTTCATGGCTGATATAAATTGAGGCCCGCTCTTAGTTTTTTATTTGAGGGTAAAAAAGAGCTTAACAACACTTTGTAATTTAGTTTAATTAAGAAATATATTTCATAATTTAGCTTTTGAATATAAAACTTATCTGGTATTTCTTAATTGTTTTTAGACCAAAAATCAGAGCACAACACAATAAATATAGAACATTCTTTAATGTGTTATTATGTGTACTGGTCACAAATGGTTATTGGGTGGTCCTCATAATCTGAAGAAAAAATGAATATCACACTTTGCTCATAACAGTGATTGTAGTTTTTCCTTTGTGTTACAATGCTATATTAGATATTGTCTTGAGTAAGAATCGAAAAGCTAAACACAACTTTGTAATTTAGGAAAGCATATTCATAATTTAGCTAGTTTAAATAAAAAACTTGTCTGATATTTCTTTATTGTTTCTAGAACAAGAATGATAGCAAAGCATTAAATGAGCAACTTTCTGTTGTGTGTTTATATTTTACTGCACACAAAAAGGCTTTATTGGGTTTGCCTCATAATCAGAATCAAAATTAATCTGAATCAAAATTGAATATCACAATGTTCTCATGAAATTGCATGGCTAACAGTGATTTACAGTTACCTATAGAAACCCCACCCCCACTCCTCAAATACAATAGGTTCGAAATATGTCCTAAAAGGAGATGTAACATTTATCTACTTACATGCTTTGCATCTCTTAATGTGCAGCAACCAATCGGCTGCTAGCATCGCATGTGTATGTATTCATTTCATAACTGGTCATTAAACCTGTATACTGAAGTGTGTTTCGGAGTTACTAATGTAACCCAGAACTATAACAACCCCCAATCCCACCACCCACAAACCCGACCATTAAATATAAAAACGATACCATGCCAAGCACCAAGCGAGGTCTCATATGGTAGATTAGGGACTATAATCTTTAAAAATCATCACCAGTGTGTTCTTCTCTTACGTTACCTTAGCAAGAACTATGATATTATTAATGTCTGGACGTGGAAAGGGAGGAAAGGCAAAAGGAAAGGCAAATAGCCGATCTTCAAGGGCCGGTCTGGCAGAATCCACCGTCTGCTCCGAAAGGGTAACTACGCCGAGCGAGTTCAGGTGCTGGAGCGCCAGTTTACCTGGCAGCTGTTTTGGAGTACCTTGCAGCTGAGGTGTTGGAGTTGGCCGGTAACGCCGCCAGAGACAACAAGAAGACCAGCATCATCCCCCGTCACTTGCAGCTGGCTATCCGTAACGACGAAGAGTTGAACAAACTTCTCTCCGGAGTCGCCATTGCACAGGGTGGTGTGTTGACCAACTTCTGCCCAAGAAGACCAAGAAGGCTGGAAAGTAAACAGTGTCGACTGTCTGCACACTTAAAACGGCCCTTTTTAGGGCCACACATTTCTTCTCGTTAGAAAATGCCTATAATTGTCTTATCTTTATAATTAACAGTGACAAACAAACATACACACGAAACAGTCGCTTTTAGATTGTCAACACTAAAACAGTATGAAAGATTACACTGATAAATAAAACAAAAGCTGAAAATACACTTACTAACTTAGACATCCAATACTTGTAACATGATCGGTGACATTTCCGTTGATGAATGCAGAGCATTAAATCGTTAAGCAGATATTTGAATTTAATTAGAGTACGGTCACTACAAAAAAAAGATATAGTCTCAAGCTCGTTGGGTACCCGCTAGCTTGCATTTCCACAGACATATTAATAAACAGTTAGGAAACGTCCTATCTTAACGAATGACGTAATCTTCATGATATGTGTGTTTAAAGTTGGGAAATAATTTGTGAAATTTTCGCACTGTGCCACGTGCAATTTAGATAATTTTCGTAGTGTCCAATCTATTTGTTATTAGGTCTGTGCTCAACCATTCTACATGATTATTGAAGGGAAAAAAAAGAAAAAAGTTTGATACAATTTATTCTTTTACTACAAACATATTCTATGAATACAATTCTAAATTACAAAAAAATAAATAAGGTAGGGATTTATATATTGATTTTATGAGTCCTTTTCGTACGCGCAGGACCCGTCTATGTATATGAGTCCCTGGTACGCGGTAACTCCTTTTCGTAAGGCATCTATCGTAAGGTGATCATGATTCATCGAGTCAAAACACACAAGTATTAAAAATATATATATATTTAAAGTTTGATTACATTTATTTATTCACTACAAACATATTCTACTAGTCTGTTTCTAAATTCAATTATTTTCCATATAAAGCTATACATATAGCTTTTATGAGTCCTTTTCGTAGACCAAACTCCTTTTCGCGAAAAGGACTCCCAAAAGGACTCCTTTTCGCACTTTAGGCCTACCGCTGCTGAGAGTTATATCCCTTCATTAGATTCCCCCACTGGGAAGGTGCATCTCAAAGGTGTTGTATAAAATAAAATCAATACTTATTTATATGAAATAAAATAAGAAATGATCAATATAAGATTAACCTAATATTCTAAAAACGATAAACCTGAATGTCTGTTTAGAAATTCCAACAAGTGTCGCGCCATGGTAACGAGTTACAAATAATATCCTTGATACAGTCCCTCAAGTAGGAAGTTTGGTCACGTGACTTGTGTATTGACAGATTCTATGATAATGCAAGAGAGTCTGAGAGGCTCCAAAGTCACGATAATTGAGGCGGATATGCAACAGCTGTCCCCAAGTTTAACGTGTGTTTGAGTATGTGTTGATACACATGATGGCAAGTTTGTATTTTCTTTAAGTGGAGCAAATAACAAGTGACAAGTCGAAAATGAAAGTAGCTAGGATATTGAATGGTAATTACATATTATAGATCTAATAGGGTTTGACAGTATTGCCATGTTGACAGTTTCTGGATTTAAGATGACATCATGCTGCGATTGATTTATGGTTATCTAAAAATAGATATTTGGTAAGTAATTTTATTTTTCTCAACATCTTTTATGAAGCAGTAAATGTATTGAAATAGATCTGAATTAATAACGGGGGTCATTTGAATTGTAACACAACCTGACACCAAATCATGCTTTTCAGCTTGTCCAGGATAAGTTTCTTCCATCAATAGATACAAATTGAAATTGAATTGGGTTTTATAGCGCTCCGACAAATTGAAATTGAATTGGGTTTTAAGGCGCACCGACACGTGAAAGGTTATGACGCCTAACAGAAATGAACGTGCCAGGCTCATCCTCCAATTACATCAAAACTATGGAGAATGGGCCTAGAAACTGCTTGCCTGCAGAACTGCAGAGTTGCTGCAAATTCTATAGTAGACACTCCATTTACGATGGAGGCACTCAAATTCCATGTCATGATAAAGACCTTGAATGGGCATGATAAAAAATGACAAATTGAATGGAGGAGTCGTACCCCTCTACCTCCTGTGACAGTGTGTTTGCGAGATTGCAGTGGTTGGATTCTACCCTGTCAACCAAATGGGGATCAATAGATACAATATAGTCTAACCTTACTAAATTTCAAATTTAACAATAATGAATATATTAGTGCATAAAATACACGTCTACAAACGGCGAGATGATTTTTTATATGCGCCATCCTCCGACGTGCATACGCGTTTGACTTTTTTATGTGTGGACCTTCCGCAGAGATTCTCCGCGCTAGACATAAACAGTCCATTTAAACTGATAACACTGAATTTTATAACTGTACACTGACTTACTTAAAATGAAGAATAAGCATTTGTTATACATATAACACTAACATTTTAATAAAAAAACATTTTTTTTGTATGAAATTCATTAGTTTAAATCTAGGTACTATGCATTGTTTGAACACTTTTTTCCCCCTCTTTGGCTGAGAAAATTCCCCTAAAAATCAAAACATTCTTTTTTTTTTTTTGCTTAACATTATTTCCCCAAAAAATAAATCGCGCTTTTTTGAAGGGCCTAGGCCTCTTACCCTATTTTTGATAAAAAGCCATGATATGTATGAGGTTTAACGTCACTTTTAACGATATTTCAGTCAAGTCATATATCGGGCCCGGTGCATATCTTCTTATAGTCAGTGAAAACAGTGCTCAACTTTATAGTGCTACCTCACTGGAATACAACGACTTAGACACATGACATGATACCCCACCCAGTCACATACAGACAATGGGGGAGGCAGACCACCCACTTTTTCATAGGTAGAACCAGTACTGTATAACTCAGGAAATTTGTGCGCGAGCTGGATTCGTACCCACGACCTTTGCCATGAACTTGAAACAGCGTCTCATCACTCTTGACCACCGGTTCTGGACCACCGGTTCTTCTGGACCATCGGTTCTAAAATCATTCATGCGACAGCATGACGGAAAATAAAAAAGAACAGCCAAATATTGAATTATTATATCGGTTATGGGTGTAGAATGTAGAGTGAGTGATCTTGTTATAGTGATAGAATCTGGTGGTGAGTTTAGCTAATTGGGTCTATGTTGTACATATACAAGGTACAAGACTAAACAAAATGTACTCCGGACCTATGTTTGTGTATATACGTTTGCACCTTTAAATAATTCTCTTCACGACCTGTCTTCCGTCGACTACCATTAAATAAACTATGGGTCCGCAATACACATAAACCAAACTTACTTTCCCCAAAGCGCGGTGCAAGGCGTTTTTTGTCGCCGTTTGACATGACAATGATCTCAAACAGTTTTTAAATTAACAAAAAATGGTTTATTCCTAAGTCTTTATCTTAGAAAATGGTCAGGGGCTTAACTACGTGTACGCAGAGCACGCAGCTGTGTACACATTGTCCGCAAAAATCAGAAAATTAAAAAAGTAAAAACCAAACGCAAAAAAATAAATTAAAAGAGGGGTGAGAGGATATAAGGATTCAGGCTATATCATCAACATGTCAGCATCAAATAAGATATAAAATAGTGGGAAATACTCCCAAAATGAACCACAAAGTATCTGGGAATAAAACAAGTTTATGGAGTATGCCCCCTGACCTCGTTATGTATTAAACATGCTTGACATTAGTCAAACCGCAATTCGCAGATTTATCTTCCCCCGCTGATATATTTCGAACTGGGGAACATATCTAGTCATTTTTTTTTAAAGATATATGCTTTCAAGTAAAAGCTCTGAACCTGTGTCAGAAGCAAACAGGATCTGGGGCCATGAGCAACCAGGATCGTTACTTTGCAATTCACAAAAAAACTTAATACTTCTGGCAATCGGATATTTTTATGTATTAAATACGTCCAATGGATGTTTATATGGCTTTAAATACATAATTCCAGACATAGCATATGCCAATAGTAATCTCCGTTTTTGAAATAAACACAATTTTCTTAGAGTTAAACATACTTTTACGCATCGGTTTGTAAACAGTGCGCGTTCTTTCACATCTAAAACACTGTTTTTATAACCCGTTCTTCATGAATTCAGACACACAAATGCATCTAGAGTTCCGTGGGTGTGATTATTTTTAAAAAGTGTGTTATTAGAAAGAAATATTATATATATTTTAACTGCATGTCCAATAGTTTACGTGTTTTTACCCGCAAGGGTCTGTTACATGAGCAACCAGGATCAAGGTAACGCAGTTTTGAGCAGCTAGGGCCCGTTACATCTTATAGAATAAATTTCTGATGATTAAACAAATAAAACATACATAATTGTCCTGCCTTCAACTTTATGATAAATTGGTAATAGCGTTGAGCTAGTATCAATAAATAATGAATGAAAACAACTTTATGATAAATTGATAATATTTAGTGTTGTAGTCAGCATTGCAGCTAGTATGAATAAATAATGAATGAAAACAACTTTAATATGATAAGTTTATAATAGTGTTATAGTCAACATTTCAACTACGGTAGTATAAATAAATAATGAATGAAAACAAGTGAACTTTATGATAAATTGAAAATAGTGTTGTAGTCAACATTGCAGCTAGTATAAATAAATAATGAATGAAAACTCAACTTTAATATGATAAGTTTATAATAGTGTTATAGTCAACATTTCAACTACGGTAGTATAAATAAATAATGAATGAAAACCGATCATAATTATATGCAATAAAAAAGATACTTAATGTATCAACCTATTGGTGTAATTAGGTTTTAGTTAAAAAATGTTCAACGCTGAATGGGTTGGGTCTTTGTCGTACAGGGTACTCTACCTAGTACATGGATACTGTCCAGTACACTGTATATGTAGGTGTTCACACTGAAGTTGAAGTTGCATTCTGCGTTTATAGTTACAAAAATAATACTGGGTCAAGTGTTGCGTCATATTTTGTCTCGAGTCACTGCTCGTGCTTCTTAACACGTGTATAAACCAGACACACGTGACTGTGTATTTCAGACTCAGTTCGACATCCAGCGATTGACTTGTCTTCATAGCAGGTCTTGGTAAGGGGTATTTTTAATATGTTAAGATTTAGAATCTATCTAGATCTAGGACTTTAAGGACAGCGCTAATAGGGATTTTGGATTTCAAGCACCATGCTAATGTATAATTGTTGATTTCAGAATAGCTGCATGCCTTGAAATAATAATTTGTGTGCTACAAGGTACACCGGTATTGATTTTACACTGCTCAGACACAGGACGTTTTTCTCTCTGTTCAGATTTAGAATATCAACATACTGGTAGTTTATAATTTCCGCCATCAAATAAAACATACGGTGGTGTCTTTATTGAATATCGGTTTTAATAGCATGGGTTTCCACACTTGTCACACAACATCCCGGATGATAATAGACTTCGCACCTGTTCATATAAATATAAATTAAAAATATGCATTAGTAAGTCTGTGCACCCACCACATACATGCTATCCAAAATTTATACCATAATTCCATTATGATAGTATAGAAGGATAGCGAGAAGAAGTGCTATAGTCTCCGGCGTAACTACTATTGGGCCAAATAGAAGATAGAAAAAAAAAAGAAAACAGAAAAGTCCAAAAAGGCAAGAAAAATTGAAGCCAGAGGAATTGGTGGGATTAATGGTAACATTTGCTTCTTATTTTGTTTTACATTGTAGTATAATTTCAACGTTGTCAAAAAAAACAAAACATTCTTCACTAAGCAGTCAGAGCTCTAACCTTAAACATTTATGTTTTTCATAACCTGTGACTGTTATTTAAAAAAGACCTAAAACTCGTATAGTAACCAGAATCGGTTACTACCACATAGTAACCAGAATCGGTTACTACCACAAAATCACTCCAGTTTAGATGCATTCTATCTTCTGTACAGGAATTTTCCTACTTATATGACAATTTTCTCCAGGTAGGGTGATTATTCAACTTTGCAACCATGCAATAAAATTCTATGAGCATCGATGAAAATCCAATGCGCAAAACCTCTCAAGTTACCTACTGTTATGCAACAAAATTCATTAAAAATCATTTTGTAGACTCCAACATGATAATGAGTGAACAACTGCTAATTGGATCTTGATGAAGATGTATTTATCCTTAATAATAAGTATTCAGACATAAATAAACACAGCACATTTGGCAACTATTTCAATTCATTAGCAAATGATCTTGGTAACTGATTTAGGTTACAAATGATTACTAGGGAAAAGTAACTGCTACTCTAAACCAAAGAGAGATAATAATTTGGCATTTTAATAACTTCCAGCAGTTATAAAACTTGTAACTGTTTAAGGTTAGAGCTCTGACTGCTAAGTGCTCTGGAATATTTATAGATTTATAATGCCTTACCCCACTAGTTTGTTGGGCCTATGCATGCATTTCAGGCCAGCTATGCCCTGATAGTATATAATTATAGTAAAGGGAAGGCCAGAGTAATAATACACACGTTTTTACAGACTTCTTTTTATGCCTTTTTACTACCGGTATTCCATGCGTAAATTTCGCTCCACAGTTGGGTCAGATATACTATATATTTCCCTTCTGCACCATTGGCTTAACCTTAATATGCCCTACCGACTAGGAAAGTCTTCATCAGTTATCCAAATTAGCAGATTGAATGGAGTGATAACATAATCAGTCAAACATGAGTTCCGACGATGATATAAACTATATCACTATCTCTTCGTGCCACTCTATCCTACTACTATCGTTATATAAGCCTGTGCCAAAATCTAACTACTAAACATGGTTGGCCTACAAAACGATTTAATAAATCATTACGATAATGACCATTGAATACATTATGAAGTTTTAAGATACATAATGTCATCCTAAAATGACATTTCCAAAAGATGGCACATATAATGTGATGAATCAATGTAAGTGCACTTAAAACCTATAGGCATATAATCATTTTACTCATTATCACTGCAAGACACAAACTTAGGGTATGATTCATCATATGATGACGGCGTGCAAGACCAAATTACATGCATTTGTATACAGTCAATAACATCAGTATCGTGCACACACATTTATCTATATAAACCTTCTAGACAAAAGCAAGCACATTTCACTCTGCCTCTGAGTCTTCGTCTTCTTCCAAGATATTTGTGTCTGGAAGACGATCTCCTGTCTTATTACACTCTGGAATGCCATAAATATATGGATGATAGAAGGTATAATCCCAGAATCGCAAAGTGAGACCAAATCTCTCTTTTAAGCTGTTGATACGTCTATTTTTAGCTGTACTGATCATAGATCAGCATAGCTTATTTAGCTCTACTGATCAAAGATCAGCAGAGCTTATGCCGTGGTGCGGGGTCCGTCTTCTGCCAGTCTGTCCGTTAACTTTTTTTTACAGGAGTTATAATAAATTAGTAAAAAGTTGTAGCGACTACTCCTTTGAAACTATACTGGATGGACTTTCATGAAACTTTACAGGAATGTTTCCCATGATGTCTAGTTGATCCTAGCAAACATTCACGTTGATGTGAAATCCAAGATGGTGGCAACGGCTAAAATAATTTAAAAAAACAACAAGTTTGTAGCGACTACTTCTTGAAAACTATAGTGATATTGATATGGGACTTCTTCTAAATTGATCAGCATGACATGATGTTGGTCCATGTTGAAAATCATTTTGATTAGTCGTTAAACATGGCTGCCAGCTGTCATCTTTGTTTACAAGAGTTATATAGTAAAAAGTTGTAGCGACTACTCGGAGTCTCCTCTGGAACTTCTTGACAGATTTTTATGAAACTTTCACAGGAATGTTGCTCTTGATGTCTAGTTGATAGGTCAGCCGTAAATTCAAGATGGTCGCCACGGATAAAATTAGATTAAAAAAATGATGTTGGTCCTTGTTGAATTTTTTTTGATTCAACATTAAACATGGCTGCAGCCATCTTTTTTAGCTCTACTGATCAGAGATCAGCAGAGCTTATGCCGTGGTCCGTTGTACTTCTCTGAAACTACTGAATGGATTTTCATGAAACTTTACAGAAATGTTGCCCATGAAGTCTAGTTGATCCTAGCAATAATTCATGTTGATGTGATGGCCGCCAAATCTAAAAATAGATTTTTAAAAAACAAGTTTATAGCGACTACTTCTTGCCAGCGGCCATCTTTGTTTACATAGAGTTATTTAGTAAAAACTCCTCTGAAACTACTTGACAGATTTCCATGAAACTTCACAGGAATGTTGCTCTTGATGTCTAAAGGGTCCTAGCAACATTTCAGGTTGGTCTGAAATTCAGGATGGCCACCACAGCTAAAAATAGATTTTCAAAAAACAAGTTTGTAGCGACTACTTCTTGAAAACTATAAGTGATATTGATATGCGTCTTTTTCTAAAATGATCAGTATGACATGATGTTGATCCTTGTCGAAAATTATTTTGATTCGACGTTAAACATGGCTGCCAGCGGCCGTCTTTGTTTACATAGAGTTATATAATGAAAACTTGTAGCGACTACTCCTCTGAAACTACTTGACGGATTTTCATGAAACTTCACACGAGTGTTGCTCTTGATGTCTAATTGATCCTAGCAAAACTTCAGGTCAGCCGGAAATTCAAGATGGCCACCACGGCTAAAAATAGATTTTCAAAAAACAAGTTTGTAGTGACTACTTCTTGAAAACTATAAGTGATATTGATATGGGACTTTTTCTAAAATTATCAGCATGACATGATGTTGGTCCTTGTCGAAAATTGTTTTGATTTGATGTTAAACATGGCTGTCAGCGGCCATCTTTGTTTACATAGAGTTATCTAGTAAAAACTTGTAGCGACTACTCCTCTGTAACTGCTCGACGGATTTTCATGAAACTTCACAGGAATGTTGCTCTTGGTGTCTAATTGATCCTAGCAAAAATTTCAGGTCGGCCGGAAATTCAAGATGGCCGCAATGGCTAAAAATAGATTTTCAAAATACAAGTTTGTAGCGACTACTTCTTGAAAACTATAAGTGATATTGATATGGGACATTTTCTAAAATGATCAGCATGACATGATGCTGATCCTTGTTGAAAATTATTTTGATTTGACATTAAACATGGCCGCCAGCTGCCATCTTTGTTTACATACAGTTGCTGTCACGCGGATTACGACTAATCACACTCAACGCGGGGATTTTATCTCACTGCGAACACACTGATTTTGTCCCCGCGATCAGCGGACAGTCCACTCAACGCTGGGACAATAACTTTTGACCACCGCGACACAGTCACCGCGATTCGCCGTGATCCGTTTTGATTTGCACACAGCTTTACCCGGTGTGAAATCGTAGGCCATCGCGGCGATTTACCTTTAGTATCAGTGTACACTTTTGCAGTCAATTTAATGCATTATTATTCAATAACTATGAAAAAATCGAAGCAGAAGACAATTTTATTTTTGTTTTCAGAAAATTCAAATGCCCGTATAATGTATTCACGATAGTTATATGGCGGTTCCTATTACCGACTTCGCGGTGACTGAACATAATTCTTATACTGGAAATTAGTATTATATTTTTAATTAATCGTTATTTGTAACACATTTTACTATTCTGCTGTTGATTATTAATACATCGATGGGTTCTTTAGTCAGAAATAATCCGAAAAAATTGTAAAGAATTCCGGGTCATAAACCCGTTATTAGTGCCCCCTTGTTAATAGGTACACACATCGCAAAGGATTTTATGTCCGGTATAGTAATGCGACTTTTGGACAACAAAAATGAAAAACACGTGTTATTAAATGCATTAAAAGTTTGAAATACGTATATTGCTTTCGGAATTTATTCATTGTATTTATCAGTTTTATTACATTTTGTATTGATCCCTGCTCTAATTTCCCCCGCGAACCTATCACAGAGAATCACAGTGATTGCTTTCTTTCCAGACTGGATTTTGCAATCGCGGTGATCTTTCGGGTGACAGTCCGCGGGGATTTGTGACTTCGATTGAAAAATGGCCGTGGGGATGCTGCGAAAAAGTCATAATCCGCGTGGCAGCAACTGTAGAGTTATATAATAAAAATTTGTAGCAACTATTCCTTTGAAGCTACTTTTCGGATTTTCATGAAGCTTCACAGGAATGTTGCTCTTGCTATCTAGTTGATCCTAGCAAAATTTCAGGCTGGATGGAAATTCAAGATGGCTGCCATGGCTAAAAATATAATAAAAAAACCAAATTTGTAGTGACTACTTCCTAAAAACTATAAGTGATATTGATATGGGACATTTTCTAAAATGATCAGCATGACATGATGTTGATCCTTGTTAAAAATAATTTTGATTCGACATTAAACATGGCCGCCAGCGGCCATCTTTGTTTACCTAAAGTTATATAATAAAAACTTGTAGCGACCACTTCTCTGAAACGGATTTTCGTGAAACTTCACGGGAATTCAAGATGGCCGCTACGGCTAAAAATAGATTTTAAAAATGCGATTTTTTGGCAACTACTTCTCAAAAACCATATTGATATTGATTTGAAACCTTTACCAAAATGACTGGCATGACATGTAGTTGGTCCTAACTAAAGTTTGTTTTGATTGGATGTTAAACATGGCTGCCAGTGGCCATCTTTGTTTACATAGAGTTATATAGAAAAAACTTATGGCGAATGCTCCTCTGAGACTACTAGATGGAATTTCATGAAACTTGCCAGGAATGTTGCTCGTGATGTCTAGTTGATCCTAGCAAAAATTCAGGTCGGTAGGCAATTCAACATGGCCGACACTGCTAAAAATAGATTTAAAAAATGTGACTGTGACAACTACTTCTCAAAGACTTAAGAGATATTGAATTGGAACCCTTACCAAAATGACCGGCAAGTAATCTAGCAGGCTGATCAGGGTTTACACTGTCTGTGAGCTCATCAGTCATTTGACTGATACACCCTTTGCACTATAATGTACTGGTCCAAATTCAAAGAAAGGACAGTCCACAGGCTCTCAGAAAATGACTTAAAACAAATTGAAGGAGTGTAAGATTTTATTTTGATTCTGATTTTCCAAATATAACCACTGTTATATTCATGAATAAGGATCATTCCTAATGAAAAAACATGAATTTGAAGTGTCGATCTCCATCTATGTTGTCTTTTCAAGTAGGAGAGACTGTTTAATATTAGTTCATGCAGATACCCTCCATTGTTATCCTTCTGACATATATTGTCAAAGATAAGTGAAGTGTCACGAGTATGTGCGTGCGAGTGACCTTCGTTAATATACTGGAGCGATACGGAAACGAGCAGAACCATGGTATACTAAAATTGATAGTTTTTTGGGTTTACATATAATTAGATATATAAAAAAAAAAATGCCGACAAACAAAAATTGGTAAAATTTTCAGAATGCATGAGAATGTAGAATGTAGCGTGATTTAACACAAATATGCATGCCTCACAGCCGATGTGTGAGACTTGATAGAATCACCTGACACAATGTTAAAAGATGGAAGTGGGGGAAAACGAACGTCAACAAAAGCTTATACATGTGCAATAAATCAAAACACAGAGATTTGACAAACTGTACTGGACCGCTGCGGAATACAGATCATAATGGTATGTCGGAGTGTATCACAGTGCATATTATTTTGAGTTTGTATCACAGTATACCTGTATATCTGTAATACCAGGCATCACTAATGACAAGTAATGTTTCTTCAAAATTAAGCCCCTTTTCAGAATCATTTAAGTGCCCAGGGTGCCTGTGGGGATAAATATGGTAACAAAAAAGACAGTATTCAGGCGCGTAGCCAGGCATACGCCCGTACGCCCGGGCCTACGCCTCTTGGAAAAAAATGAGAAAACATAGTGCCCCAAAAATGCAATAAAAACTGAAGCCTGACTAGGGTGAGACCCATCATGAAAAATTTATAAACATATAAATTTCAAAGATATCAAAACAGATGCCATAAAATGGAAATTTCAATCTAAGATATTAATTTTTCGCAACTATATAATTTATTTATCAATCAATAAAAGCCATCATTTTCTGCCCAAAATCGTCAAAAGCAACGTGCGGACGCTTAGGGCTTCCGGGACCCAAAGCCCCCCGGACCCCCCACCAACCGCCCCTTGCACCCCAATATACGGGCGTATCATCCAAAACAGCCTAGCTACGCCCCTGGTATTATATACAATTATTTCAAGTTGCATAAAATGAAGGTGACAAAGTTGTTAAAAAAAATGTTGTGGCTGTTCTTGTATATTGGAGCTTGGCCACTGTTATGAAGCAGTATCTTTATTATATAAGTTGTAGACGTTGAAGTGTTAATTATAGCAGCCCTGGAGACTTTTTTTTTTTAGCCACATCATTACGCGACAGAAGCGGCAGACGCAGAAAATATATAGAATTATTTGAATAACATCTTTCACCTGACCAAGCGATACTGTTCAAAGATTTATTATTTGTATCCATTTATAATGAGAGGCTACAGGGTTACAGTCTATGTGAGAATCATAGCTCTTATGGTGGCTACCTACCATAGAGCTACAGTGTGATCCTTTATACAATAGGTAGGTATCAGGGTCGACCCCATCAGTGGAGGTTTCTGAAGATATCAAACAATGACTGCATAAACAACTGCCATATTTCAATAGACTACCGGTAAACCTTAAATATCACACTGCATGCATAACACTCACCAAAGAGAAGAATATCTCGTTGGTCTAGGCAATTTGTGAAAGACTCCCATGTTTCAGCAGACATATTTTTCTTGAATGTTTATCTTTTGAAATATCCGGTACTAGGCAATTCCCATGTACTAGGAGCTGAACAGAAGAGACCGAATAATGATTCAACCTTCATTTGCATATTTATTTCACTAGTGTAATAGGATAAATATATGTATATCATGGCTTCGGCAAGCTATGTGATAAATCCACAGTTTCCATCGGGACATGATATACAACTTCTGCTCTGCACTCATTGTTCATTGGAATTGCACCTCCCTTGGGAAATAAATCTGGTATTTCACAACCATTTGACAATAAATAATCAGGAATTGTTTAGGGTACCATGGTTACATTATAGATGAGTACCCAATAATCAGTCGGAGTGTTGAAAAATTGTATCACAAGAAGTTTTCTACCATAAAATATGTTTTGAAGCCTTGAGAAGCCTTGAGAACACCATTATATCCGTATAGTTAATCTCGATCAATATTGTACCAGGATTCATCAAATAGGACGTCTTCATGGAGCGTAATAAAGCCATGACAAAACATCACTTTTAGAAAATCTTCAGTCGTATCACGATGGTGTCTTCTTGTAACAGTGAGCTCAATTCTCTACTTTACTTTATACTCTACCAATTACGATGTTGCGTTGTAAACCTTCCCCTCTCACCGCTGCGTGTTCGAATCCCAATGGGAGCTCGACTTAGTGAGGAAGTGTCGATTCTTATGGATGGCGGGAGGTGTACAGTACTGGTTCTACCCAGGAAAAGTCGGTGGTCTGTCTCGACCGTCATATATAACCTTAAATATGTTGAAACACCATACAAACAAACAAACAAACAAACAAACACACTGCGGTATAATTTCTTATGTCCTAATTCACTAGTGCTGTCATGTTAAGGCACATTTTCTAACATTATGTGATGTTGTGTGACGTTACGAGTGATGTGATAAATTGTCATATGATGTTACGAATTATGTGATAAATTGTCATGTGACATTACGAGCTATGTGATAAATTGTCTTGTGACAAGTTATGTGGTAAATTGTCATGTGACATGAGTTCTGTGAAAAATTGAATCTCGCATGTTTATTTGCTAATTTTATTATTGAATTAAACTTTTTTTGCAAAAATCTTGTGGTCGTCAGCAATTAGTGGGTACATCATCTCATATAAACGTGTTTAATAAGCTGGAAAGTAAATAATCACTCATGTGACATTCTCTGTGTGATTGTATGGATGATCTTTATATATATAGAGAGAGAGGATCTTACATGAGTGACTGTGTGTTATTGATTTTAATAAACCAGTTAGATTATAGATGTCAGGATACTCGGCAGAGCCTCGTAAATAATATTTTTATCCAACAAGTTTATTAAAGTCAATAATACACGGTCATGAATGTAAGATTCTATTTATCACATAACACACCTACGACGTGATAGTTTCACTTTAAACAGTCTATTAACTCATTTAACAATTATTAGCTCTACTGGCCATAGGCCACATGAGCTTAGGGGATAACTTTTCGTCCGTCTGTCTGTCTGTCAGCAATTTTATTAAAAAGACATCTCCTCTGAAACCGCTTGAAGGATTTTGATGAAACTTCATCACAATGTTACTTGGGAGGGCCGCCATGACTAAAACTAGGTCAAATTTAAGGAAAATTCAAACGACATCTCCTCCGAAACCACTTATTCCATTCTTGTGAAATATCATAAACATGTCCCTTTGGTTGGCCTCTATCAAGTGTTTTTCGTTGTAGTCGATGAATCAAAATGGCTGCCACAGCGACCCAAAGTTTACATAGGGTTATATAGGAAACCATTAAAAATGACATCTTCTCTGAAACCGCTTGAAGGATTTGAATGAAACTTAAATCACAATGATCTTTGGGATAGTCCCTCTCAGATTTGTGTTTTTTGCGGCTGCCAGTCATGCAAGATGGCCACCATGGCTAAAACTAGGTTAAATTTAAGGAAATTTCGAAACGACATCTCCAAAACCACTTATTCCATTATTGTGAAATACCATAAACATGTTCCTTGGGTTGGCCTCTATCAAGTTTGTGTTTTTCGTTATCATCGAATAATCAAAATGGCCGCCACGGCGACTCAAAGTTTACATAGAGTTATATAGGAAAAGGCTAAAAATGACATCTTCTTTAAAACTCACATGCTTGAAGGATTTTGATAAAACTAAAAATGACATCTTCTTTGAAACTGCTTGACGGATTTTGATGAAACTTCATTACAATGATCTTTAGGATAGTCCCCCTCAGATTTATGTTTTTTGCGGCTGCCAGTCGTCGAAGATGGCCACCATGGCTAAAATTAGGTCAAATTTAAGGAAATTTCAAACGACATCTTCTCCGAAACCACTTATTCCATTTTTGTGAAATATCGTATACATGTTCCTTGGGTTGGCCATCAAGTTTGTGTTTTTCTTTATCGTCGAATAATCAAAATGGCCACCAAGGCGACTCAAAGTTTACATAGAGTTATATAGGAAAAGGTTAAAAATGACATCTTTTCTGAAACCGCCTGGAGGATTTTGATGAAACTTCATTACAATGATCTTTAGGATAGTCCCCCTCAGAATTTTGTTTTTCGCGGCTGCCAGTCATCCAAGATGGCCACCATGGCTAAAATTAGGTCAAATTTAAGGAAATTTCAAACAACATTTCCAAAACCACTTATTCCATTCTTGTGAAATATCATAAACATGTTCCTTGGGTTAGCCTCTATCAAGTTTGTGTTTTTTCGTTATCATAGAATAATCAAAATGGCCGCCACAGCGACCCAAAGTTTATATAGAGTTATAAAAGAAAACGTTAAAAAAGACATCTTCTCTGAAACCGCTTGAAGGATTTTGATGAAACTTAATCACAATGATCTTTGGGTGAGTCCTCCACAGATTTGTGTTTTTAGGGCCTCCAGTCATCCATGATGGCCACCATGGCTAAACTTAGGTCGAATTTAAGGACATTTATCAACTTGTTTTATATTTAGAATTTTGTGATTCTTGGTTTCCAGAAACTCATTACTCAATGGGAGATACAAACAGTCTAAATCTTTTTCTCACAGCAATTTTAAGACTCAATCAGTTCTCAGAAATTACTGAGTTGCAGTATAAAATCATGACGTGATGTCATAATACCAGGATGTGATGTCATAATACCAGGATGTGATGTCATAATACCAGAAAGTGATGTCATGATAGAAACAACCAAATGAAAATATGAATGAAGCATTCTGGTTGGTTCAGTGATAAAAAATTGGACCAATGAAACCTGTTAATTTAACGAGGTGGAGAAACTAAATCCATCCAGAACTCATTGTGTAAAGAGGTTCTTAAAATCCAATCACAAAATTCTAATTATAAAATAATTCTAAAATGAGTTAATAGACTGTTTTTAATGTTGTCAAATTATCTTATATACAGCACAATTTGTAAGAGAAATCATGATGTTTTGTTGTTGTTTACATGACATACATTACAGCTATGTTATGCGGCTGTAGCGCGTTCGCACTGCAAATAATGTGACACCTTAAACTAAATTTAATGTTACTAACATGGATTTTATAAAGTAGGATTTCAAATAAAGATAAATATTTAAGGTGTCGATCTCAACTTATTGTATAATATACCATGCAAGCAACTGGGACTAAATGTTTTACTGTACACAAACACAGTCATTCGATCTCATTTGCATCTATAATACACTAGTGTACGATAAATAATTCATAGCTTTATTTATTATTATTTATTACACCCAGAAGCCATGGTATGTGATAAAAGTAAATTTGAGGCATATTATGATGGGTTTATTTATTATATCATGATAGACCTCCATAAGTCTTCCACATGACCTCCAGCCCCTTTAACCCTTTCGCTGCAACAGACATTGGGTTTTACGACCAGTAAAAACACAGATCAACCTGTACATCATGTGCAGGCTGATTAGGGTTTACCCTGGTAGTCACTCAGTGAGAATGTTTTCCGTAACATTTTTAAATAAAAATATCACCGGAAGATTTGAATTCAAAGTTTAGCAGACAACATTTTAAATTTGGCGGCGAAAGGGTTAATTAGAGTTTTATTGATAAAGTTCTTTGTGAGCTTGACAGTCATGTTTCACATTAGCTTATCTAGATACTGAAAATATTATTTGAAAGAAAATGAAGTTATTTTTCATTTCAGAATTACGACAAAGTCAGCATGCTTATCCGTGGATGTGAGCATTTGACTTATATCCAGTTGTTATAACATCTACTGCAACGATGTTTGAGGGGGCGGTGTCGTACCTTCTCAATCGGTTCCTCGGAAAGTATGTACAGAACCTTGACTCTAGTAACCTCAATGTCAGCATTTTCAAAGGTAAGTCAACGACTAGAAATACAAGTTCTATAAAGACCCACTAGGAGTATAAAAGGGAGGTAAGGCCATTAAATTTTTTTTTGCTAGATTCTCATCCCCGCCCACCCCGAATTTTTAGTGCCGCCCCTAAATTTTTTATTGCCATTAAAAGACCGTTTTGTTCCGCGTATTTTTACGAGCGCCGTAAATTCAATTTTCCGAGACTGCGATGTTCCGTATTATAATGAACCTGTCCTCTATTTGACGCTTCCGTTGTTTCCGGTATACAAGAAGTGTAAAATAATCATATCGAAACACAAACAAATATGGTTTTTGTCATAAGCAGGATTGTGCAAGGCAGTTCCGTAGTGAAGGAATGGTTTGGTTGTCAGTTTCCTGACACAAACTCATTATTAGAACTATACCATGTAATTTATTTCTGGCTCACTGGATAAAGAAGCATCATTACCGTTGGAAAACACCTCGACACGAATGTCAAAGTGTTCGTCGGTCGAAAAATAAAAAATAAAAAATAAAATTCCACCCCCGCCCCTATTTTAACAAAAAGTTGGATGAGAATCTAACAATTTTTTTATAATGGCCTAATGGCAGTTGGAGTATTTTCCCCTTATTTTCAAAACATACTTTTAGGATAGAGCAGGAGCTACAGAACACTTTCTAACTATTCAGCTTTAAAAATGTTATATTCAGACTAGGTGCCATCATATATGGCCTAACATGTGCTAAAAGAGTCATTCTACAGAAATTGCATATTTTCATTTTATAAAAACACAACTATGAATTGCAGAACAGTTTATTTGAAACAAGGTCTGTAGACAATCAAATATTTATGGATGCTGTTTAAACACTTCCCTACACTGAAATGTCATACCCGTTAACAGCAGTTCTTAAAATTGAAAAAATATGAAATAATGAATTGATTCATCTAACTTTTCATAAAAAATAAATAATGTTTTATACATTTTTTTTAGAAAATTTAGATGCTTCCCCCACTCCCACCCCACACACTTCTTCAATTAAAATAATCATACATTCCAAAGTATTAACAGGGAGTAAGTATACAGGGAGAAGAAACAGATCGTTTTGCAGTTTTATGTTGTCGCGCGTGTGTTTCACTACTGTGGCGAAAATGGCTACTTCCGGTAGTTTCGCGCGTGTGTGAAAAACAGCATATTCTTATAAATTATTACACTTACAAACTCAATGAAGGTGCGAAATGTAAACACAAGCAAGGTTATACGCAAGCGTAAAATAGCTGACGAGAGACAAGAAGTTAACATAATAATATATCAAGTCACGGGTGTTAAAACAATATTGAAAAAAATAAATGTTGTCACGGAGACATAAACACGCCACGACCGTTTTTTGTTACATTCTTCCCCATTTTTACCATCAGTTCTTCCTACCAAGCATTTTAAATCAGTGTGGGCGACCTCGCTTTATTCTGTTCAAAAACCTTGACATGCCTTACATATTGATTACAATTACCTTGTAATACGACGTGCTAGAAGTACACATCACCACAGAAATACAATTGTTCACGTGTGCGTTAGAGTGTACATTACCACACATATAAACTGTTCACTGTTACCATGTGTAATTATAAGATTGCATTATCAAAGTGAAAAATGTAAAGGAATAATATAAACCAATGAAAATTTAAAAAAAAGAGGGAAATCAGCAGGCTTGAACCCTACCTTCCTGGGCAATAACACGGCGCCTTGACCAACTGCACTATTGAGGCTTCTGAATTTTTCGTCGCTAATATACTTATAATAGTAATGATTACATGCTACATTTCAGTAGACTGGTTTACGAAAACGTCATTTCAGCAAGAGAAATGGTAACCTTTCAACATTACAAAATATGTGTTTATAACATTCAAGTTTTTCGGACGAGTTCTCTAGGAATTCAAGTTGTAAAGCATGTGTATTGCCACTTACATGAGTCACAGTTCCCTAGGAATTGAAGTTGTAATGCATGCTTATTGTCGGCTACATGATTCACAGTCTGTTAACCATAGACATATTCTAAAGCCATATAAGAGTCAGCTGCCTTCGGCAGCTGAATAAGTATTATTTATTCACATTGTGTCCTCTGATACAAAGCGTGTATTTGTTTGCATGTATAAAAGCACATTTTACCAGACGGTTCCGTGTAACAAAGATGGCGCCACTCTGCGCCAAATAAAAAATGTTGACAGTGCATAACTATTGCAAACGAGATACGAGACTACTATTATTAGGCATTAATAATAACAAAAAGTGAATAGTAGACATATTTATCTTTGTCAAGAAGGTAATTTCATGGTGGTGATTATACTTAGAGAAAGCCTAAAAAGAGGTGATGAAAATGTGCCTTTTGAGATATCAGCTGAAATATTTTATTTTTCAAATAAAAAATGGTGTGGAGCTATTGCAAACGAGATACAAAGTACGGGTTATATTAGGCATTAATAATAACAATAAGTGAATAGTAGACATATTTATCTTTGTCAAGAAGGTAATTTCGTGATGTTGATTTAACAGAAAGCCGTGAAAAAGAGAGTGTAAAAACTGCCTAATTTGAGATGTTGGCTGAAATGTTAACTTTTCAAATATAACGCGCTTACGATCGATTACCTGTATCGATAAAATAGTAAATGGCGGCGTTCTTAATAAGCGCGACAACATAAATCAATAAACTAGAGGGTTTATGAACCCGTTTCTCCTTCCTGTATACTTACTCTGGTATTAATTACTTTAATGTGATATATGGTAAATGGTGTATACTGATGTAACTTTATGTTAAATTATCCTTTATGTCTAAATGAAAGTTTAATTTATTTTTTATTTTATGGTAACAGGAATAACAAAGTAACAGGAATGACAGAATGGAATCCCTTTTTAATTAACCATTACTAATTGAATAGCTAAGATCTTAGTTTAAAATACTGTGGTTAATAGTGAATTATGATGAAATGATTCTTAAAGGGACAGTGTCCGTAACTTTTAGCTTATAAAACACACAATAATTATGTTCGCAAACATTACACACTAAACATTATTCAATATTTACTAATTAAAAGCAAGATTGTTTAACGGAATTCAGTCGCGGTACAAAAAAACAAGAAAATCCACTTCGTGCGTTTGAACTCGCAGCCCAAACTAAAATTACCTTTTCTTTACACTCGCAGTAATAATAGTGTGCATGAGCGTAAAGTAGTCGGACAACGCACACGACTGAGCTAAGCGGGCTATACATATTACGGAATACATACTATGGTCAAAACCTAATGCGCTAATGGCAGTCACGTGATCGCAGAAAAGGTAAATATTGTGGGTCCCACTTTATTTACATATAATAATTAAAACTTTTTTTTTCAAACTCACGGATGTATTCCTACATACTTCTTAGTGTCTATCCTCATGTTTTCATGTATATATTTCACTGAATAAAAGTCAGACAGTTATTTGGTTATGCTCAATATCTGCTTACTTACGGACAGTGTCCCTTTAAAGTTCGCTCCATTATTTCTAAATATAAGTTAAAAATATTTATTTATGGTAACGGGAATGACAAGGTAACAAGAGTGACAAAATGTCATTCCTGTTGCCATGCAATCTTAATTACAATATTTACCCATGAAGAATTTGTTTTAATGTTAATTTTATTGATTTGAATCATTGAAGTTTTTATTGTTAACAGTGTAACATTGATTAATAAAGCATTGTTTAATTATTGCAAGTTTGATTTAAATCAGTGTCAGTACTGTTACTGTGTATGTCAGTCCTGTTACCATCATATAAACTGCAATAATGTTTTCACTAAGAAAGTTAAAAAAATAAAAAATGATAGTTTTCTAAATATTGAGACTTGTTTAATAGGTTTACATATTAAAAAAGTCATAATATTCGATACTACCAAAAATACACCCTTGTTTTGAAAACAATGTCAGCCCTGTTACTATTACAGTGTCATTCCTGCTACTATATCCTTTAAATGAAATTTAAAGGATATGGCACAACTGTAAATGTCTCTTGATAGAAAAGTGATGCTCGTTAATACTTTAAGTAATGTACAGTATATGTGCTATCTAAAGATTAAGTCTTATATTTCTTTTCAGTTATATATCTATATATTTTCAAAATTGTCAATACTGTTACCTGTATATGTCATTGCTGTTACTTTTATCACGGTAACAGGATTGACAGTAATAGGATTGACAAATCGCACATAAATATTCATGTTCAAGGTCATCCTAATGTTTCACTTAACAATTTGAACAACAATCCAACAGATAACCTCAATGCAGACATAGAATATACCTCAAAACTACTAAAAGATTTTATTAACAAACATATTTTTCAGTAACAGTATTGACATAAAAAATGTCTTTCATACATTTTCTTCGGTTCATTTTTAGCTCTGTGTGTGTGTGTAATTCTAAGGTTTATAGTCCGTCCGCCAACGAACACGTCAGGGTATACCTGACGCGATGGGCACAATAGAGTCTGGACTTTCATTTTTTTTTTTTCATTTTTAGCTCTACTGGCCGAAGGCCAGCAGCAGAGCTTATGGGAGGACGAGTTGTCCGTCATCCGTCCGTCGTCCGTCCGCTCTCCGTCTGTTAACTTTTACCTTGTGAACACACTAGGGCCGTCATTATTAATCGGATCTTTATGAAACTTTACCAGTATTTCAATGAAAGCTCGGAAAAGTCCAAAAACCAGCCGGAGCGGATAAGTTTCACTGGAGTTATGGCCCTTGTGCTGAAAAATGCCATATTAAGCCTTGTGAACACTCTATTATTTGATCTTTACCAAACTTGCACAGATTGTTAATATCAGTGAAAGCTTGGACAAGTTTGAAAACCAGTTAAATTGGATCAGTAACACCAGAGTTGTGGCCCTTGTTTTTTCTGAAAAAGGCCATTTTCTACCTTGTGAACACTCTAGCACCTTCATTAAATATTTGATCTTTACCAAACTTGCACAGTTTGTTAATATCAATGAAAGCTCGGACAAGTTTAAAAAAAACAGCGATATCAGACCAGGAACACCAGAGTTATTTGCCCTTGAATTATTGAAAAATGCAGTTTTCAGCCTTGTGAATACTCTAGCGCCTTCACTTTGTATTCGATCTTTCGGAAACATGGCCAGATTGTTGATATCAATGAAAGCTCGAAGGAGTTTGAAAACCAGCCAGATTGAACCAGTAACACCGGAGTTATGGTTATGGCCCTTTTTCAATATATGGTAATGTACACTGGAAACCCAAGAGGTCGTGGGGTCAAATCTCACAAGAGGCATATTTTATTTATTTATTTTTCTCCATAAGAAACCTTGGTTGATGGGTTCAATTTTTAGCTCGACTGATCAGAGATCAGCAGAGCTTATGCCGTGGTGCGGCGTCCGTCGTCCGTCTGTCTGTCCGTAAACTTTTATTTGTAGCGACTACTCCTCTGAAACTACTGGATGGATATTCATGAAACTTTACGGAAATGATCCTAGCAAAAATTCATGTTGATGTGAAATCCAAGATGGCCACCAAAGCTAAAAATAGATTTTTAAAATACAAGTTTGTAGCGACTACTTCTTGAAAACTATAAGTGATATTGATATGGGACTTTTTCTAAAATGATCAGCATGACATGATGTTGGTTCTTGTCAAAAATCGTTTTGATTCGAAGTTAAACATGGCTGCCAGTGGCCATCTTTGTTTACATAGAGTTATATAGTAAAAACTTGTAGCGACTACTTCTCTGAAACTACTTGACGGATGTTCATGAAACTTCACAGGAATGTTGCTCTTGATATCTAGTTGATCCTAGAAAAGTTTCAGGCTGGTCGGAAATTCAAGATGGCCACCACGGCTAAAAATAGATTTAAAATAAATAAATTTGTAGCAACTACTTCTTGAAAACTATAAGTGATATTGATATGGGACGTTTTCTAAAATGATCAGCATGACATGGTGTTGATCCTTGTCGAAATTTATTTTGATTCGACATTAAACATGAGCGCCAGTGGCCATCTTTGTTTGCATTGAGTTTGTATAGTAAACATTTGTAGCGACTACTCCTCTGAAACTACTTGGCGGATTTTCATGAAACTTCACAGGAATGTTGCTCTTGATGTCTAGTTGAGCCTAGCAAAATTTCAGGTCGGCCGAAAATTCAAGATGGCCACCAAGGCTAAACATAGATTTTTAAAAACAAGATTGTAGCGACTTAACTTCTTGAAAACTGTAAGTGATATTGATATGGGACTTTTTCTGAAATGATCAGCATGACAAGATGTTGATCATTGACGAAAATTATTTTGATTCGACATTAAACATGGCTGCCAGTGGCCATCTTTGTTTACCTAGAGTTATATAGTAAAAACTTCAACTTGTAGCGAGTACTCCTCCGAAGCTACTTGACTGATTTTTATGAAACTTCATAGGAATGCTGATCTAGCTATCAAAATCTATCAGTAGAGCTTCAAGGTCATTGACCTCTTGTTTATCATTTATTTATTTTTTTTTAATTTATTTTTTTTAATTAAATTTCTTTTTTTAATTTTTTCTATTTTTAATATTTAAAAAAAAAAAATCCTCATAAGAAACCTTGGTTCTGTTTTCTTAAATTGGGAGCTTAGGGGCTCTTGTTGGATCAGTTTTACATGAGTTCTATGGAAGAACTTCAAAAATCTTCTTCTTTGAAACTACAAGAGTAAAGGTTAATATTTTTTATTTATTTTCAGCTTATGGATCCTCTACCAAGTTCGTTCAAATGGTAACCCTAGGCTCTAATTTGGCCCCGCTCCAGTGGTCATTGTTTTACATAGACTTATATAGGGAAAAACTTCAAAAATCTTCTTCTCTGAAACTATAAGAGTCAAAGGTTTAATATTTTGTATTTAGCATCAGCTTATTGTCCTCTACCAAGTTTGTTCAAATGGTGACCGTGGAGTCAAATTTACACTCAGTTTATGGTCCTGTACCAAGTCTGTTCAAATGGTGACCCTGTGGTCAAATTTGGCTGCCCCGGATCACATGTGAAACTTGGTTTGGTTGTTTATATTAATGAAAGTTTGATTTGTTTTAAAGCCAGGCAAACTTGAGCCAAATTCATCCCTCCCCCATATCTTGGTAATTGAAGACAGTTTATATAAAACTAAATAAGTTTGATATTGCCATATCTGACACACAATCCTTCTATCCCCCCACCCCCTGCCCCCACCCACCCCACCCCACCCCACCATGGACACCATATAGCCAGTAGAGAGATACAGGCCCTCTTGGGCCTCTTGTTTAAAATTCCTTCATGAAATCTTCAGTTACCATTTTTGTTTTAATTCAGGAAGTACTGAATACTGCCATCTACAGCAATTAGTGTGTTTTGTTGTGAGAGGCTTGAACTCCTAATAAACTGCATTTTATGTGCGGTATCGAGAATGACGTAAAATTTACGGATTAGTTATTTCAAAATGAATATCATATTATTGTTTAAGTAATATAATAATGATACTTCTCCACATGAATGTTTGCGGGTAAAATAATTTTAAAAGCAGCAAAAGCTTTTGTAACTTTACAGACAGAAAATATGCAATTTCAGTAGAATGGCTCAAAAAATGACAAAACACCATCCAAACAAACAAGCAGACTATCTGGTGCATTTATGTATTACACAAGCATTTTAACCACATCCGATTATTTCTTGCTAATTAGACCACAGACCACTTGTATGAAAAGGAACCATGGGTACTTCGAGGAGTTGACAATTATTTCTATACTAGAAAAAAGAATTTTAATTTAAACTACCACCTGCTTCATTTTTTTCAAATTTAATTGTGATTAAAAGCACATTTTTGTAAGATTGGAACCTATCACGCAGGTTAGTGATAGTGTTTCTGTGGCAATTAAATGCCCTAGCGACAGCAGCGACACTGTCGCCTCTAGTGTCGCCTCTCGCAATCATGACTAAAGCTTGAACCCTCTGGTTTACGGTAAGCCGATGCATATTGAAAATACAGAAGGAAATAAAATGCGTTGTGGTTTTTTCGTTTATCCAAACGTAAGAGAATTCAACTAAACAGGTTTTTATCTACACCGACCATTTCCACGAGTTTCAAGTGCAAATCATTGAAAACAACACAAATGCTTTTCCCGTGCAAAACAACTGTGTATTGACAGATTTATTGCCATTGGCAGATAACGATACATGTATATATATGTATAGGTAAAATTTTGAACACTGTACTATAAATATAAAAGAAAATAATTGAATTTTAAAAGTGCACACTTTCTTTTGCAACCGAGTATATATTACCTCATTATATAGACACCAAAGTGTTCATAGTTGATATCTATTTGTCACAATGCTGTATTCATATCACTATATTCAATAACCACTTGTAAGATAGTATGCATTGTTTTTTTATATTATGGATTATTTAATCAAATATATTACATGTCAGGTTTAATATGCAGAGAAGAATTTCAAATGTTTACTTGGGTCAAATTCCCAAAAGATCATCCTGAAATGAAGGATTATTTTGAAATGAAAGATAATCTGGAAAATCATGAAATACCGTTATGAAAGATCATCCAGTCATGAAAGATAATCCTGGCATGAAAGATCATTCTGTTCTGAAAAATAATCCTGTCATGAAAGATAATCATGGCATGAAAGATCATCCTGTTCTGAAAGATAATCGTGGCATGAAAGATCATTCTGTTCTGAAAGATCATCCTGTTCTGAAAAATAATCCTGTCCTGAAAGATAATCCTGGCATGGAAGATCATGATGTTCTGAAAGACAATCCTGGCATGACAGATCATCTTGTCTTTGTAGATCATTCTGATTTGAAAGATATCCTCAAAGGTCACCCAGAAAGATCTTTCTGTTCTGAAAGATCATCACTGAAAGATCAGCCTAAACAATCGGTCTATTCTGAAATCAATCTATTCTGAAATCAGTATATTCTGAAAGATCATCCTGTAATGATAGATCATCCTGAAATGAAAGGTCTTTCTGAAATGAAAGATCAGATCATCCTGTTCTGAAAGATCATCATGAAAGATCGTCATGAAAGATCATCCTAAAAGATCATCCTATCATGAAAGATCATCATGAAAGAACTCAATACCCTGCCTGAAGACTTTCAAACTACTTTGTTGCTTTGACTTCCTGATAATGTAGCTTCAATACAGTGCCCTTGCCTTGACATCCTGATAATGTAGCTCCAATACAGTGCCCTTGCCTTGACATCCTGATAATGTAGCTCCAATACAGTGCCCTTGCCTTGACATCCTGATAATGTAGCTCCAATACAGTGCCCTTGCCTTGACATCCTGATAATGTAGCTCCAATACAGTGCCCTTGCCTTGACATCATGATAATGTAGCTTCAATACAGTGCCCTTGCCTTGACATCCTGATAATGTAGCTCCAATACAGTGCCCTGGCCTTGACTTCCTGATAATGTAGCTTCAATACAGTGCCCTTGCCTTGACTTCCTGATAATGTAGCTTCAATACAGTGCCCTTGCCTTGACATCCTGATAATGTAGCTCCAATACAGTGCCCTTGCCTTGACTTCCTGATAATGTAGCTTCAATACAGTGCCCTTGCCTTGACTTCCTGATAATGTAGCTTCAATACAGTGCCCTTGCCTTGACATCCTGATAATGTAGCTCCAATACAGTGCCCTTGCCTTGACTTCCTGATAATGTAGCTTCAATACAGTGCCCTTGCCTTGACTTCCTGATAATGTAGCTCCAATACAGTGCCCTTGCTTTGACTTCCTGATAATGTAGCTCCAATACAGTGCCCTTGCTTTAACTTCCTGATAATGTAGCTCCAATACAGTGCCCTTGCTTTGACTTCCTGATAATGTAGCTCAAATACAGTGCCCTTGCCTTGACTTCCTGATAATGTAGCTTCAATACAGTGCCCTTGCCTTGACATCCTGATAATGTAGCTCCAATACAGTGCCCTTGCCTTGACATCCTGATAATGTAGCTCCAATACAGTGCCCTTGCCTTGACTTCCTGATAATGTAGCTTCAATACAGTGCCCTTGCCTTGACTTCCTGATAATGTAGCTTCAATACAGTGCCCTTGCCTTGACATCCTGATAATGTAGCTCCAATACAGTGCCCTTGCCTTGACTTCCTGATAATGTAGCTTCAATACAGTGCCCTTGCCTTGACTTCCTGATAATGTAGCTCCAATACAGTGCCCTTGCTTTGACTTCCTGATAATGTAGCTCCAATACAGTGCCCTTGCTTTAACTTCCTGATAATGTAGCTTCAATACAGTGCCCTTGCCTTGACTTCCTGATAATGTAGCTTCAATACAGTGCCCTTGCCTTGACTTCCTGATAATGTAGCTTCAATACAGTGCCGTCAGGAGGCACTTGCCTCTGTGTTTTTTGGTGATGAACATTATGTAAGGTACAGTATGGAAAGGGGCAATGCTTTGCAATGCTTTCACCCAACTTTTCAGTGCCGTAGCCATGCTGAGACACCCTTGCCTCGGTGTTTTTTTGCTGGTTTAGCTAAACTATTCTATAACAGTAATGTCATGTTGCTGCACAGGGGGCTGGGGATTCACCTTGGTGTCCTTTAAGGCTTGTCTACGGCCCTGAAATAGAAAATCAGAATTCTCAACAAAAAAAGACACCACTCAATTACCAACAATATTGATTTATACTTTATTATTAATTATTGTCTGTGTCTAAGTCCCTACAAGTTCACACCTGCAGTACCATTAAAGCTCAGCATCACACATCAGACTTCATCATCCAGTTGCCAATGTAGCATGGATCAATCTGTGGTAACCCTTGGGGATTCCCATCTATAACAAATAAATTGTTATTGAATATAACCCTGCAGGAATTCAGTTCCTCTGTTTTATTACAATGTTACAGACTGTTGTGCAAAGAAATCATTTAAACAAGAATGAATGAATGAATGAATGGTGTTTTATGGCATGTCGACACATAAATAGGTCATATTGTGCGCAAAAACCGATGAATCATGAAAGAATGAAGTAGTAATTAAAGAATAATGTAAATGTAACAAACATAGCTAACGTCTTAAAAGCTATTTTTCCCACAAGTCCATTGTAAAAAAGAGGATAACAGTATGTGTTATAAGTAGAGATGATGTATGGAAGGTTGACCACATTATGTGTTATAACATAAGTAGAGATGATGTATGGAAGGCTGACCACATTATGTGTTATAACATAAGTAGAGATGATGTATGGAAGGCTGGTCACAGTATGCGTTATAACATAAGTAGAGATGATGTATGGAAGGCTGACCACATTATGTGTTATAACATTAGTAGAGATGATGTATGGAAGGTTGACCACATTATGTGTTATAACATAAGTAGAGATGATGTATGGAAGGCTGGTCACATTATGTGTTATAACATAAGTAGAGATGATGTATGGAAGGCTGACCACAGTATGTGTTATAACATAAGTAGAGATGATGTATGGAAGGCTGACCACATTATGTGTTATAACATAAGTAGAGATGATGTATGGAAGGCTGACCACATAATGTGTTATAACATAAGTAGAGATGATGTATGGAAGGCTGACCACATTATGTGTTATAACATAAGTAGAGATGATGTATGGAAGGCTGGCCACATTATGTGTTATAACATAAGTAGAGATGATGTATGGAAGGCTGGCCACATTATGTGTTATAACATGAGTAGAGATGATGTATGGAAGGCTGGCCACATTATGTGTTATAACATAAGTAGAGATGATGTATGGAAGGCTGACCACATTATGTGTTATAACATAAGTAGAGATGATGTATGGAAGGCTGGCCACATTATGTGTTATAACATAAGTAGAGATGATGTATGGAAGGCTGGCCACATTATGTGTTATAACATAAGTAGAGATGATGTATGGAAGGCTGGCCACATTATGTGTTATAACATAAGTAGAGATGATGTATGGAAGGCTGGCCACATTATGTGTTATAACATAAGTAGAGATGATGTATGGAAGGCTGACCACATTATGTGTTATAACATAAGTAGAGATGATGTATGGAAGGCTGACCACATTATGTGTTATAACATAAGTAGAGATGATGTATGGAAGGCTGACCACATTATGTGTAATGACATAAGTAGAGATGATGTATGGAAGGCTGGCCACATTATGTGTTATGACATAAGTAGAGATGATGTATGGAAGGCTGGCCACATTATGTGTTATAACATAAGTAGAGATGATGTATGGAAGGCTGGCCACATTATGTGTTATAACATAAGTAGAGATGATGTATGAAAGGCTGGCCACATTATGTGTTATAACATAAGTAGAGATGATGTATGGAAGGCTGGCCACATTATGTGTTATAACATAAGTAGAGATGATGTATGGAAGGCTGACCACATTATGTGTTATAACATAAGTAGAGATGATGTATGGAAGGCTGACCACATTATGTGTTATAACATAAGTAGAGATGATGTATGGAAGGCTGGCCACATTATGTGTTATAACATAAATAGAGATGATGTATGGAAGGCTGACCACATTATGTGTTATAACATAAGTAGAGATGATGTATGGAAGGCTGACCACATTATGTGTTATAACATAAGTAGAGATGATGTATGGAAGGCTGACCACATTATGTGTTATAACATAAGTAGAGATGATGTATGGAAGGCTGGCCACATTATGTGTTATAACATAAGTAGAGATGATGTATGGAAGGCTGGTCACAGTATGTTATAGTATAAGTAGAGATGACGTATGGAAGGCTGGCCACATTATGTGTTATAACATAAGTAGAGATGATGTATGGAAGGCTGGCCACATTATGTGTTATAACATAAGTAGAGATGATGTATGGAAGGCTGGCCATATTATGTGTTATAACATAAGTAGAGATGATGTATGGAAGGCTGACCACATTATGTGTTATAACATGTGTAGAGATGATGTATGGAAGGCTGACCACATTATGTGTTATAACATAAGTAGAGATGATGTATGGAAGGCTGACCACATTATGTGTTATAACATAAGTAGAGATGATGTATGGAAGGCTGGCCACATTATGTGTTATAGTATAAGTAGAGATGATGTATGGAAGGCTGGCCACATTATGTGTTATAACATAAGTAGAGATGATGTATGGAAGGCTGGCCACATTTTATGTGTTATAACATAAGTAGAGATGATGTATGGAAAGCTGGCCACATTATGTGTTATAACATAAGTAGAATGTGGGATCTTTCATAAAAGTGATAGAAGACGCCATTCTGTCTATTCGTTCTTTAATAGGACTTATAAAGTAGTAAAAACCTGAAACAATGAAATAGCCATAAGTAATATGCTTACAACGGAAAACTCCAATTGTCATTTCATAATCTCATCATTTCAATACAAATTAAATACTAAAAACAATATTCTTACCAGCACGTAACAACGGCTTGTAAACATAAAAAGTATATAAATTGTTCATAGGTAGAACATTAACTTTAATGATCATGTCTCTATACAAAGTTTAGTCTCGCGACTTTACTCGGAAACTGCTTGTAGAAGAATGTGGGAAAGATAGAATCCTAGGGCGGGGTTAGTTTTGGAATGGTGCATTCTGGTTATTATTGCACGTGCAGTGAACACTTCTCGTC
This sequence comes from Cyrtodaria siliqua, assembly GCA_037043455.1. Classification (NCBI taxonomy): domain Eukaryota; kingdom Metazoa; phylum Mollusca; class Bivalvia; order Adapedonta; family Hiatellidae; genus Cyrtodaria; species Cyrtodaria siliqua. Next base: position 426,992 of record JAWPHD010000034.1, read on the forward strand.
AATCGAGCTAGCTCTCATACCTCTAAGCTAAGACTACTAAAACCTGTTAATAACAACTCACCTAACTACATACACTTACATATACATGAGTACACACTACACTTACATATACATGAGTACACAATACACAACACATTGGACAATACGGGACATTCACAGTACGGCACACTGTACACCACAAACATACATAAGATGAGTAAGATCAATATTATACATTGCATAGCTCTTAATGGCTTCTAATTCTACATTATAGAATAACCATTTATATTCCTGGAATTAAGATAATGAATACTGAAAATAATACATCTGTTACATATGGAAGGCTGGCCACATTATGTGTTATAACATAAGTAGAGATTATGTATGGAAGGCTGGCCACATTATGTGTTATAACATAAGGAGAGATGATATATGGAAGGCTGGCCACATTATGTGTTATAACATAATAAGATATGATGTATGGAAGGCTGGCCACATTATGTGTTATAACATAAGTAGAGATGATTTATGGAAGGCTGGCCACATTATGTGTTATAACATAAGTAGAGATGATGTATGGAAGGCTGGCCACATTATGTGTTATAACATAATTAGATATGATGTATGGAAGGCTGGCCACATTATGTGTTATAACATAATTAGATATGATGTATGGAAGGCTGGCCACATTATGTGTTATAAAATAAGTAGAGATGATGTATGGAAGGCTGGCTACATTATGTGTTATAACATAAGTAGAGATGATGTATGGAAGGCTGGCCACATTATGTGTTAAAACATAAGTAGAGATTATGTATGGAAGGCTGACCACATTGTGTGTTATAACATAAGTAAAGATGACATATGGAAGGCTGGCCACATTATGTATTATAACATTAGTAGAGATGATGTATGGAAGGCTGGCTACATTATGTGTTATAACATAAGTAGAGATTATGTATGGAAGGCTGACCACATTGTGTGTTATAACATAAGTAAAGATGACATATGGAAGGCTGGCCACATTATGTATTATAACATTAGTAGAGATGATGTATGGAAGATTGGCCACATTATGTGTTATAACATAAGTAGAGATGATGTATGGAAGGCTGGCCACATTATGTGTTATAACATAAGTAGAGATTATGTATGGAAGGCTGGTCACATTATGTGTTATAACATAAGTAGAGATGATGTATGGAAGGCTGGTCACAGTATGTTATAGTATAAGTAGAGACGTTATATGGAATGACACATCTGGAATGGCAGCCGACCACTACTTGGAAGTGGGACTTTGGTGAATAAGAAGAAGACAGAAGCGCTTAGTGCAATTGATTATTCCATTTTGGGCAGAAATGTGAGATTGTGCATACATAATAGAGGGGAAAGCCTGAAGTGACTGTGCCTCCCATGAGTTATGAGTGGTTCTATAAAGATAATCAAAAATGAATGTCTTACACTGTGTCTTTTGTGTTTTATAAATGTGCTTACCAAAATTTACAAGCTCAGTTGGCTACCATATTTCTCTTAATTTGAGTGCCTTTCCTAATAGAGAGAACCCCCACCCCTAACACACACACACACACACCATCTATAAAAAACAACAACAACATATATTAAAACTTCTTTAAAACTCAAAACATTTTCATTTCAATCTTTTATATCCAAAAATTAAATAACAAGAAAATTCATTAAATTGTCAAACTTTTGTTTAAATTTTTATATTTTATAAGTACACCCCTTGGCATTTTGCCCGGGAGCTACTACAAGAGGAAATATGGTATATGTAATATTATTGTATACTTTCATATTGTCCCTTTTAGTTTGCATTGAGCTAAGTGTGCAATATTCTACGATATTGCACACATTGATATTGCACCGGAACTTTTGCTCGTGCTTGCTAAGAGCCGCGAAATAGAAATAAGGAACTAATTTCAAATAAAAATAACGGAATCCTTCCTATAGTGTCAACAAAAAATACGTGTTTTTTTTCAACGTTTTATGGCAGAAATTGATAAAATCATTGAAATGGTCACTCACCCACTGTTTTTAACGTTATCGAATGGTAAACAAACTTTAGAAAATCGCTTAATGTTTTTTTAATGACGTCATCCTACGTCGACGTCGTCTTCGCGCAAAATAATCATCCACACAAATGACAATATAAGAATTCCATCAAAAGCTATAAAAATAACACAAATACAATGAAAAGTAATAGTCATACAATGAACATTGATCGAAAACAATATGAAAGTATACAATAAAAAGGTTATTGAATTTGTATGGCTAAATATTACTTGGAACTCATTGTTTTGGCACAGCACACGACGACTGGCAAGCTCGTCGTCCTTTGCCAAAACAACTCGTTCCAAGTAATATTTAGCCATACAAATTCAATGACAATTGTTTTAGAAATACCATACAGATCTCTATATATATTTTGACAATTTCATATTCATACCTTATATTTACTGTTTAAGTTTGTTGTCATAGTAACCTATTTAGTTTCACATAGCAACTTACAGTTTCACTGAAGAATGCAAACAATGTAAAATTTGATACTTGGCAAAAATCTATACAATTGCCAAGTTATTGAAAGAACAGCTATATCTTGAAAATGTCAACATAGCAAATATTGCATAGCAATAGCAAAAACCATTGCTTAAACGAAATGTAAAATGCCAATGGAGCAATATGCTTTCTTTAAATTCTGAATAAAACTTTGTAACAAAGACATTAAAAAAAAAAAATCAAATCAAGTGGCAGTGTTGCGGTAGATTTCAGATGTAGCAAGCATTTTAATGAGGATTGAGAGTCAATAAATGCAGATTTAAGGACAGAACCATAGCTTTGACGCGCCCATTGACGTCATGTTTTAAATTTTTACGTTTTGATTAACAAAGATCTTTGTTTTTGCTCTGCATTTCAGTGATGAAACAAGTATGGATGTAGAAATTTTCAACATCGGATGTTAAAGGGACACACGGCAATCTTGTTTTTTTTCAAAACTCGCAGCATCCCGTTAGTTTTTCTACATAACTCGCGTTTGTTCAATCATTAATCATTAATTATAAGAATAGTTTAAAGCAAATTGGTTTTGCATATTATTAACTGTTGATTATATTGCACAAATAATATATTTAAACCTGTGGAAAAGACCTTTTGAAAACTAAAACTGTTATTTAATCATAAGCAAAGTTAAAATTATACTGTCATCTAGATGCTAATTTTAAATTTCAATAAAAAACCCAAGATTGCCGTGTGGCCCTTTAAGAAGTCACTTTAATAACCAGATTTTGCAGACTTTCATAAAGTATTAAAATAGTGGTTGTTGTAAATTAAAGGGTTCTGTTTTGGGGTAAAATTCACTGCTGCTCCATTGAACGCATACATGGGTAACCATGACAATGAAATATACAAGTAAACACTTTCATACATAAGTACATTTACATTTAATGTATACACTTTATTAAATATTAATATTTCCGATTTATATGTGGAAAAATAAAGGTCTAAAACTTTTGGGACAACCCTCTTTTATAAACCAGTAAATCTCGTGCCCTCAGACATCCCTTGAGAAATTCTCTACTTGTGAACAATGGTGGAGGGACTTCAAACCATCAAATTAAACACACACACACATGCCGTCTCAGACAGTCAGGAAATATGGACTCAATAATTTGAACAGTCTATTACTGTGAATTTTTCTTGTGTCAGTAAATGTTCGTCAAACTTGCCCAAGCACATTTAAGAAACAACCTGCAATATATTTAAACTCATCTTTATAGCCTCTTATTCTCATCAAACCTGGCATCAAGGTTGCCTAATCACAAGGAACAACTAGCAATATATCAAAATCATCTGCAGTCATTGTCAACTCTTTGTGTTAAATTGCTGGAAAAGTATGGATAATGTAATTTACTTAAAACGTCTCCATGCAATAAAACATCATTCCTGTGAAGTCTTCTTCCCATAGGAGTTAGACATGCTATACATATTTTGCTGAAAAAGCGAAAGTGTTTTTCTTCGTTTTTTACTGCAAAATCAATATATTCCTTCTTTAATACACTTAAAAATCTCTCTTTTTAATTTGAAATCTTTAACTATTCTTCAGGTGATGTAGAGCTAACAGCCTTGCAACTCCGACCAGAGGCTCTGGTGAGTACACATGCACTTTTGTTTTTTCCTGGTTGTTATGTGTTCGCATTGGTATATATTACTCCCTTAAAGACATTTTTAAGCTTTGTTATAAACTTAAGCAGTGAACCCACCATTCCAACATGGGGATGGGAATTCCAGTTCCAGCCTGGGGGTGGAAGTCCTCATTCCAGCATAAGGATGGGACTCCCCATTCCAGCATGAGGATGGGAGTCCCCGTTCCAGCATGGAAATGGTAGTCCCAATTCCAGCATGGGAATGGGCCTGCTGTTTCACCTACAGCTCTTGTCAGATGGAGATTAAAATTTGGTATATAAAGCACATGCATTGAAGATTCACGTGTTGTTTTGGCATTTTGGTTGTATTATCTTTGGAGATTTTATTCCCCTTTTCAGTGCTTTTTTAAAGGGTAGAGGAAGAGAACAGCAAAACACTTTAAATTTACTTTTATATAAGCCTTATGGCCTGTTTTAATAGTATCTTATTGTTTGTAACATATTCAATTTGCAGGTAAAATAGTGCACTGGCTAACTTTTGTGACATCTGCCTTTGCGTAATATTCTTTTATGTGATTCAAATGCTCAGAGCCCTGACCAAAACTAATCTGACAAGAACGATAAGGAATATTGGAAAATACTTAGACGTACATTATTCAGATTTATTTTTTCAGAGCGATATGATTATATAGGATAAAAGAACATGAAAAAGACAAGCTGAAAAAATGATTAATGAGGAGAAATACTAGAAAGAAAAAAGCCCCAGCTTATCTGCTGTAAATATAAAAATATTGTATAGCAAACTTCTTTAGTTATTTGTGGAGTTATGCCCCTTTTCTGTGTATATTTAATAGGAAAATCTCCATCTAACTTCTCCGGTTTTCTTTGATATTGATGTTATTTTGAGGAGTTATGCCCCTTTTCTGTGTATATTTAACAGGAAGATCATTTCCAGCTAACTCCTCCAGTTTTCATTAAGATTAATGTTATTTTGAAGAGTTATGCCCTTTTCTGCGTATAGACAATAGAAAGATCTTGTCCTGCTAATTTTTTCCAACTAATTTCCATTCATGCTAATGTACTGTCTTAATGCTCTGTCTTAAACTGTGAAATATGCACATTTAAGACCTGTTTATTTGATTATTCATAGTGTCAACACATTTTTGCCAGCTTGCAAAACACAAAAGCAACTGTAAATGAATTCTAGGCATTTGCATAAACTGTTTTGGTAATTGCCAGTTATTGAACTTGAAAGTTTCTGCTCACACTTATTTGTCAGACACAGCTTCACAGCTTCATTCGACTGCCAAAGGCTGCTGTCTCCAGCCTGTGTCATGCTGCATGCTATAGTTACAATGTTTATATTAAAATTGACCCAGTCAAATAGTATAGAACAGAAATACGCTGAATAAACTATAACTTCCGAGTATTAAAATAGTCGGATTCCAGTCTCACGGAAATCAACCATTTGCAACATATGTGGGGCCCTGGCACATATTTATCTATGGGATTCATATGTGGGCCCTAGCACAGCTTTATCTAGGGGATTCATATGGGATTCCTGGCACATCGTTTTCTAGGGGATTCATATGCGGACTTTAGAACAACTTTCTGGGGGATTCATATGTGGGGCCTTAGCACAACTTTATCTAGGGGATTCATATGTGGGCCCTAGCACAGATTCGTCTAGGAGAATCATATGGGGCGGACCCTAGCACAGATTTGTCTAGGGGATTCATATGTGGGCCCTAGCACATCTTTTTCTAGTGGATTCATATACAGACTCCACCACAACTTGTTTTGGGATTCATAGGTGGGCCCTAGCACAACTTTTTCTAGGGGATTCATAGATGGGCCCTAGCACAGCTTTTTCTAGGGGATTCATAGGTGGGCCCTAGCACAACTTTATCTAAGGGATTCATGTGGGACTCTAGCACAGATTTGTCTAGTAGGGGATTCATATGCAGATTCTAGCTGAACTTTCCATATGTGGGCCCTAACACAACTTCATCTAGTGGATTCATATGTGGGCCCTAGCACAGCTTTTTCTAGGGGATTCATAGGTGGGCCCTAGCACAACTTTCTAGGGGATTCATATGTAGGCCCTTTCACAACGTTTATCTAGGATATTCATGTGGGGACCCAAGCACTGATTTGTCTAGGAGATTCATATGTGGGACCTAGCACAGCTTTGTCTAGGGGATTCGTATGTGGGGCCTAGCACAGCTTTGTATATGGGATTTGCATATGGGGCCTTGCATAGCTTTGTATAGGGTATTCATATGTGGGCCTCAGCACAGCTTTGTCTAGGGGGATTCATATGTGGGGCCTAGCGCACCTTTGTCTAGGGGATTCATATGTAGGCCCTAGCACAGCTTTGTCTTGGGGATTCATATGGTGGGCCTAGCACAGCTTTGTCTAGGGGATTCATATGTGGGCCGTAGCACAACTTTGTCTAGGGGATTCATATGTGGGGCCTAGCACAACTTTTTCTAGGGGATTAGTATGTGGGGCCTAGCACAACTTTGTCTTGGGGATTAGTATGTGGGGCATAGCACAACTTTGTCTAGGGGATTCATATGTGGGGCCTAGCACAACTTTGTCTAGGATATTCATATGTGGGCCATAGCACAACTTTGTCTAGGGGATTCGTATGTGGGGACTCTAGCACAGATTTGTCTAGGAGATTCATATGTGAGGCCTAGCACAACTTTGTCTGGGAGATTCATATATGGGCCCTAGCACATTTTTGTCTAATAGATTCATATGTGGGGCCTAGCATAACTTTGTCCAGGAAATTCATATGTGGGGCCTTGCACATCTTTTTCTAGGGGATTTATATGTGGGACCTAGCACAGCTTTGTCTAGGGGATTCATATGTGGGGCCTAGCACAGCTTTGTCTAGGGATTCATATGTGGGGCCTAGCACTTCTTTGTCTAGAGGATTCATATGCAAACACTAGCACAGCTCTTTCTGGGAGATTTATATGTGGACCCAGCACAGATTTGTCTAGGAGATTCATATGTGGAACATAGCACATATTTTTCTGGGAGATTCATATGCAGACCCTTGCGCAGTTTTTTTCTGGGAGGTTCATATGCAGACCGTAGCACATATTTTACTGGGATATTCATATGCAGACCCTAGTACAGATTTTTCTTGGAGATTCATATGCAGACTCTAGCACAGATTTGTCTGGGGGATTCATATGCAGGCCCTAGCACATATTTTTCTGGGGGATTCATATGCAGGCCCTAGCACAGATTTGTGAGTGGATGGGGATTCATATGCAGGCCCTAGCGCAGCTTTTTTTGGGAGATTCATATGCAGGCCCTAGCACAGATTTTTCTGGGGGATTCATATGCAGGCCCTAGCACAGATTTGTCTGAGGGATTCATGTGCAGACCCTAGCAAAGATTTTTCTGGGGGATTCATATGCAGGCCCTAGCACAGATTTGTCTGGGGGATTCATATGCAGACCCTAGCACAGCTTTTTCTGGGGGATTCATATGCAGGCCCTAGCACAGATTTGTCTGAGGGATTCATATGCAGACCCTTGCACAGATTTTTCTGGGGGATTCATATGCAGACCCTAGCACAGATTTTTCTGGGGGATTCATATGCAGGCCCTAGCACAGATTTGTCTTGGGGATTCATATGCGGAGCCAAGCACAGATTTGAGACAGCCTTGCTTTCATATACATACAGAAGGCATGTTATCTATGAGTGAGATCTTTAATTAAGGATATGAACTTTCAAACAGTTATCTGTTGACACTTATGATTTAATTAGCTTGTATTTTGTGGAATTATTGATAAGGCAAAGTATGTCCCCTCTATTTATGGTTATGATATTATTGATTGGTATATTATGATTACTTTCTGTAGTTATTATAGGCTCATACAGGTAAAAGTAAAATAATTAGTTATTACTGGCTCATACAGGTAAAAGTAAAATAATTAGTTATTACTGGCTCTTGTAGGTAAAAGTAAAATAATTAGTGAATTAAGAGATAACCGTGCTAAGATTTTCTGAGACGGTATGTGTTTGGTTTTATGGTCTGAGAATTCCTTTTACGGTGTTTAAAATTTAAACAATGTTTTGCAATTTAATCAAAACCATGCTAAGATTTTCAATCTGAGACAATATGTGGTTGGTTTTACGGTCTGAGAATTCCTTTTACGGTGTTTAAAATTAAACAATGTTTTGCAATTTAATCAAAGTTTATAATAAATTTCCCAATTAGATTTAAAACTAAGAAAATCAGCCATTTTTTTCAATGTAGTGACATATGAGTACTAAGTTAGCAAACAGAAGATTGACTATGACTGAGTTAGCAGCATCCTGGGACGCTTCAAGTATAAGCAGATATGACTCCACATTGAGACGACTGATCTGGCTGGTCACAAGGCAATAATCCTGCCAAGATACCATAAACATCTAGTGTTTGCTACACACCAGAACTGGACCCGAGTGGATTGGTCATGTGTATTGTGGTCAGACGAGAATACACTGAACGACTTCAAAAACGCAACAGGGAAATAAACAAAGATAACTGACATATTTCAATAGTTAATTTCATTTATTCTATTTAACAATTCTACAGCTGATTTGCTGAAAATTTCATTCAAATTGATCAACAATAAACTTGTTAAATTCAGAGCATAACTGTGAGTACGACCCCCAATAGCAAAAGTCACAAAACTATAACCCGGTATATCCCAATATGCGTAGGAGATGTCAGGCGTGCATTGCCGCTAATGGTGGATATTGTGACTTTTGCTTCTGTGGGTAGTACTGTTATATAATGAATTCAACAAGTTTAATGCTGGAAATTTCATTAATTTGAATGAAATTTTCAGCAAATCAACTGTAGATATGTTTAGATAGAATAGATGAAATTAAAATTTAATTTCTATTGAAATATGTCAGTTATCTTAGTTTATTTCCCTGTTGTGTTTTTAAAGTCATTCAGTGTAAGTTTACTCTATTCCAAATTAATAGATTTTTAAAAAATAAGTTTGTAGCGACTACTTCTTGAAAACTATAAGTGATATTGATATGGGACTTTTTCTAAAATGATCAGCGTGACATGATGGTTATCCGAGTTGAACATTATTTTGATTCGACGTTAAACATGGCTGCCAGTGGCCATCTTTGTTTACATAGAGTTATATAATGAAAACTTGTAGCGACTACTCCTCTGAAACTACTTGACGGATTTTCATGAAACTTCACAGGAATGTTGCTCTTGATGTCTAATTGATCCTAGCGAAATTTCAGGTCGGTCGGAAATTCAAGATGGCCACCACGGCTAAAAATAAAATACTTCCTGAAAACAAAATCAATCAGTAGAGCTTCAAGGTCATTGACCTCTTGTTATTACTTGTATTCCTTAAACAGTTTTGAATGGGTTGTTCCCAAACTTCATACACACAACAACTGATGACCTTATGTCCCTCTACATCACGCATTGTTGATTGCTAAATTTAGTACAGAATTAGGCCCTTTGTCCGTCCGTACATCTGTACGTCCAAAAAACTTGTGTCGCGTGATCCTATATAACTATTTAACCCATGGTCGCCAAACTACAGGAATGTTGACCAGCAAGTGAAGATGCGCGACTGGGTTTTCGTTTTTATTTTGGACCAAGAACAACGGAGTTATGGCCCTTGACTTGGCCAAAATAGGGGCTGAAAAACTTGTGTCGCGTGATCCTCCGTAACTATTTAACCCATGGTCACTAAAACGTTACAAGAATGTTGACCAACAAGTGAAGATGTACTCCTGATTCTTTTGTTTTTAGACCAAGAACCGCAAATAGGGGCTGAAAAGCTTGTGTCGTGCCCTCCATTACTATTTAACCCATGGTTGTCAAACTTTACAGGAATGTTGATCAGCAAGTGAAGATGCAGCACACCTAAGTTGAACCTGTTTATCAGTGTTTATGTTCATTATCAAAATGCTATGGCAAAGTGACCCAAATGGGAGCATCCGTGTCCTATGGACACATTTCTAGTTTATCCTTTGGTCATGCATTTTTGGCAGCTTGATTTGCTGACCTCTGCCTCATAGATTCGTATAAAATGGACACTCTAATGAGATTCTCTATAAATTATATGCTTTAATTTATGAAGTAATTAGGAAAAAAACACTTACACTAATTTATAGAAAATCACAGGCGGTTTGATTACTTAATGGGATTGGATGCAATTTGGAGGAAGTTATGAGTCAGTCTGTCAATTGGAATACAAATAAAACCATCATTATGTGTTTCAAAGTTATATTAAAAGTGCATTTGCAATAAATTGAGATACTAATTGATTGCATTATAGTTTATAGAAGGAAGTTTGGTTTAGGTGACTCCTCCTTGAGTTTTTGTTGTTAAATCATTGTTATTAATTCATATGTGGTTCATATTGCTATAGGTTGTGAGTATATAGTTATACTGGGTTTGATTAAAAGAGATGCTTCATGAGTTCTTCTCATGAACGAGCGTTATGATGCCAGTAAATGAAAACAGGATATTTTTATTTAAAAAATATATAAATATATATATATATATTGTTTTCATAATGTTTATACATAGGACTGTAGATAGACTGAAACATTTTATGGGTACAGGACATAAGACAAAATTAAATGTGAAAGGGATTTGGTGACAGTTTCAAGATTACGATAGTGTACAAAGCATCATTATTACAACTAGAGGCAATTTGAGCTATCTGTATACAGAAAAGGAATTTCTTACACATAATACCAAAAATTAATTAGTGTAATTGTCATGTATAAATAATTACACTGTGTAATTATCGTGTAAGCAGGACTCGAAATTGGCACTAGTCAGGTAGCCCGAGCCTAGTAAAAATGCTGCTGGGCTACCAAAGGTTCGTGTCTGGGTAGTCCGATGGACTAATAGTCGTACCATCATTAAAGGTCATATGGCAACTTTCCAGCTTCCATTGGTGGAGGAAGACCCCAGGTGCCCTCCGGACAATTTTCGTGCATGGGCGGGCACCTGGGTAGAATCACCGACATTCCACAAGCCAGCCGGATAGCTTCCTCACATAAAGATTCCTAGGCACATGAGGGATCGAACCCACAGGGGTGAGGGGCAAGCGATTTCAAGTCAGAGACTCTAACTAATCGGCCACAGACGCCCCTTGTTCAAATAAGAAATAATTGATATATCGACATATTGTGTAGTGACAGCACTTTTTTACCTAACCTTTTCTAAAAACCTGATATTTCCAGTTTCAATAAATGCCTATAGGGCATTATTATTGCCTCAGTAATCAAAATGAGTGTTTACCGTATTATTTTTAGCAAAGTCTTGAGTAATTGCGATGTCGCTGAGTAATTGCACGAGATAATCGTGAGATTCCCGTGCAATTACTCAATCACTGATAACTGGACGTGTATTTCTTATTATTATTAATTTATTATTAATAGAAAGAATTTTGCTGAATGTTATCAGTGTTTATCTTCAAAAAATGTTATGTTTATTTGATGCAAATATATGACCCGAAATTGTGAAATTTGTATAATGTGGAAATAATACACAGTTGTCGGTTATTCCCGAGGCTTATACCAAAATCCCGAGGCTTATACCAAAAAACAATGATTGTTTTGTTTGTTAGTTGTCGGAGAAGGAGTATTAAGGGAAATATACTTTTCTGTTGAATATTATATAGGGCTAATAAATTTTGACCAGGTCTAGTGATTTTACGCAACTACTAGATAGGTGGTCTAGTAAACTAAAAATGTTAATTAGTGTAATTATCATGTATAAATAACTAGTCAGTTATAGGACTGTCCCGAAATCATGTAGTAGTTACCACTCAGCTCAAGTTACATGATAATCAGCTTGGTGTCGGCATAACCCAGCATGAGGTCAATAAAATGGCATAAATCACCTAACATGCCAGCTAATGAACTAAAACTTTGTCCATGCAGAATTAATGTTAGAAGTATATATCACTGCCTTATCTATATTTGCAGATAGCATTTTGTTAAAACCAATTTATTTCAAATTGTGTTAAATGTGCCTATCTGCTGTCAGATAATTGATGCCCTGCTGTATTTTACATGGGTATTTTATTGCTCTGGGGTCAGTTAATTACATGGATGAATTATAATGATTCTCAATAAACAGAGAAATCCCGGGACAGTCCTATAACTGTAGTTGTGCCTTTGAAAACCAATAAAAATGCTCTTCTGTGTTCCTGAAATGCACCGTTTCACTTGTCCAGATACAAAATACTCAGGGATATGCTCAGTTGCAGGCAATATTTTCTTTTCACAACACACCTGAGCTCTATGGAGAATATGTAATTTCAATACAGTATAGCCTGGAAGCATTATACCAACCATTTGTAGCATGTAAAGTTAATTTATTACTGCAATGTACTCTCATATGTTCATTTATCAGTACAATCTGCCCTTGGCTGCTGGATCAATACAAATATTGCAATTAAACTGATGCATATTGAACATCCTGTTATGATCCAGAGCAGTATTATGTTTCATTGTTTCGGTTGTTATTGATTCATTTGTTCCTAATTATTTCGACAAAAACAAATTGGTTGTATATAGTTTAAACTTATTTATTTTATATGCATGAACTTAGTCCCTCCCGATGTCTTCCTGGGTAGAATCAGTACTAAGTCTTGCTCAGGGACAAAACACATGATTACGGTAATGGCGGTGATGGAACCTACGACTTTTTGATTATGGGTCCAATGCTCTACCACTAGACCACAGCGCTGGTGGTATTATGAATATGATTTGATCTACATTTCGGGTCCTATATTTCTTGACCAGATGTATTTATGCCATGATATGTGTGCTAATAAATCTAAGGCCATCCTTAAACATTCTTGGTTTGCTGTACTCGGACACAAACAGTTTTAAGTTGGTAGGTAGATAGGACTTTTAGTGAGTAGGTCGGAGCACAGCAAACATTTTTTTTAAAGGGTCCTCCAAATTGAAAAATAAAGTGATTTTAAATGAAAGCTTATTATAATAGAATGTCAATGTCATCGTCCGTTTTCTCAAAAACCGTTGATAAATGCAAGTTTTACAGGTATGAAGTTTACCTGTACACAAAAAAAACTGGTGCGCGTTCGATCTTCGGAAAATGACGTCATAAGGGGGTTGACCAATCACATCTTCCGTACAAACTACCTAATTTACGTAATCAATTATGGCGCGTATCTATGTGTAAACAAACCGTTACTCTTGTTGGATGTTCATTTTTCTCATATAGCCTAAGTGTTTTAAACCCTGGAATATTATTGATGTGTTCGTGACTTCATCATGGTGAAAAGGTGCTCATTAAGCTTTTGTAGAAAAAGTAAACACTGGAAGGCATTTAAGTCTACACACATTTCCATGTGGCCGTCATCGAACTAAATGGATTGAACTTGTTGTTTTGCAAAACCGTGTGAAATGGAATTTTTCAGAGCACTCTCGCATATGTTCGGACCATTTTACTGAGAAAGATATTGATGACTCTTATGTAACGAAAAAGAGATTACCGTATTTACTCAATAAGTACGGACACTTTAATTCCGGACACCTAATTAATTGAAGGAAATAATAAAACTAGTGTTCGGACATATTAAGAAATCAATCTTATTTCAATAGTTTTGATGGTTTTATAAATTCAGACATCGGGAAAAGATTAACTATTCGCCGAAAATGACAGGTTAAAATTACGATCAACGACTTCTTCTAATTGCTGATTGCATCTAGATAATTACCAACAGAGGCAGCAGAGTATACTTCAATGAATTTAATTGTAACTTGTTTGATGCAATTAAATAAAAAAAAATTGATCGTGATTTTTTACTATTATTAACGAGACATTTTGAAACAATTACATTATTACTGACCCATGCTATAAACATCCATATAAATTCTGTGTAATCAGTCAGGCGCGTGTTGAAACAATTGTTTAAACCAGGTAAAACCATTCCAATGTAGGTGTTACGGGTTGTTTTGTAGGGGCGTCAGTGGCCGAGTGGTAAGAGTCTCTGACTTGCAAATACTTGCCCCTCACCGCTGTAGGTTCGATCCCTCACGGGCCTAGGAATCTTTATGTGAGGAAGCTATCCAGCTGGCTTGCGGAACGTTGTTGGTTCTACCCAGGTGCCCACCCGTGCATGAAAATTGCCCGGAGGAGCACCTGGGGTCTTCCTCCACCAGTAGAAGCTGGAAAGTCGCCATATGACCTTAGCTGTTGGTGCGACTATAAAATCCAATTCAATTCGGGTAGTTTTGTGTAGTACAATAGGCATGGCATGCTTTATTTTTTAGCTTCGATTTGAGGAATAACATGATGGTCCAATTAAATGGACAAAGAACACGACTATTTTATAATTTTAATTTATTTTCTGCAATACCTTGTATGTTATTATTTTGTAATAAAATAAACAACATTTTTAAAAACTGCATTGTCTCATTATTCATTAAAGTTCATTGCTACATTTCAAACAAATATAATAATTTAATATAATAAACTAAATGTCATAATTGTTCATTAGTTCATTGTTTACACATTTTTTATTAGTTCACTGTTGTGGATTGAATCGCATATAGCCCAGTATACTATTACACAGTCCGCACTAGCCAGCATATAACTACACTTGTGACTAGAACGTGACAGTTCCACAGATCAAACAGTGTACCGCTCTCACCGCAAAATTCAAAGGAATAACCCACTCTACCCGCGTGTAAAGTGTGTCTCGGTGTACTGATTTCACAGGTTTTACAGTTTGCCCAAGTTGAGTACCGTAATTTTAGACAGTTTATAGAATAGCCGAATTATTACCAATAAGTGATAATTAATGGATTGATTTTTGTAATTACCGTAAACAACGAAGGCGAGATTGCCCCGAACATCACAATTAAAAATACTTACCATAGAATGTTAATTTACCGTTCCCTCTCAAAATATTCGGACATTGGCAAATATGAATTAATTTTGGAAAGTTATATTTCCGGACACCAAAAAAAATAATTATTTTACCCCGTCCGAACTGATAAGAGTAAATACGTAGGTATCGAAAACTTAAAACCAATGCTGAAACCTGACGCAATTTCCCCGATTCTCCGATTTGCAGACCCACAGACGGAGACACATTCACAGGAAGAAGACATTGAAGAATCCAATACCATTAGTTTATTTGTATTATTCGTTTATTGTTTTCATTTATACTCTCAAAATAAAAGTGGATGGGGTAAAAAAAATGTGTTCAACATTTTCCACTTCGCTCGCATTGTTTACTTTGTTTGTGTCTGCCATTGTGGTTTCTAATGAACCATGGGTAATGCGTGACATCAACAGGGGTTTTCCATTCGGCTGTTTCCGTGAAACCTCAGTTACGTTTCCGTGACAGGTGTGTATTAGGGGCAAATGTGCCGTATGGATTCGTGATATACCGATGAACGAATAGGTTTACGATGTTGACCGAAGTATTTTTAGAAACTGCTAATCATTATCTTTGTAATACAAAGGGAAGTTATTTCAATTTGGAGGACCCTTTAAGGATGGTCTAATAAAGACATGACCAGGTTAATACTATGAAAGAATTATTTGATAAATAAATACTGAAGCAACAAAAACAAAAAAGAGAGAAAAGTAGCAGACTCGGGTTTTATTGAGTCTGCTCATAAGAGGTAATATAATGTGTAACACTTCTCAAACCTCCTAGATCCGACTTAAGCGTTATTCTACTTTAAAGCTAAAAGAATGAGCTTGATGATCCCAAAGGAACAGTAAGTAATAACATTACTGATTTGTATCGGTCGACTTTTTACAACCGCCACACAGCATTAAACAAAAATTAATATGCTAGTGTGAATGTCAATAAATACTGAAAAGGGGATCCCTTGAAAGCAACAACAAAATTGATGTCGGTCAATGATTTATTATAATGTTCTTGTTTACCAACGCAGTTGCTATTGTTGCACAATCAAAAGAATTTACAATAACAAATCTCGATTATGTATTCTATATTGTAAACTGTGAGATGTTTAGAATGTTGCTTGTATGATCCATGGATTCTTGGGTTGTGCCCACATGCACACCTTGATCATAAGACCATCTGAAAAGCATGGATATGCTACCACCAGTTGATGCATAACAATTAACAATTTTGCAAACAATTTGTCCTTAGTACATGGCAATATCAAAAGTTTGCTGCCACCTTAGTACATGGCAATATCAAAAATTTGCTGCCTCCTTAGTACATGGCAATATCAAAAGTTTGCTACTGCCTCCTTAGTATGTGACAATATCAAACGTTTGCTGCCCCCTTTGTACATGGCAATATCAACATTTTACTGCCTCCTTAGTACATGACAATATCAAAAGTTTGCTGCCTCCTTAGTACATGGCAATATCAAAAGTTTGCTGCCACCTTAGTATATGACAATATCAAAAGTTTGCTGCCACCTTAGTACATGGCAATATCAACATTTTACTGCCTCCTTAGTACATGGCAATATCAAAAATTTGCTGCCTCCTTAGTACATGGCAATATCAAAAGTTTGCTACTGCCTCCTTAGTATGTGACAATATCAAACGTTTGCTGCCCCCTTTGTACATGGCAATATCAACATTTTACTGCCTCCTTAGTACATGACAATATCAAAAGTTTGCTGCCCCCTTAGTACATGGCAATATCAAAAGTTTGCTGCCACCTTAGTATATGACAATATCAAAAGTTTGCTGCCCCCTTAGTACATGGCAATATCAAAAGTTTGCTGCCACCTTAGTATATGACAATATCAAAAGTTTGCTGCCACCTTAGTACATGGCAATATCAAAAGTTTGCTGCCACCTTAGTATATGACAATATCAAAAGTTTGCTGCCACCTTAGTACATGGCAATATCAAAAGTTTGCTGCCTCCTTAGTACATGGCAATATCAAAAGTTTGCTGCCTCCTTAGTACATGGCAATATCAAAAGTTTGCTGCCTCCTTAGTACATGGCAATATCAAAAGTTTGCTGCCACCTTAGTACATGGCAATATCAAAAGTTTGCTGCCACCTTAGTACATGGCAATATCAAAAATTTGCTGCCTCCTTAGTATATGGCAATATCAAAAGTTTGCTGCCACCTTAGTACATGGCAATATCAAAAATTTGCTGCCTCCTTAGTACATGGCAATATCAAAAGTTTGCTGCCACCTTAGTACATGGCAATATCAAAAATTTGCTGCCTCCTTAGTACATGGCAATATCAAAAGTTTGCTGCTGCCTCCTTAGTATGTGACAATATCAAACGTTTGCTGCCCCCTTTGTACATGGCAATATCAACATTTTACTGCCTCCTTAGTATATGACAATATCAAAAGTTTGCTGCAACCTTAGTACATGGCAATATCAAAAGTTTGCTGCCACCTTAGTACATGGCAATATCAAAAGTTTGCAATATCAAAAGTTTGCTGCCACCTTAGTACATGGCAATATCAAAAGTTTGC
The DNA here is from genome assembly GCA_037043455.1 of Cyrtodaria siliqua. Taxonomy (NCBI): domain Eukaryota; kingdom Metazoa; phylum Mollusca; class Bivalvia; order Adapedonta; family Hiatellidae; genus Cyrtodaria; species Cyrtodaria siliqua. The sequence goes on from JAWPHD010000034.1 coordinate 444,620, forward strand.
TGCCACCTTAGTACATGGCAATATCAAAAGTTTGCTGCCACCTTAGTACATGGCAATATCAAAAGTTTGCTGCCACCTTAGTACATGGCAATATCAAAAGTTTGCTGCCTCCTTAGTACATGGCAATATCAAAAGTGTGCTGCCCCCTTAGTACATGGCAATATCAAAGTCTGCTGCCCCTTTAGTACATGGCAATATCAGAAGTTTGCTGCCCCCTAAGTACATGACAATATCACCACATAGTTGATACAGTTCAATATCAAAATTATGCCACCCAGTTGATACTTGACAATATCAATTGTTTCCTGTCCCATTTAAAGGGACATTGTCCGTAAGTAAGTATAACCAAAAATCCGTCTGACTTTTATTCAGTGAAATGTATACATGAAAACATGAGCATAGACCCTAAGAAGTATGTAGTAATACATTCGTGAGTTTGAAAAAAAAGAAGCTGTAATTATTATTTGTAAATAAAGTGGGACCCACAATATTTACCTTCTCTGCGATCACGTGACTCATTAGCGCATTAGGTTTTCACCATAGTATGTATTGCGTAATATGTATAGCCCGCTTAGCTCAGTCAGGAGTGATGGACAACTTCACGCTGACGCTCATTATTATTACCTCGAGTGTATTTTTAGTTTGGGCTGCGAGTTCAAACGCCCAAAGCGGTTTTTTGAGTCGCCATGCATGAGCATGGCTGACTCTTTGGAGTCGTGTATACTGCAATTTCTGAATATGGAGTTTTCGGTTGAGGAGCTTTACCGTTTTCGACAATGTAGTCCCCTTTAACTGCCTCAAACACAACTTAATTTGATAAGGTGACTGACATGAACGTTATGTATACCGAGTAATATAACTACTGATTGTGAAATAATGAAATAATTGTAATTGTATACAGTATAAACGTGTCTTTTTTGTAGATTTACCGAAATATTATGCACATTAATACACCAGTTTTCGGACGAGGAGCTTTACGCACTTCGAGAATGTACTTAGAGAATGTAGTTCCTTTAACTGCCTCAAGTATAACTTAATTTCATAAGGTGACTGACATGAACATTATATATACCGAATAATATAACTACCGATTGTGAATAATTGTCATTGTATACAGTATATACGTGTCTTTTTTGAAAATGTACTGAAATACTATGCGCAATAATAAATATATTATTAGCTCTACTGATCAGAGATCAGCAGAGCTTATGCCGTGGTGCGGCGTCAGTCGTCCATCCGTCCGTCTGTCTGTCCGTCTGTCCGTAAACTTTTTTTTGTAGCGACTACTCCTCTGAAACTACTGAATGGCTTTTCATGAAACTTTACAGAAATGTTGCCCATGAAGTCTAGTTGATCCTAGCAAAAATACATGTTGATGTGAAATTCAAGATGGCCGCCAGATCTAAAAATAGGTTTTTAAAAAACAAGTTTGTAGCGACTACTTCCTGAAAACTCTAAGTGATATTGATATGGGACTTTTTCTAAAATGATCAGCATGACATGATGTTGGTCCTTGTCAAAAATTGTTTTGATTCAACGTTAAACATGGCTGCCAGCGGCCATCTTTGTTTACATAAGAGTTATATAGTAAAAACTTGTAGCGACTACTCCTTTGAAACTACTTGGCGGATTTTTATGAAACTTTACAGGAATGTTGCTCTTAATGTCTAATTGATCCTAGCAAAATTTCAGATCGGCCAGAAATTCAAGATGGCCGCCACAGCTAAAAATAGATTTTTAAAAAAGAAGTTTCTAGCGACTACGTCTTGAAAACTATAAGTGATATTGATATGGGACTTTTTGTAAAATGATCAGCATGACATGATGGTTATCAGAGTCAAACATTATTTTGATTCGACGTTAAGCATGGCTGCCAGTGGCCATCTTTGTTTACATAGAGTTATATGATGAAAACTTGTAGCGACTACTCCTCTGAAACTACTAGACGGATTTTCATGAAACTTCACAGGAATGTTGCTCTTGATGTCTAATTGATCCTAGCAATATTTCAGTTCGGCCGGAAATTCAAGATGGCTGCCATGGCTAAAAATAGATTTTCAAAAAACAAGTTTGTAGCGACTACTTCTTGAAAACTATAAGTGATATTGATATGGGACTTTTTCTAAAATGATCAGCATGACATGATGTTAGTCCTTGTCAAAAATCGTTTTGATTCGATGTTAAACATGGCTGTCAGCAGCCAACTTTGTTTACATAGAGTTATATAATGAAAACTTGTAGCGACTATTCCTCTGAAACTACTTGACGGATTTTCATGAAACTTCACAGGAATGTTGCTCTTGATGTCTAATTGATCCTAGGAAAATTTCAGGTCGGCCGGAAATTCAAGATGGCCGCCACGGCTAAAAATATTTTTTCAAAAAACAAGTCTGTAGCGACTACTTCCTGAAATCAAAATCAATCAGTAGAGCTTCAAGGTCATTGACCTCTTGTGAATGGAAAGTTTCAATAGCCTAGTTACCCGGATGTCGAACATCTCTTTAATATTAATTCATTTCGTTCGATAGTGCAGCAGAAACTCGATAATTATCCATTCATTCAGAACTATTAATTTGAAAATGTACAATCATTGACGAAAAATAAGCAATCAGTTAACACATTTTCCGCCCCAATTTCTAAACCAGTAAGCTAAACATGCCGCTCATGTGTGGCCTACAGCGTGACCTAGATAATGAGCTTTACCGTCAAATTGGGAACTAAATGTCCGTAAATATTGTAGTTATTGTGCCTAGTACTTTTAGAAATAGAATAGCATCTACTACAAATAAATACACAAGTTGATGAAAGAATTTGTCAAGAAGTGTTCAGTTCTACTACCAACAACAACAAGGTAAACAAATCAAATAGTTTAAAGGGACACACGGCAATCTTTGCATTACGGTAAAAAGAAGAAGAAAAATCCAAATGTTTTGGCATTTACCCATGTAGTGTTTATTTCCTTGCTGGAATTCAATAAAAAATAATTTTTTCACAGTGTATCAACAGGAAATCTCACCAAGAAGACAGACACTGTTCAATCTTGGCGACTCTCAGGACCTTCAGTCCTTTGATCTTTTTTTTTGTAACGCGATTGAATTCCGTCAAACAATCATGCTTTTAATTAGTAAATATTCAATAATGTTTAGTGTGTAATGTTTGGGAACATAATTAGTGTGTGTTTTATAAGCTAAAAGTTACGGACATTGTCCCTTTAACAAACTTAGTTAAAACAGCAAAGTCATTTGTTTGTAATTGACATTTATTTAATGTTTGTCAAGGGCAATTTCAAATAAATGTCATAGTAAATCTATAATAAACATTTAGCAGAGTTTTTGTAGTTGATTGATGCTGGTTCTGAATAAATGTTAGAATTCAGGTTAAAGCTACACAGTCCCTATTTTAACTATGTAGTTTCAAATCGACAAACATCCTAAAAGTCGGTATACAGGCAAACCTGGATTAAGAGACCACTCAGGGGAAAGACCAAAAGTGGTCTCTTAATACAGGTGGTCTCTTAAAACAGGGTCTAACATTGTTTGATTTTTAGCTCTACTGATCAGAGATCAGCAGAGCTTATGCCGTGGTGCGGCGTCCGTCGTCCGCCAGTCTGTCCGTCCGTCCGTTAACTTTTATTTGTAGCGACTACTCCTCTGAAACTACGGGATGGATATTCATAAAACTTAACAGAAATGTTGCCCATGAAGTCTAGTTGATCCTAGCAAAAATTCATGTTGATGTGAAATCCAAGATGGCCACCAAAGCTAAAAATAGATTTTTAGCTCTACTGATCAGAGATCAGCAGAGCTTATGCCGTGGTGCGGTGTCCGTCGTCCGTCCGTCCGTCCGTCCGTCTGTCTGTCCGTCCGTCCGTTAACTTTTTTTTTGTAGCGACTACTCCTCTGAAACTACTGAATGGATGTTCATGAAACTTTACAGAAATGTTGCCCATGAAGTCTAGTTGATCCTAGCAAAAATTCATGTAGATGTGAAATCCAAGATGGCCGCCAAATCTAAAAATAGGTTTTTAAAAAACAAGTTTGTAGCGACTACTTCTTGAAAACTCTAAGGGATATTGCTATGGGACTTTTTCTAAAATGATCAGCATGACATGATGTTGGTCCTTGTCGAAAATCGTTTTGATTCGACGTTAAACATGGCTGCCAGCAGCCATCTTTGTTTACATAGAGTTATATTATGAAAACTTGTAGCGACTACTCCTCTGAAACTACTTGACGGATTTTCATGAAACTTCACAGGAATGTTGCTCTTGATGTCTAATTGATCCTAGCAAAATTTCAGGTCGGCCGGAAATTCAAGATGGCCGCCACGGCTAAAAATAGATTTTTAAAAAAAAAGTTTGTAGCGACTACTTCTTGAAAACTATAAGAGATATTGATATGAGACTTTTTCTAAATTTATCAGCATGACATGATGGTTATCCTAGTCGAACATTATTTTTATTCGACGTTAAACATGGCTGCCAGTGGCCATCTTTGTTTACATAGAGTTATATAATGAAAACTTGTAGCGACTACTCCTCTGAAAATACTTGACGGATTTTCATGAAACTTCACACGAATGTTGCTCTTGATGTCTAATTGATCCTTGCAAAATTTCAGGTCGGCCGGAAATTCAAGATGGCCGCCATGGCTAAAAAAGATTTTCAAAAGACAAGTTGGTAGCGACTACTTCTTGAAAACTATAAGTGATATTGATATGGGACTTTTTCTAAAATGATCAGCATGACATGATGGTTATTCAAGTCGAACATTATTTTGATTCGACGTTAAACATGGCTGCCAGTGGCCATGTTTGTTTACATAGAGTTATATAATGATAACTTGTAGCGACTACTCTTTGAAACTACTGGACGGATTTTCATGAAACTTCACCCGAATGTTGCTCTTGATGTCTAATTGATCTTAGCAAAATTTCAGGTCGGCCGGAAATTCAAGATGGCCGCCATGGCTAAAAATAGATTTTTAAAAAATAAGTTTGTAGCGACTACTTCGTGAAAACTATAAGAGATATTGATATGGGACTTTTTCGAAAATGATCAGCATGACATGATGGTTATCCGAGTCGAACATTATTTTGATTCAATGTTAAACATGGCTGTCAGTGGCCATCTTTGTTTACATAGAGTTATATAATGAAAACTTGTAGCGACTACTCCTCTGAAACTACTTGACGGATTTTCATGAAACTTCACAGGAATGTTGCTCTTGATGTCTAATTGATCCTGGCAAAATTTCAGGTCGGCCGGAAATTCAAGATGGCCACCACAGCTAAAAATAGATTTTCAAAAAACCAGTTTGTAGCGACTACTTCCTGAATTCAAAATCAATCAGTAGAGCTTCAAGGTCATTGACCTCTTGTTTAAATTCAAGTTTGTAGCGACTACTTCTTGAAAACTATAAGTGATATTGATATGGGACTTTTTCTAAAATGATCAGCATGACATGATGTTGGTCCTTGTCGAAAATCGTTTTGATTTGACGTTAAACATGACTGCCAGCGGCCATCTTTGTTTACATAGAGTTATATAATGAAAACTTGTAGCGACTACTCCTCTGAAACTACTTGACGGATGTTCATGAAACTGCACAGGAATGTTGCTCTTGATGTCTAGTTGATCTCGGCCGGAAATTCAAGATGGCCGCCACAGCTAAAAATAGATTTAAAATAAATAAGTTTGTAGCGACTACTTCTTCAAAACTATAAGAGATATTGATATGGGACTTTTTCTAAAATGATCAGTATGACATGATGTTGGTCCTTGTCGAAAATCGTTTTGATTTGACATTAAACATGGCTACCAGTGGCCATCTTTGTTTACATAGAGTTATATAATGAAAACTTGTAGCGACTACTCCTCTGAAACTACTTGACGGATTTTCATGAAACTTCACAGGAATGTTGCTCGTAATGTCTAATTGATCCTAGCAAAATTTCAGGTCGGCCGGAAATTCAAGATGGCCGCCACGGTTAAAAATAGATTTTCAAAAAACAAGTCTGTAGCGACTACTTCCTGAAATCAAAATCAATCAGTAGAGCTTCAAGGTCATTGACCTCTTGTTGTTTTTAGCTCTACTGATCAGAGATCAGCAGAGCTAATGCCGTGGTGCGGTGTCCAACGTCCGTCTGTCTGTTTTTTTGTAGCGACTAATCCTGTGAAACTACTGAATGGATTTTCGTGAAACTTTACAGAAATGTTGCCCATGAAGTCTAGTTGATCCTAGCAAAAATTCATGTTGATGTGAAATCCAAGATGGCCGCCAAATCTAAAAATAGATTTTTAGCTCTACTGATCAGAGATCAGCAGAGCTTATGCCGTGGTGCGGCGTCCATCGTCCGTCTGTCTGTCCGTCTGTCCGTAAACTTTTTTTGTAGCGAATACTCCTCAGAAACTACTGAATGGATTTTCATGAAACTTTACAGAAATGTTGCCCATGAAGTCTAGTTGATCCTAGCAAAAATTCATGTTGATGTGAAATCCAAGATGGCCACCAGATCTAAAAATAGGTTTTTAGCTCTACTGATCAGAGATCAGCAGAGCTTATGCCGTGGTGCGGCGTCCGTCGTCCGTCCGTCCGTCTGTCTGTCCGTAAACTTTTATTTGTAGCGACAACTCCTCTGAAACTACTGGATGGATATTCATGAAACTTTACAGAAATGTTGCCCATAAAGTCTAGTTGATCCTAGCAAAAATTCATGTTGATGTGAAATCCAAGATGGCCGCCAAAGCTAAAAATAGAGTTTTAAAATACAAGTTTGTAGCGACTACTTCTTGAAATCTATAAGTGATATTGATATGGGACTTTTTCTAAAATGATCAGCATGACATGATGTTGATCCTTGTCAAAAATCGTTTTGATTCAACGTTAAACATGGCTGCCATGGCTAAAAATAGATTTTCAAAATACAAGTTTGTAGCGACTACTTCTTGAAAACTATAAGTGATATTGATATGGGACTTTTTCTACAATGATCAGCATGACATGATGTTAGTCCTTGTCAAAAGTCGTTTTGTTTCGATGTTAAACATGGCTGTCAGCGGCCAACTGTGTTTACATAGAGTTATATAATGAAAACTTGTAGCGACTATTCCTCTGAAACTATTTGACGGATTTTCATGAAACTTCACAGGAATGTTGCTCTTGATGTCTAATTGATCCTAGCAAAATTTCAGGTCGGCCGGAAATTCAAGATGGCCGCCACGGCTAAAAATAATTTTTCAAAAAACAAGTCTGTAGCGACTACTTCCTGAAATCAAAATCAATCAGTAGAGCTTCAAGGTCATTGACCTCTTGTTAAAAAACAAGTTTGTAGCGACTACTTCTTGAAAACTCTAAGTGATATTGATATGGGACTTTTTCTAAAATGATCAGCATGACATGATGTTGGTATGTGTCGAAAATCGTTTTTGATTCGACATTAAACATGGCTGCGGCTACTCCTCTGAAACTACTGGACGGATTTCTATGAAACTTCACAGGAATGTTGCTCTTGATGTCTAAATGATCCTAGCAACATTTCAGGATGGTCAGAAATTCAAGATGGCCACCACAGCTAAAAATAGATTTTCAAAAAACAAGTTTGTAGCGAGTACTTCTTGAAAACTATAAGTGATATTGATATGGGACTTTTTCTATAATGATCAGTATGAAATGATTTTGATCCTTGTCGAAAATTATTTTGATTCGACGTTAAACATGGCCGCCAGCGGCATTGTTTGTTTAGATAATGAAAACTTGTAGCGTCTACTCCTCTGAAACTACTTGACGCATTTTCATGAAACTTCACATAAATGTTGCTCTAGATGTCTAATTGATCCTAGCAAAATTTCATGTTGATGTGAAATCCAAGATGGCCGCCAGATCTAAAAATAGATTTAAAATAAATAAGTTTGTAGCGACTACTTCTTCAAAACTATAAGAGATATTGATATGGGACTTTTTCTTAAATGATCAGTATGACATGATGTTGATCCTTGTTGAAAATTATTTTGATTCGACGTTAAACATGGCTGCCAGCGGCCATCTTTGTTTACATAGAGTTATATAATGAAAACTTGTAGCCAACTACTTGACGGATTTTCATGAAACTTCACTCAAATATTGCTCTTGATGTCCAGTTGATCCTAGCAAAACTTCATGTCGGCCTGAAATTCAAGATGGTCGCCAGGGCTAAAAATAGATTTTTTAAAAAAAACGCGTTTGTAGCGATTACTTCTTGAAAACTATAAGTGATATTGATATGGGACTTTTTCTAAAATGATCAGCATGACATGGTGTTGGTCCTTGTCGAAAATCATTTAGATTCGACGTTAAACATGGCTGCCAGCGGCCATCTTTGTTTACATAGAGTTATATAATGAAAACTTGTAGCGACTACTCCTCTGAAACTACTTGACGGATTTTCATGAAACTTCACAGGAATGTTGCTCTTGATGTCTTATTGATCCTAGCAAAATTTCAGGTTGGCCAGAAATTCAAGATGGCCGCCACGGCTAAAAATAAGTTTTCAAAATACAAGTTTGTAGCGACTACTTCTTGAAAACTATAAGTGATATTGATATGGGACTTTTTCTAAAATGATCAGCATGACATGATGTTGGTCCTTGTCAAAAATTGTTTTGATTCAACGTTAAACATGGCTGCCAGCGGCCATCTTTGTTTACATAAGAGTTATATAGTAAAAACTTGTAGCGACTACTCCTTTGAAACTACTTGGCGGATTTTCATGAAACTTTACAGGAATGTTGCTCTTAATGTCTAATTGATCCTAGCAAAATTTCAGATCGGCCAGAAATTCAAGATGGCCGCCACAGCTAAAAATAGATTTTTAAAAAAGAAGTTTGTAGCGACTACGTCTTGAAACTATATGTGATATTGATATGGGACATTTTGTAAAATGATCAGCATGACATGATGGTTATCAGAGTCAAACATTATTTTGATTCGACGTTAAACATGGCTGCCAGTGGCCATCTTTGTTTACATAGAGTTATATGATGAAAACTTGTAGCGACTACTCCTCTGAAACTACTTGACGGATTTTCATGAAACTTCACAGGAATGTTGCTCTTAATGTCTAATTGATCCTAGCAAAATTTCAGTTCGTCGGAAATTCAAGATGGCTGCCATGGCTAAAAATAGATTTTCAAAATACAAGTTTGTAGCGACTACTTCTTGAAAACTATAAGTGATATTGATATGGGACTTTTTCTACAATGATCAGCATGACATGATGTTAGTCCTTGTCAAAAATCGTTTTGTTTCGATGTTAAACATGGCTGTCAGCGGCCAACTGTGTTTACATAGAGGGTTTATTGTTGGGCCAATCCTTTTAGATCGATGAGGTTTCATTATCCTGCACCAGGTTGATGTTTTATTTATACTGCACCAGGTATTTTTGCAAGGGGTTCATTGAAGTTCAGTTATCTGTTTCTTTTCGGCCTGTCCCTAGTCAATACACAGCCCTTTAAACCAGTTAGTGCATGGTCACCAACTTATGAAACCCTTCTGTGCTGTGTCGATTCAAAATAACAACTTCTCTGCAGGGTTCCACACTACAGAGTGTGTGTGTGTGTGTGTTTGTGTAGCTCTGGGGTTTATAGTCAATAGTCATAGTCAAAGTTATATAAACTCCAAATGTCTATTGCACAATAGAACCTGGGCAGGTTGCAAATTGTATTTTAATAACACATTTCCTCCAAGTTTTAGGTTGTCATACAAGAAGGTGATAAATGAGATAAATGTCGTTCCAATAGTCAGCATCACATGACATCTTTCTGTATTAGTTAAAGGGAGTTTACACAGTTGTGTGGCTAACTTTTTTAATGCGGGCTAGTTTACTTGAAAAGGATACATGTTCTTCGTGTATTGCTGTCGGAGTGTTACATGGTTTAGCCTTTATGATTGATACACAAGTCTAAGAACCGATCGTAGGTTAAAGGTCAAAATGCAGTTAAAGACCTGTTCAGAATAGACATAAACTTGATTATCAAGGTGGCAAAAGTTATTACAATTGGGTAAATGTGCATATTATATACAGACAAATGTATATCAGTTGTTTGCTGACTGAAATGAAATAACAGTGGTACACGAAACAGGAGGAAAGGATACATGCTTCATCAGAAATCATTCAATGTTCAAGGTCTGAAATAGAGTAACATGTACACTTTACACTTATATTATTTTTTATTTCTGCTGCTAATTTATGACAACTTCGAAACGTTTAACAATCAATTTGGGTTTGACGCCACACATTAAAGGTTACAATCTTCCTCAAGCCTTTACATACTGCATATTTTTCTGACATTTATTTATATTTTCAATGTCTGATGCATCAACTCATGTGATCCTTGGGAACTGGTTTAGAGAAATACCCATTAAAGGTTCTTAGAAAGCATGTTAGGCTTCTGACCGAGTTTTTGGAGTCAATTTATATAATGTGGTCGTTAGTTGGTCTCCTATACTTTCTAGGCTTTCATGGCGTTAGCCTAACTACCCTTTTGCAAAAGAAAGGGCCAGAAAGTGACTAAACAGTTAAGCTGTTACGGCGATAATAGTTATTGGGGGCCATTTTTCTGCTACAAGAATACATTCAGGCTGATGATACCTGTCTTGAACCGGAGGGTGTTCATTTCTCAAATATGGGGAATAACTTGTTTCTTAACCTGTTTCCGGCTGGATTTGAATGTTTCATTAAAAGCGGGCAGCGATAAGGAAATATATACTTTTTTGGTACCGTTTCTGTTTTTGGCATGGCATTCGGATATTTTGCTTTTGATACGCACTCTTTGCTGCTGCCAAAAAATTGTTTCCTCCGTTTTTGGCGATGGATGGGAGCCTGGACACTCAATGATGCGCGTGTCCGCCGAATTTTTTACTAAAAGTAGGCAGTGATAAGGAAAATATATTCCTTTTTGGACCGGTTTTGTTTTGGGCGTGGCATTAGGATACTTTGCTTTTGGTGGTCACTCTTCGCTGCTGCCAAAAAATGTTTCCCCTATTTTTGGCGGTGGATGGGAGCCTGAACACTCTAGGACTTGGAGTGTTTGGGCACCCATCCATATGGCGGGCAGCGAAGGTGTGAAAGGAAGGACATATACGTTTCAGTTTAACTTTATTCAGCTCCTGTATACCCAGAGACTGAATTGTAATCTAAACATAAATTATATACAAATTTGCTGTCCGTACGAATTGCTAAAAAACATTTTAAATTGATTGAATTCGGTTCACTTGTAATTATGCTTGAATATCAACCGTGCTTTCAACACTTGCTTAAATGCTTATCAGAAAAGTTGCTTTCATAATGAACATTTAATTTGGTGCACATGTATTTATGTCCTTAATATTGTAATATTCAATTTGCTTTATTGCTTTATGCTTTCTGCTGTAAGGGCTTGCCATAATGGTCTTTTGTGCTTACCGGCAGCCCAATTGTTAAACATTCAATCCATGCCACGCCCAATATTTGCCAAATCTATTAAAGTTTAAAAAAAATAAAAATTTATGTGTTGTTATTACAGTGCTCTCCAATAATACTGACTATAATATCTGTTATAGTCAATGGTTATATAATGAAAACTTGTAGCGACTATTCCTCTGAAACTATTTGACGGATTTTCATGAAACTTCACAGGAATGTTGGTCTTGATGTCTAATTGATCCTAGCAAAATTTCAGGTCGGCCGGAAATTCAAGATGGCCGCCACGGCTAAAAATAATTTTTCAAAAAACAAGTTTGTAGCGACTACTTCCTGAAATCAAAATCAATCAGTAGAGCTTCAAGGTCATTGACCTCTTGTTAAAAAACAAGTTTGTAGCGACTACTTCTTGAAAACTCTAAGTGATATTGATATGGGACTTTTTCTAAAATGATCAGCATGACATGATGTTGGTCCGTGTCGAAAATCGTTTTGATTCGACATTAAACATGGCTGCGGCCATCTTTGTTTACATAGAGTTATTTAGTCAAAACTTGTAGCGACTACTCCTCTGAAACTACTGGACGGATTTCTATGAAACTTCACAGGAATGTTGCTCTTGATGTCTAAATGATCCTAGCAACATTTCAGGTTGGTCGGAAATTCAAGATGGCCACCACAGCTAAAAATAGATTTTCAAAAAACAAGTTTGTAGCGAGTACTTCTTGAAAACTATAAGTGATATTGATATGGGACTTTTTCTAAAATGATCAGTATGAAATGATGTTGATCCTTGTCGAAAATTATTTTGATGCGAAGTTAAACATGGCCGCCAGCGGCATTGTTTGTTTAGATAATGAAAACTTGTAGCGTCTACTCCTCTGAAACTACTTGACGCATTTTCATGAAACTTCACATAAATGTTGCTCTTGATGTCTAATTGATCCTAGCAAAAGTTCATGTTGATGTGAAATCCAAGATGGCCGCCAGATCTAAAAATAGATTTAAAATAAATAAGTTTGTAGCGACTACTTCTTGAAAACTCTAAGTGATATTGATATGGGACTTTTTCTAAAATGATCAGCATGACATGATGTTGGTCCGTGTCGAAAATCGTTTTGATTCGACATTAAACATGGCTGCGGCCATCTTTGTTTACATAGAGTTATTTAGTCAAAACTTGTAGCGACTACTCCTCTGAAACTACTGGACGGATTTCTATGAAACTTCACAGGAATGTTGCTCTTGATGTCTAAATGATCCTAGCAACATTTCAGGTTGGTCGGAAATTCAAGATGGCCACCACAGCTAAAAATAGATTTTCAAAAAACAAGTTTGTAGCGAGTACTTCTTGAAAACTATAAGTGATATTGATATGGGACTTTTTCTAAAATGATCAGTATGAAATGATGTTGATCCTTGTCGAAAATTATTTTGATGCGAAGTTAAACATGGCCGCCAGCGGCATTGTTTGTTTAGATAATGAAAACTTGTAGCGTCTACTCCTCTGAAACTGCTTGACGCATTTTCATGAAACTTCACATAAATGTTGCTCTTGATGTCTAATTGATCCTAGCAAAAGTTCATGTTGATGTGAAATCCAAGATGGCCGCCAGATCTAAAAATAGATTTAAAATAAATAAGTTTGTAGCGACTACTTCTTCAAAACTATAAGAGATATTGATATGGGACTTTTTCTAAAATGATCAGTATGACATGATGTTGATCCTTGTCGAAAATTATTTTGATTCGACGTTAAACATGGCTGCCAGCGGCCATCTTTGTTTACATAGAGTTAAATAATGAAAACTTGTAGCCAACTACTTGACGAATTTTCATGAAACTTCACTCAAATATTGCTCTTGATGTCCAGTTGATCCTAGCAAAACTTCATGTTGGCCTGAAATTCAAGATGGTCGCCAGGGCTAAAAATAGATTTTCAAAAAAACACGTTTGTAGCGACTACTTCTTGAAAACTATAAGTGATATTGATATGGGACTTTTTCTAAAATGATCAGCATGACATGGTGTTGGTCCTTGTCGAAAATCGTTTAGATTCGACGTTAAACATGGCTGCCAGCGGCCATCTTTGTTTACATAGAGTTATATAATGAAAACTTGTAGCGACTACTTCTCTGAAACTACTTGACGGATTTTCATGAAACTTCACAGGAATGTTGCTCTTGATGTCTTATTGATCCTAGCAAAATTTCAGGTTGGCCGGAAATTCAAGATGGCCGCCACGGCTAAAAATAAGTTTTCAAAATACAAGTTTGTAGCGACTACTTCTTGAAAACTATAAGTGATATTGATATGGGACTTTTTCTAAAATGATCAGCATGACATGATGTTGGTCCTTGTCAAATTGTTTTTTGATTCAACGTTAAACATGGCTGCCAGCGGCCATCTTTGTTTACATAAGAGTTATATAGTAAAAACTTGTAGCGACTACTCCTTTGAAACTACTTGTCGGATTTTCATGAAACTTTACAGGAATATTGCTCTTAATGTCTAATTGATCCTAGCAAAATTTCAGATCGGCCAGAAATTCAAGATGGCCGCCACAGCTAAAAATAGATTTTTAAAAAAGAAGTTTGTATCGACTACGTCTTGAAAACTATAAGTGATATTGATATGGGACATTTTGTAAAATGATCAGCATGACATGATGGTTATAAGAGTCAAACATTATTTTGATTCGACGTTAAACATGGCTGCCAGTGGCCATCTTTGTTTACATAGAGTTATATAATGAAAACTTGTAGCGACTACTCCTCTGAAACTACTTGACGGATTTTCATGAAACTTCACAGGAATGTTGCTCTTGATGTCTAATTGATCCTAGCAAAATTTCAGATCGGCCAGAAATTCAAGATGGCCGCCACAGCTAAAATTAGATTTTTTAAAAAAGAAGTTTGTAGCGACTACGTCTTGAAAACTATAAGTGATATTTATATGGGACATTTTGTAAAATGATCAGCATGACATGATGGTTATAAGAGTCAAACATTATTTTGATTCGACGTTAAACATGGCTGCCAGTGGCCATCTTTGTTTACATAGAGTTATATAATGAAAACTTGTAGCGACTACTCCTCTGAAACTACTTAACGGATTTTCATGAAACTTCACAGGAATGTTGCTCTTGATGTCTAATTGATCCTAGCAAAATTTCAGGTCGCCCGGAAATTCAAGATGGCTGCCATGGCTAAAAATAGATTTTCAAAATACAAGTTTGTAGCGACTACTACTTGAAAACTATAAGTGATATTGATATTGGACTTTTTGTAAAATGATCAGCATGACATGATGTTGGTCCTTGTCAAAAATTGTTTTGATTCAACGTTAAACATGGCTGCCAGCAGCCATCTTTGTTTACATAGAGTTATATAGTAAAAACTTGTAGCGACTAATCCTTTGAAACTACTTGGCAGATTTTCATGAAACTTTACAGGAATGTTGCTCTTAATGTTTAATTGATCCTAGCAAAATTTCAGATCGGCCAGAAATTCAAGATGGCCGCCACAGCTAAAATTAGATTTTTTTAAAAAAGAAGTTTGTAGCGACTACTTCTTGAAAACTATAAGTGATATTGATATGGGACTTTTTGTAAAATGATCAGCATGACATGATGGTTATCAGGGTCAAACATTATTTTGATTCAACGTTAAATATGGCTGTCAGCGGCCATCTTTGTTTACATAGAGTTATATAATGAAAACTTGTAGCGACTATTCCTGTGAAACTACTTGACGGATTTTCATGAAACTTCACAGGAATGTTGCTCTTGATGTCTAATTGATCCTAGCAAAATTTCAGGTCGGCCGGAAATTCAAGATGGCCGCCACGGCTAAAAATAATTTTTCAAAAAACAAGTCTGTAGCGACTACTTCCTGAAATCAAAATCAATCAGTAGAGCTTCAAGGTCATTGACCTCTTGTTTTTGATTTTCTGAAGAAGAAAAAAGGCGGTCGCTAATTGATCATAAAATCGGTCTTTTGGTATGAAAATATGCGGTCGTTGGTCGCGTTGGACAGGTGGTTGCTTAATACAGTATCAATTAATAGCAAAACCCGTCGGTGGGGTGGGGAATTCAAAGTGGTCACTTATGGCAGGTGGGCGCTTAAACCAGGTGGTCGGATGACCAGGTTTGACTGTATAAGCAGATATCGGTGGTAAAATTTCACATTTTTATTTAGCCTCCGTACAGGTAACATCGATAAATATACGGCTTCAGAATATATGTGATAAAAAAATAGTTACCCGGAACGGGATTTGAACCACAGCCTTGCACTTGTAAGTTTTGAAGGATATACACTGAACCACTAGACCACGGCTATTTATTGGTATGTTTATCATTTTTTTAACACTAAATAGGCACTATGTAATAACAAGCGCGCACACAAACTCATCAAGCGCTAAATAACAAGTCGTGATCTGATGTTAATTTACACGTGACAAGATGGACTACATAGTTATTGATCCATCTTGAGTTGCGTTCAAATATGTTAAGTTATTTTGCCTCATAATAAATGGTAGTTAGTATACTATTTTCTCAAGTAGCGTTATAGTTCAGTGGATAGAGCACCGCCATTAAAATCAGAAGGTTGTGTGTTTGAGCATCGAAAGAGGCTAACTTTTTTTTTCTTTAAAAACTACTGTTACCTGTGTATAGGTACGATGTGCACGGGTTGACGTATATACAGTTAATGATTTCCTGCGCTATATTTGCTCGCTTAAATACCGGTTTTCGACATGAGCTGGTGAACATGAAGTTACAAATAAAGATACTCCTACAAAAAAGAGATCGACTGATATAGAGTCTCTGTAGCTTTAAACAAGAAAAAGAAGATTAATATCATAAGATAAGATTCGAAACCAGGAAACCACATTAGACGCAGAGCGTTATTGATTCGATCATAGTTAGATAATGGTGAACAGTTCAAGACAAATAGATTTAATGAAAATAAATGTTTGTGTTCAACAGAGGCAGTTATTCAGTTGAGTAAGATGCTATATTATATTTATTAATTTATTTAAAATTCCCCGCCCATGTTTTGTTTCATGAACATGTTTATGTTTATTAAAATCGAAATCAATACACAACAATAGATATTTACAATTCACACATTGCAATATCTGTGAAAAGCGAGAATAAGATTGTATTTGATGACATAGAAAACTTTGAACAGGTAAATTAATCCACAGGTAAATGTATTTATTAATTATCTGGCAATAGTTGTGCAGCTATGCAGTTCAGATTTACCTCATTGCCCTATGCAGTCACGCAGTGGTAAAAGTAGTATTTACCTAATGCAAATAAGACGTATTTTACATACAACTTAGTAGCGGTTTTAAATATATGTTTCTCTCCGGGACTATCAAGAAATGTTCATATGATGTTTAAGAGTTAAATTTGTTAATTGATAATACTACAAAAGGCTTTGGCCATTCACCTTTAACAGAAATTGAAATGTTGAGCCGAATTAGGATTTTATGTGCAGGCACCAACACAACACAGATGTAGGTGTCCAACAGGAATAAACATTCCAGGCCCCAAGAAATATCAGTATGCATAATGGGCCTTGAGCCTCCTCACAGAAATGTTGTCTGTCAATCCGTCCATTACACTTTTCTGTTTCCGGAGCATAACTTCAAAACCGATCAATTTACCTTCATGAAACTTGCTACACATATCAAGCAGGTTGTTTTAGGGATCTTTTGATATATTATATCCCTGTTTTGTATAAATAGTTTTTAAGATTCCTGGAAAACAAGGTAGTAAATTTGTCAGAATGTTTGTTTCCAGAGCAGGAATTCAAAACTGCTATAAATTCTTTTTCAGAGCATGACTCCAAAAGCATTAAATATATCTTCTTGTAACATGCTACATAAAAGTCTTGTGGTGCTCTTTTGTTTACAGAACTTTCTAGTATTAATATTTTTGTAAAAAAAGGTTTCTCAACATATTTGTTTCTGGAGCGTGACTCAATTGTGCTTAAAGAAAATTTAATTATTTTTATTTGTTTTAATTCAGTTTTGTTTCAAGAGCATACTGTATTTCCCTTACAGAAGCGCATACATGACAAACCCGTGTTGTAATCGTCAAGTTTGACGGAAATATATATCATACAGATACAGAGTGATTACAGTGATATACTCGGTATACAGTCGGGTTTAGCTTTAGTCAATACCGGTGTCATAGTAAAAGATCGCCGTCCAGGAATTCTATCAGGAAACAGTCGGGAAAGGAGGGGGAAAGATATTGAAAATTTGAACCATAAAAGGGCCGCTCCCTTTGCACTTTGCATAGCGCCCAGGCGCTACTATTAGGGGAAATATGGTAACTTAAGTACCGATTAAGATATCCTTATAGATATTGTCTTATGTATCATAAAACGCCCATCTGAGTGTACATACGTGTGTCCAGATTACATCCATGTTAAGGATCAAGTTCTGTTTTTCTTGCATACTGGATAAGGTTTATCTGCGTTTACATGGGTGATAAAAAGCCTGATCTTACAAATGATGGAAAATGAAAGTCGCACGCTGATATCAACAATGACAGTTGCATGACGTCATATGTGTAAATAAACATGCAGAACGTTAGTAGTTAGTAGTTGGTGACAATTTGCAGAATGTAAATGATATGCAAGAAAATGAATCAATCATGGGTATCCGGTTCAGTTAGGGAAATTCCAACCCTCTGTATAACTGTTTTAATCGGAGCTTCAGCAGAGCCTCGGTTCTGATTATACCTCGTGTTGGAACTCCCAGTCTTCACCGAATAGACATGAAATATTCTTATAATCTTGATTTTTAAGCATGTGATAACCAAACTGCATCAGTATGTTCTCGTTTTCGACCTGACATGTTGAACAAATATTTTTGTTGCCATGACCTACTTTCTTTGAAATATAGGTCACATCCAGTTTAGCATACAAGTTCCGATCTCAGCTTTTTTTTTGCTGATATTGACCACCAAACCCCATCTGTATGTTCTTTTATCGTTCTTTTATCGACCTGATATTGTTAACAAATTTGTTTTGTGACAGACCTACTTTGTACAAAATATAGGTCACATTCATTTTGTGGTACAATCTTGGTACAACTTCTTAATCAGCTTCTAATGTTGGGATATTGACCAAAATGCATCATTGTCTTCCTCTCATCTAGTTTTTCTGAAGTTTGGTTATCATCCGATACATATAACTACTGTACCTCACCTTCTTTGGTCAGTGTGTTTCTCTCACTGATCACATGTGGAATTATTTAAGAATTATTTCACATTTTTTAGGCATTGACGGGTTTTAAATGCCAGTAGTAAATGACTAATTCCATGTAATGCATTAGCGCTTTACAGTAAATTTTTACATTGACATTATTTTTGCATTGCTCTAGTGAGTACCATCAGTAACGTGGCTTGGGATAAGACGTGTAGGAGAGACAGCTACTGTCAGAGTATATTCAGACAGTGGTATTGCCATTTTTTATTGAGACACATTGGATGTGTGGGCAATAGCTAAGTTTATTTGAAATTACCTAGATGGTATTTGTTATCAACAGAAAGTATCAAATGAATGTAAATACGATGATTTCTTTACTGCAACCTTTTTGAGTTTTTGGCACCACATGCTGGTCCATTGCCATCTAGTTTTAAATATTGTTTGTCTCCCGAATATGGCAACAACACCAGCTGCATACTGTCAACTTAGACTGCAAATTCAGTTAGCATTCCTCATAATTTTTGAGTCTCATACAAGACTGTCTGGAATAATTGATGATGCATGTCAGTAGACATCATATTCTGAGAGAGTAGGTGGGATGTTGAGTTATTTATTGAAGTGAGTGGATTATATGTCAATACTGAAAGCTGTCAGATAGGCTCACTAAACATGGAAACAAATCATTCATATTAAGAATGTTGTTTAATGGATTATCTTGTGGATTAGGCATAATGCCTTGATTTTTAGCTCTACTGGCGAGTCGTCTGTCGTCGTACGTCGTCGTCTGTTAACTTTTGCCTTGTGAACACGATAGGGCCTTCATTATTAAGCTGATCTTTGCAAGGGTCTTTATATCAATGAAAGCTAAGAAAAGTTTGAAAATCAGCCAGATCGGATCAGTTTCACCGGAGTTATGGCCCTTGATTTGTGGGAAAATGCCATATTTTGCTGTTTGAACACTCTTGCACCTTCATTTGTTATTTGATCTTTACCAAACTTGCACATATTGTTAATATCAATGAAAGATTTTAAAAGTTTGAAAACCAGCCAGATCAGTTCAGTAACACCAGAGTTATGGCACTTGTTTTGCTGAAAAATGCCATTTTCTGCCTTGTGACCACTCTAGCACCTTCATATTATTTGATCTTTACCAATCTTGCACAGATTGTTAATATGAATGAAAGCTCGGACAAGTTCGAAAACAATCCAGATCGGATCAGTAATACCACTTGTGACCACTCTAGCACCTTCGTTTATTATTTGATATTTACCAAATTTGCACTGATTGTTAATATCCATAATAACTCAGAAAACCAGCCAGATCGGACTAGTAACACAGGAGATATGGCCCTTGATTTAGTTACTTGTTTATATACCCGTTGACGGGCATTTGTTGATTTACATATATATATATATAGTTTATATTACTACCATATCATCCCTTATTTTTTAATAGTTTTATCTTTATATATTTACATTAACTTTTAATTACTACTTAATTTCTTCATCTTTCGTCGTTTTTTTGCGCACATTATGACCTATTTATGTGTCGACGTGCCGTAAAACACCATTCATTCATTCATTCATTCATTGATTTAGTTAAAAATGCTGTATTTTGCCTAGTTAAAATGATAGGGCCTTCATTTTTCATCCAATCTTTACCAAACTCAGCCCGTACGAACTGTGACGCCCGTAAAGCAGGCGTAATATTGATAACTAAACCAGGCGTAATTTTGATGGTGACCAGGCGTACTGGTGGTTTTGGTAAGGATGTAGAAACCAGGCGTAAAATGAGGCGTAATCCAGGCGTAAAATGAGGCGTAATATGTTAATGAGTCCGCCTGGCCAAAAACCAGGCGTAAATAAAACCAGGCGTAAATAATAAGCCAGGCGTAAATAATAAACCAGGCGTAAAATGAGGCGGAATCCAGGCGTAAAATGAGGCGTAATATGCAAATGAGTACGCCTGGTCAATAACCAGGCGTAATAATAAACCAGGCGTAAAATGTGGCGCAATCCAGGCAAATGAGACTCAGCATGGAAAAAATCGACAAGAGGTCAATGATCTTGAAGCGCTTAATAGGTCAAGTAGTTTCAGAGCAGTAGTCGCAGTCATGTTTAATGTTGAATCAAAAAAAATTCAACAAGGATCAACATCATGTCGATCATTTTAGAAATATATCAATATCACTTATATTTCACAAATATTTCGCTACAAACTTGTTTTCAAACAATCTATTTTTAGCTGTGGTGGCCATCTTGAATTTCCGGCCAATCTGAGATTTTTCAGAGTACAGTCGCTACAAATTTTTACTACATAAACTCTATGTAAACAAAGATGGCTGCTGGCGGCCGTGTTTAATGTTGAATAGAAATAATTTCGACAAGGATCAACATCATGTCATGTGAGCAAAGTGAGCGACATGAGCAATCAGGTGTATTTTTATCCTGTGAAATGCATACAAAATTAATGGTGAGTTTGCCATTAAAACACAGATGCTTGTTTGACTATGTCGCCTTCGAGCACAAATGCCCTTCTTCAACCTTATTTGAACAATATTGTAAACAGACAAGGATACCACTATTATACTGTATGCTCTTTCCATAGGGTGAAGCATAATGACAAGAGTAACTTTTTCAATTTTTAATATATAAATCAGGTAATAAATCAAGAACAGTTAAACAAAAAAAGTGACAAAGGTACTTACCAGCAATGCAGATTTTCAAAATTGGAAGCAAATTAATCTTAGTTTTGTGTCTCTTAAGTGCGTATCTAAATTATTAAATTCACAAACCCAATGATCATGATGATAATATTAAAATCACATGTACTCACAAAAGTAATCTACATATTTTCGCTGTTTCTGAAGAAAAAAATTATAATGAAAAATAACTTCATTATATATATTTTTAAATATGGTTTGTTAAGTGTCAGTGTTTTTTTCTCTGGCTCTCTCATTTAACATTAACATCTCACTGTCTTCGGCATCCATGGAATTTAATTCATCTGCACTTGAGACATTCTTCCATTCCATCCGCTACCCGTGGACTAATCTCCAACCCTGAAAATTAATATATTAAACTTGTTATTGATAATATTCCATTTTGTCAAAGTATTTGCAAGTTATAAAAATAAATATAATAGCTTAATAGTAACACATATAATTGTTAAAATATCATGACTGTAATGTAATTTTCGCATACTGATTTTGAGTATACGGCTAAAAATAGATTTTTAAAAACAAGTTTGTAGCACTACTTCTTGAAAACTAAAAGTGATATTGATATGGGTATTTTTCTTAAATGATCAGCATGACATGATGTTGGTCCTTGTTGATTCAACATTAAACGTTTGGACAAAATATTTGACAAGCAAAAAAAATGAAAACTTTATTCAAGCTCATGTACATCAAAACATACACCATAATACGATTCCTACGCCTGACGGCCATCTTGAATTTCCGGCCGACCTGATATTTTGCTATGATCAACTAGACTGATCAAGAGCAACATTCCCGTAAAGTGTCATGAAAATCCGTCAAGTACTTTTAGGAGTAGTCGCTACAAGTTTTTTACTATATAACTCTATGTCAACAAAGATGGCCGCTCACGTTTGACGTTGAATCGAAACGATTTTCGACAAGGACCAACGTCATGTCATGCTGATTATTTTAGAAAAAGTCCCATATCAATATCACGTATATTTTTTAAGAAGTAGTTGCCACAAACTTGTTTTTTTAGCTTTGGTGGCCATCTTGGATTTCACATCAACATGAGTTTTTGCTAGAATCAACAAGACTTGATAGGCAACATTTCTGTAAAGTTTCATGAAAATCCATCCAGTAGTTTCAAAGGAGTTGTCGCTACAAAAAAAGTTTACAGACGGACACCGCACCACGGCATAAGCTCTGCTGATCTTTGATCAGTAGAGCTATCTTTGTATAGCTGCTGATCTTTGATCAGTAGAGCTAACTTGGTACAGCTCCTCAGAAATGCTGGATATAGTTATAATGGACATCACTCCAAGCTGGTTATTCATTGTGGCAAGTTTGAAAGAAAATTATTAAGAGATATAGACTGACACACAACATAAGTGGGTGGTCTGCTTCCACCGCAATACAAACACCATTATACATAGCCTAAAATGTGCTGAAATGACACCAAACACCAAGAACATCTTCCTATAAATAATGAACTGTCTTAAATCGGATATTTAAAATTTTATTTTAACAACAGATATACACGGTTTCTAAAGCTACTGATGACGAGGTTACACATACACCTTACATATTTTGAGAATCCAAACTCTTTTGACGAATTATAACCGGCCAGGACAAACCCAAAAACTGGAGTGTCAAATTAAGTTACCAACTTGTAATTGATTTTATGCATATTCATTTATGGATATTTTAAGAACTGGTGAATAAACCCATACTTTTTATCGGTAAATATTCATAATACACCTTATAGGCTATTTTTCTTTTTGGCCTTACCTAAGAGTGGTTTAACTTGTTACAGTGTCTTCATAGTTTCCACAGTCACGTCATTTTTTCCAGTCATAGAAGCAACTGGTGCTTTGAACTCTGGTACGTACTGGAACAAACATCTCCTGTCTGCAATAAAGTTCACAATAAAAATATAAATATATATATCATTATGCTGTGAAACAAAATATTAAAGACACTGACACTACAAAATGAATTATATCAACATTTTATCCAGGTCATATAATAACGTACATGTGCCAATTGAAAGTGTAGTTTTATTCACGGATTCTTAAAATACCCATGATTAACTATGCATCAAATGAATTACGAGTTGATTTTGAAGTTTGGCCTTAAGTCTCATTCCCCCCACCACCCCCACCCCCCACCACAGGCGGCGCAATTATCACAAATCATCTCGCCGTTCCTAAAATGTGTATTTTATGCACTAAGGGCCTGTCCTGTCCTGGCCCAGGTTAAACTTAAAAGCCGTTGTTTAATAGTGTATCTACAGAGAGTAGATCCTCAAAATATGTAAGTTATATATATATAGTACCGGTCATCTGTACAGGTAAATTTATAAACGTTCTGTAGTTCACAAGTCATACAATTTGGCTGCTGATGTGGGGATAGCTAATTTAAGAAGTAAAATCTACACAAATTTCAAACTTACAGTCGTACAGATTGCAGTAACTGGAGTAAAACATTAATATTACCATATCAGACTTTGCAAAAATTGTAATCCTTTGCTAGACGTTCAGTATATGAACAGTAGTTCTAGGACAGGTAGGCCCGGTGTCATTATGTGACTGGGTGGGGTATCATGTCATGCATCTACTGCACGATAATTTCAGTGTGACAGCCCTATATAAGTTGAGCCTAGAGCTCACTGCATTGTTAAAAGT
Source organism: Cyrtodaria siliqua (assembly GCA_037043455.1). Taxonomy (NCBI): domain Eukaryota; kingdom Metazoa; phylum Mollusca; class Bivalvia; order Adapedonta; family Hiatellidae; genus Cyrtodaria; species Cyrtodaria siliqua. Next base: position 468,671 of record JAWPHD010000034.1, read on the forward strand.
GATTTTAAACCCATGCATACATACTCGTCTGTCTTGCCCATGGATGTACAGCGTCAGTAGACGTCATCTCCAAATATCTTCTTTAAAAGCTGGGCCAGGTGTTTCTACTGAGATACTTTGATCTATGCACCGCGACAGCTACTCCCGCCTCATCCGCACGCCATATTTGGCTGCTACAAGAAACCTAACTCTGAAAATAGTTTTCCTAAAATAATAATACATCAAGTGACGTGTGCTGCCTTAAATAGTATAAATTATTTTTAGGAAAACCTTTAAAAAAACAGTTTTTCTGAAATTACCAAATATTTTATCACACCTTATACGCTCCCCATCACTCCCCAAATTTTGAAATTTTATTTTAAATTAGCAACAATAATATCAACTACCCATACCATGCTTAAAATATTGTAAAGCAAATGAACACACTGTCTGGGACTGACAAATGATTTCTAAAAATAATTAAGTTGTCCTATAATTATTTCTTTAAATTTCCCGCTATTAAAATTTAAAAGTTTTAAATGTAACCTATAATTAAAAACTCATTTGATAATGGATTCTTTAATATTGGTAGTTGCATATTTTGAAATAAAAAGAGAACCTTATCTGTTTCAGAACACATTTTGTCCGAAATATATACTATCCGAATTTACTACTACTTTTGCCGAATCCCAACTGTCATTAGTAAAACAGTATTCACACTTTAAAACGGTAAACATGTATTTTTTTCTTGAAAATTCTCATTATATTGATACAATTCTTTGTTTTAATAAGCAAGCATATCTTGTGTTTATAATATAAAGCAGATTAACTTTCGTTTTGGCTCAGTGACGTTTTGGCTCAGTGACGAGTCGATTTAATTTGGGAAACCGCGGTCATAAAACCACTTCATTTTTTGTTTATGCTCGTAAACAGTCTTCACAAATTGTTTAAATCAGAAAGTATGCATTTAAATGAAATTGGAATGAACTGTTCTCTATAGCTACATGGCTAAATACGTGCAGACTGGGCTCAGTCTTGGAATTTCGAAGGATAGAATGTTCGCGAAAATTGATGACATTTGTAGTCCGAACTTGCAACACCAAATTTTCTATCGAAAATAACAGAAATTCATGAGTTCCGTGTTTAGTGAAAGAAATAATACTTATAGAATTGTATATGCAAGAAAATATGTTGAGTAATCGTTCCAAAATACTTACTATTGCGCATTTATTAACGCCGGATGATTCGGCACAACGTTCTTCCCATGCGTTCTTCCGAGCGAGCGTTCTAAACGGCGACGTCATTAATTGTCACTCGGCAGAATAATCCAGTTTACACCGATGGCGTTATAATTTAAACTAATAGCGAGTGGAAACTCTCCGAAGTCTAAATACACAGGCGTAAATTACCGACAATAACATATTATTTTCAAGAAATAACAATCATTTGATTTTCCCGCTCATAATAAATAGGCCGAGTCTATTGACACGTATACGTTTATTCGTGTTTCCTGTCTAGTGACACGTATACGTATAATAGAATGGGAAACGTATCAAGTAATAAGTGTCAATAAGGAGATTAGTTAGTGACACGTATAAAAACGTATAAAAACGTTTTATACTTGTTTGTTACATGTATTTTTTAAATTGGATATTATATTTAGGAAAATTTGCTAGTTGAAATAAATAATAAATATTATATATTGGGTTTTTTCTTTACTTTTTTTTTTGATAATCTATTTCGACTCCTCAGCGAGTCTCATCAGGTGGTGGCCTATGTAACTTTTACCAAGTATTACATAGACAGATATCCCCACTATAGATTATATATATTATCTCACAACCTTAACTTACGGGCTTTTAAGACCGCGCCAGAGGTGGTTTATGAAATTGTTAATAAATATTAAAATGATAATTGTATCTCACAACCTTAACTTACGGGCTTTTAAGACCGCGCCAGAGGTGGTTTATGAAACGATTATGTTATAATAATAATATAATATATATATATACATTCCTCAAAAGTAATTGAGAACCTTGTAGCACCGTATATAATCTTCGTCTTTTATATCTACTTTTGTTCAGCGAGCAGAGCACCCTTCGCTACAATAAAATGTTTTAGAGCACTTATCGTCTAAGAAAAATTCCAATTCATTTTCAGGCACATCAAGACAAGAGAAGTGGAACCACTCTGAACAACCAGAACATTCTATCATTTTTGGATTTGAGTCATCATGGGGCATTCTGCAATGGCAATAAAGTTCTATATTTTTTTCAGTTTTTGATGCTGGTTGTTCAATGTTTGTTGATGGAAAGGCCGAAAAGTATTTGTTCTCTAAACAGGTCAAAAGATGCTTCCTCATTTGATTTTGGTCGAATTTAAGATTTTCTGGATTCTGTCCTAACCCAAGGCTTACCGCAGAACTCAGAACTACCATCAGTGTTCTTTCTTGAATCTGAAATCTTCATTGGTGATGCGGTTTTTAACTTCCACTGCTCAAAACATTTTTGAAATTCGTCATATGTTTGAAACGTTTTACCATGTATGATATCATCGTCCCCTCCGCCTTTAAGTGTTATTGGTGCTGATGGTGGTGTATCCACTGTAGCATGTGGAGTTTGTGTCATTTTTGCGTTTGTTTTTGATTTGAGTTGCTTTGTTTTAGACTGCTTGTTTTTTACAGATGTAGGTTGCACTAACTCCTCACCATATTCATACGTTGGTTCAATATGTAAGCAGCTGAATCTGTTTGTGCATTCAATTGGTGAAAACAGAATACTCACTCTATTGTTCGTAATGTGTGGTGTAGTCGACTCCAGGTGTTGTTGTTTTTTAACCATAGCGTTTGTTACCATTGGAGGTGGTTTAATAGTGATTGTGTCTGTTGTTGATGGTGGTTGTGTTGGTGGTGTTACAGCAATAAATGCGTAAGACTTTATTGTGGATAGAGACTTATTAGTTATACATACCTTATAATCGCCTAAAGCGGGCCACTCATCCTCATCCTCATTCGATTTCTGTCCGTAAGTAACAGTAGCCATCGTAAAGGTTGCGTAGATTGACTTTGCTTCAGAAGAAACAGATTATCTGACATGTTTCTGTTTTTATCAAGTATATATACTATTTCTAGAAATGTAACGGCTTCAGGGCATCCAAGCTATCTTACAAACACTAATTAGTATACAGTTATTATAACTGTATAAAGGTGTCAGCTAATCACTCAAAGTTAAGTGGATACTGTCATTAAGTGTGCTTGTTTGCTTTTCTTTTGTGGACGTTTAATGTTTTTCACACCTACACTGTTCATTGACATTTGAGCAAATGCTATCATTTAAGTTGTGCTTGTGTATTTCTACTATATACAAAGTAAAGATATATGGCTTATAGAGATAAGGCTTATATTTACATTTATTTAATTATCAATTTTGCGTTTCCTTATCAAAATAATTATTTATTCTTATACATAACACATTAAGAACATGTGATATACATAAAAGGAATATTTATTAAAACGTGATTGGAGTGTGTTTATATAATTCAATAAGTATTTCATTGATGCAAAAGCTGGATAACATATATATGAAGTGGATTTCTACAGTTGCAATGTAAATTTACAAGTTGAATTTCTACGTTTTGTGTTTAGATTCGAAGAATGAAGTGGATTGTGTCTATATAATTCAACACGTATTTCAGTGATTCCGAAGGTGGTTTATACGTCAATATCTATGTAATAAAGTGAATTTATACTGATGCCACGTAAATTTACATTTTAATATCTACGTTTTATGCCTTGAATCGCATACGTGTAAATAATTCAGGAACGATAATCCAGTAAACTACTAAACTTGTCCGTCCTTGAATCTCATACGTGTAAATAATTCAGGAACGATAAGTCGTATTCGTTAGTGACACGTATAATAGAAGTGACAATGGGAAACGTATCTACTACTAGGTTGTCTGTACTTGAATCGCATACGTGTAAATAATTCAGGAACGATAAGTCGTATTTTAGGCGTGTCAATAATTCAGGAACGATAATCGTTAGTGATACGTATAATAGAAGTGAGAATGTGAAACGTATCTACTACTAGGTTGTCTGTACTTGAAACGCATACGTGTAAATAATTCAGGAACGAAAACAAACACGTAAGATATGATACATTTTCTTTCTTTGTTTACTATCACACACAATAATATATGCTTAATATATCACAATGACAATGTCTAATATAAGAACGTTTAAGATACAGTTTGTTGACCATTTTGAAAGAACACTTACAAACATATATATTATATAACCAATACATTACAAAAATCAAACTTTATACGACTTTATATAAAATTGGCAAAAAAAATGAACTCATAACAGTATAATGTAAATATTACGGGCGTGATAACCGCGATCGACCTACTCTTACGGTTGTGCTATTCTTACATACGTGTCAATAGACACTCCGTAATAAATATTGAATGCGCATGCGCAATCGTTATAAAATCAACACCATGTAGGTCATTTCCTGTTGACCTAAAAAAAGAAAAGAAATGCATTCACACTGAGTAATCAGTAATTGTGCTTTACTTGATTTAAGTAAAACATAAATAACCAAGAATGGTGCAACAATGGTTATCATGGGTGGGGTGGGGTGGGGTGGGGGGGGGGGGGGGGGGGGTGGGGGGGGGGGACTATAGGTATGCACCCTGTCCGTCCGTCCTTCCGAAGTTCTTGTCGGGGGCCATATTTTCAATACTATAATACTTTGAGATACCAAACTTGGTATGTGGAGTTTGGTATGTGGATACATCGGGGGATAGCGGTGTGTCGCGTACCAAAAAAAGTCACTGTGACCTTGACCTGTGACCTCTGTCATAGAAAATGCTTGTCCGGACCGTATTTTCAATACTATAACACTTAGAGATACCAAACTTGGTATATGAATACATATTGGGATAGCGGTGTATTGCGTACCAAAATAAGGTCATTGTGACCTTGACATATGACCTCTATCATAGAAAATGCTTGTGCTATAACACTTAGAGATACCAAACTTGGTATGTGAATACATCTTGGGATAGCGGTACATTGCGTACCAAAATAAGGTCATTGTGACCTTGACCTGTGACCTCCGTCATAGAAAATGCATAGAAAATGCTTGTCCGGAGCGTATTTTCAATACTATAACACTTAGAGCTACCAAACTTGGTATGTGAATACATCTTGGGATAGCGGTGTGTCGCGTACCAAAATAAGGTCATCTTGACCTTGACCTGTGACTTCTTTCATAGAAAATGCTTGTCCGGAACGTATTTTCAATACTATAACACTTAGAGATACCAAACTTGGTATGTGGATATATTTTGTGATAGCGGTGTGTCGCGTACCAAAATAAGGTCACTATGACCTTGACCTGTCACCTCTGTCATAGAAAATGCTTGTCCAGACCGTATTTTCAATACTATAACACTTAGAGATACCAAACTTGGGATGTGGATACATCTTGGGATAGCGGTGTGTCGCGTACCAAAATAAGGTCACTGTGACCTTGACCTGTGACCTCGTCATAGAAAATACTTGTCCGGACTGTATTTTTAATACTATAACATTTAGAGATACCAAACTTGGTATGTGAATACCTTGGGATAGCGGTGTGTCGCGTACCAAAATAAGGTCATTGTGACCTTGACCTTTGACCTCCATCATAGAAAATGTCTGGAAAATGTTTGTCTGGGCCGGTGGGGGACTATGGCTTGCCCTGCAATTCTTGATGCTCTTGCTAACCCAAAAAGATGTTTACGCCCAGCTAAAAACCCATTTTTACGCCCCGCTTAACATGAAATCTTGGATCCGCCCCTAGTCACGTCATTAAACCATGATTGACCATGGACTTTTAGCATCTGACCTTTGCCAACCATGGTTCATGTGCACCCTGGTTGGCAGAGGTTGACCATAGTTGACCATGGTAACATTTCGCAGGGATATGAAACTTTTGTTCAGCGAATAAGCATTATAAACAACACAGTTTTTCTTGCTATTATATCCTTTTATATCGGTATTTTGAAGAGATAGAAACAAAATCCTCCTTGAAGCAAACGGTAAACAAATATGCTAGACTTAATTAAAAAAATACACCATGACAAATTAAATGCTGTAATAAACGAGCAGAAATACTTTACATGCTGTAATAAACGAGCAGAAATACTTTGAAAAAGAACATCAGTGTGCTGTGAGTCACCTGGAGTGGACAAAAATCAGATCATCTCTTTGTAGTTATTTGGAGTGGATAGCTAAATTAATACATCTCTTGGTAGTGGTTTGGAGTGGGTAGATACAATACTATATCTCTGTGGAGTCATTTGTAGTGGATAGTTAAAATTTACAAATCTCATTGGAGTCATTTGGAGTGGACTCCAACTGTGGTCCACTGGATTATAAGCAACCTCTTCATCCACTGCAAATCAACTTTGACCACTCCAAGTTGGTCTGGGAAGGGTTAATCAAACTGTTAAAACCCTATTATTTTAAACAAAATGAAACAAAACTAATGTATGTTTTTATTTATTTTAATTCATTTCATTCATTTATAATATATATTGATCTGTAATTTGTTTTTCATCTCCATTTTATTAGCGATGAAAATTCAGTCCAGTCTCCTTTTTACAGTAAAGAAAAAGTTTAAGTCCAGTTTATGCCTCCTTTTTCCAGTAAAAAGTTCAGTTTACACCTCCTTGTAAACAAAGTGTCAAAAAGTTTGTCCAAATTTCACCTCTTCTAAAAGTATAAGTCCAAATTTACGCCTCTTCTAAAAGTTTAAGTCCAAATTTACGCCTATTCTAAAAGTGTAAGTCCAAATTTACGCCTCTTCTAAAAGTTAAGTCCAAATTTACGCCTCTTTGAAAAGTTACGCCTCAATATTTTTAAATTACGCCTGGTTTTAAAATTTACGCCTTGCATTGACGCCCGTCAATATATAGAAATTACGTGTCCTGCTCGCTTACGCCTGGCTAATAACACGTAACTATCATTTACGCCTGGTTTACGCCTCAAAACCAGGCGGATTACGCCTGATCACTTCGTACGGGCGTAACAGATTGTTAATATCAATGAAAACTTGGACAAGTTCGAAAACATGCCAAATCGGATTAGTAACACCAGAGTTATGGCCCTTGATTTAGTTTAAAATGCTGTATTTTGCCCCGTAAGACGATAGGGCCTTCATTTAGCCGGATTTCAATGAAACTTTGCAGGGATGATCAGTATCAAGTCTAGTTGTGCATATCTTAAGAGTTATGGCCCTTTAAAGGTTTTAGTACACAGAAATTTTGCATCAGTACAGGGATGTTCAGTACAAAGCCTAGTTGTGCATATTATCGCTGGGTTCGGGTTTAATGTTTTTTGGCCGAGTTATGGCCCTTTAAATGTTTTAATACACTAACTTTGTACAGACTAGTTCTCCTGAACCCCTGGCCGAAACTTGGCAAGGATGATCAGTACACATCCTAGTTGCTCATGTCATCGCTGTGTTGCTGTTAATGATTTTTGACCGAGTTATGTTCCATTATACACAAACTTTATCCAGACTACCTGACTGGATTTCACTTGGCAGGAATGATCAGTACCAGTCATAGTTGTACATATTGTTGCTGTGTTCAGGTTGAATGATTTTTGTTGGAATTGTGGCTCTTTAAAGGTTGCTGTACATAAACTTTGTCCATACTAGTTCTCTAAATACCCTGGATGGATTTCAATGAATCTTGGTGGGGATGATCATTACCCAGCCTAGTTGCGCATATCATCATTGTGTTCCAGTTGAATGATTTTTGGCTGATTTGTGGCCCTTTACCCAGTGGAGGAGTCATCTGTTCTTTACTAAAAACAACCTCTAATTCTAATTTGGTATGATTATTTAGGGACTTGAAGCACAACATAATTATTTAGGGACTTGAAGCACAACATTATTATTTAGGGACTTGAAGAACAACATAATTATTTAGGGACTTGAAGCACAACATAATATAATTATTTAGGGACTTGAAGCACAACATAATTATTTAGGGACTTGAAGCACAACATAATTATTTAGGGACTTGAAGCACAACATAATATAATTATTTAGGGACTTGAAGTACAACATAATTATTTAGGGACTTGAAGCACAACATAATTATTTAGGGACTTGAAGCACAACATAATTATTTAGGGACTTGAAGCACAACATAATATAATTATTTAGGACTTGAAGCACAACATAATTATTTAGGGACTTGAAGCACAACATAATTATATAAAAGTTTTGACTGCCTGCATAAGGGGGACCCTCTACAGGAGTGCATCTTGGGGAACTTGCAGTAATTCATTATAACGGTTTCTGCCTTGTGATGCTAACTCCCTCCATACCCTTTGAGATTTCATGTTCATGTGTGGTGTATTTCTTAGATGTGAAGATGCACAATAAGTTTTCGTATTTTGGTTTCGTCTGCTGGGGGTATCTGGTAAAACGAACGACACAAAATTTGTTTTTCTTGTCCAAATGTGGATGCATTTGTTACTCTAGTGTAAAGGGGCCCCTCTACCTGGGTACTTGGGGGACTTGTAGTAATTTATGTTCGACAGCCACTTTGCCCACGGCATGGCAAAGGGTTATGTCATGTGCCACAACAATTAACATCCCCCCCACAACCACAGACTCCGTAAAGCAAGTAGAGCGATACAGGCCATACAGGCCCAAGGGGCCTCTTGTTTTGTGGTGGAGGCAGACCACATTATTTTCCTGGGTAGAACCAGAACTGTACACCTCCTGTCATCCATAATTATCGACACTTCCTCACAAGCCGAACTCCCAGTGAGTTTCGAACCTGAGAAGGCGAGAAGGTTTACAACGCAACGTCATTAACCCCTCAGCCACGGAGACAGACCCCTGCCTCTTGTGGGTTCACTCCTTGGCGACTCCTCTCTTTCTAAGGCTGCTGTCCTATGATGTGTAAATGGGAAGTTAAACTCCATAATTATCATTTATGTCTCATAAACCCCATATCATTTATGTCACATAAACCCCGTATCATTTATGTCACATAAACCCCGTATCATTTATATCTCATAAACCCCGTATCATTTATGTCACATAAACCCTGTATCATTTATATCTCATAAACCCCATATCATTTATATCTCATAAACCCCGTATCATTTATATCTCATAAACACCATATCATTTATGTCTCATAAACCCCATATCATTTATGTCTCATAAACCACATATCATTTATGTCTCATAAACCCAATATCATTTATGTCTCATAAACCCCATATCAATTATGTCACATAAACCCCATATCATTTATGTCTCATAAACCCCATATCATTTATGTCTCATAAACCCCAAATCATTTATGTCTCATAAAGCCATATCATTTATGTCTCATAAACCCCATATCATTTATGTCTCATAAACCCCATATCATTTATGTCTCATAAACCCCATATCATTTATATCTCATAAACCCCGTATCATTTATGTCACATAAACCCCTGTATCATTTATATCTCATAAACCCCGTATCATTTATATCTCATAAACCCCGTATCATTTATGTCACATAAACACCATATCATTTATGTCTCATAAACCCCATATCATTTATGTCTCATAAACCCCATATCATTTATGTCACATAAACCCCATATCATTTATGTCTCATAAACCCCATATCATTTATGTCTCATAAACCCCATATCATTTATGTCTCATAAACCCCATATCATTTATGTCTCATAAACCCATATCATTTATGTCTCATAAACCCCATATCATTTATGTCTCATAAACCCCATATCATTTATGTCTCATTTATGTCACATAAACCCCATATCATTTATGTCTCATAAACCCCATATCATTTATGTCTCATAAACCCATATCATTTATGTCTCATAAACCCCATATCATTTATGTCTCATAAACCCATATCATTTATGTCTCATACACATCTCATAAACCCCATATCATTTATGTCTCATAAACCCCATATCATTTATGTCTCATAAACCCCATATCATTTATGTCTCATAAACCCATATCATTTATGTCTCATAAACCCCATATCATTTATGTCTCATAAACCCATATCATTTATGTCTCATAAACATCTCATAAACCCCATATCATTTATGTCTCATAGACCCCATATCATTTATGTCTCATAAACCCCATATCATTTATGTCTCATAAACCCATATCATTTATGTCTCATAAACCCCATATCATTTATGTCTCATAAACCCCATATCATTTATGTCTCATAAACCCCATATCATTTGTCTCATAAACCCCATATCATTTATGTCTCATAAACCCCATATCATTTATGTCTCATAAACGCATTATTTTGGTTATTTAGAGTAGCTCTCAAAGATTCTTACCAACTGAAAATAACATTTATCTTATGGTGTCGCCTGCATAACATGGCAGACACTTAGGGATCACTTTGTCCATTGTCTGTCGTCAGTCGTCTGTCATCCGTCACACTTTAACCTGCAACCTAACCTTGGCCATAACTTGAAAAGTATTTGACCTCATCATACCTCAAGGAATGTTGTTAAACATGTTCTGACTTTCATTTTGGCAGATAACTTGCAACCTAACCTGAAGCTCATAGTGTGACTGGACATTATAACTTAAAAATATTTGACCTATGTTCATGAAACTTCACACATATCTTCATCTTATCTCAAGGAATGTTGTTGTTGTTTTTGTTGTTACATATGTCCAATAACTTCAAAGGTATGCCTCTGTCCATAAAACCTGACCTGCAACCTGACCCGGCTCGCAACTTGGCAAAATATTGACCTATGTTCATTAAGTGTATATCATTCTTCTTTATCTATATCTTTCTTCTTAATCAGTTATTCAATGCCATTGACATGTAGAAGGTCATTAAATGTATACCATTCTTCATTATCTATATTTTTCTTCTTTATCAGTTATTCAATGCCATTGACATGTCCAATAACTCTGACTTTCATTATCGACAGAGTTATCCCCTTTTAATAAAACTTCACCCCTCTGAGACTGCAGTGGTTGTATTCTACCCCGGCAACCACACAGGGTAAAGTCTTATTAAAAGGGGATAACTCTGTCGAGAATGAAAGTCTCATAAACCCCATATCATTTATGTCTCATAAACCCCATATCATTTATGTCTCATAAACCCCATATCATTTATGTCTCATAAAAACATTATTTTGGTTATTTAGAGTAGCTCTCAAAGATTCTTACCAACTGAAAATAACATTTATCTTATGGTGTCGCCTGCATAACATGGCAGACACTTAGGGATCACTTTGTCCATTGTCTGTCGTCCGTCGTCTGTCATCCGTCACACTTTAACCTGCAACCTAACCTTGGCCATAACTTGAAAAGTATTTGACCTCATCATACCTCAAGGAATGTTGTTAAACATGTTCTGACTTTCATTTTGGCAGATAACTTGCAACCTAACCTGAAGCTCATAGTGTGACTGGCCATTATAACTTAAAAAATATTTGACCTATGTTCATGAAACTTCACACATATCTTCATCTTATCTCAAGGAATGTTGTTGTTGTTGTTGTTGTTGTTGTTACATATGTCCAATAACTCTGACTTTCATTTCATCAAAGGTATGCCTCTATCCATAAAACCTGACCTGCAACCTGACCCGGCTCACAACTTGGCAAAATATTGACCTATGTTCATTAAATGTATATCATTCTTCATTATCAGTTATTCAATGCCATTGACATGTCCAATAACTCTGACTTTTATTCTCGACAGAGTTATCCCCTTTTAATAAAACTTTACCCTGTGTGGTTGCCGGGGTAATCTACCCCCCCCCCCCCCCCCAACCCCCCTCCCCCCCCCACCCACCACACACACACACACACACACACACACACAGACACTCATATTCACTTTGTTATTTATCATGCTCATTCAAGGTCTTTATCATGACACCATAGTTTTAACCTGCTACCTAACTATTGTTTGGGGCGCTTGTTTCAGCCAAAGGTTTTTCTGCAGTACCTTGAGCAATTTAAATAATATTTACATCAATTATCTATCATTAGAACTGGTATTTTTAGTGGTAAATGAAAATACCTTATTTTTGAAATTTGGTTGAGAAATAAATATTTCACAACCCAAATGATTTTTTGATGAGGCTTTTCCCATGTCAATTCCTTGTTGTTGGGACAGAATAAAATTAAATAACTTCAGTTAGCCTTCATATTTTTGTTATACAACTTTTAGGATGATTAAATTTACGCATATCCAACACCTTAAAACCATTATTTTTTTCAAAATGTTCATGGAGCAGCTGAGTTTTGCATTGAAAATGCCCCATAAAAAACAGCTTTTGCATATATATTTTTTATTTTTCAATCGAGTTTGAAAAGTAAGGTATTTTTATTTACCACTAAAAATGTCTGTTTCACAGATATACATACACCTTACTTAATTACTAGATGAAAAAAAGCTTTGGCTGAAACAAGTGCCCCAAACAATAGCTCATAACTTGGCAAAACATTGACCTATGGTCATAAAACTTTATACAGTTCCTCCTTATCTGATATCCAATGCAGAGTTATGCTCCTTTTTGTAAACTTCAAAAAAACAACTGTTGACAACCATAACTTTATAACATTTCAGATTTGGGGGAGAATGGGCGCCCCTCTCCCCATCCCTATACCCTTTTGATCTGCCGCTGGAAATCCAGAATTAGAATCCTGTATATCTTTAACATGTCTTGAGGTTTAACTCCAGTACATTATTAAGGACCACCTGGTGGATGTTCCACTTTTGATGAACAAAATTGATATAACAAGAAAAAATAGTGCAATAAAAGAGATTGATCAGTTCGTAATCATTATTCTGTTGTCCCCGGGTAGTATCAATTTATACCAAATATTTTCTCATTAGATGGCTTTGAGAAACCATAGCGTTACAAAAGAACGCATTTGTCAATGTAGAAATGGCATCGATTTGTCTGGGAGAGAGTATTTCATCTTTCTTAAATACTCTATTTCTTGGGATTAAAGTTTCCCAGTTTCATATCACTTATCCACCCATATGATGTGTAAATGGGAAGTTAAACCCCATATCATTTATGTCTCATCTGCAAATTATTTTGGTTATTTAGAGTATAGCTCTCGAAGATTAATACCAACTTAAAATAACATTTATCTTATTGTGTCGCCTGCATAACATGGCAGACACTTAGGGATCACTTTGTCCATTGTATGTTATCCGTCTTCTGTCGTTCACACATTAACCCAAACTCCCCGCAGTGGTTACTTCCCCTTTCTGTTACAGTAATCACTGCCACCACACACATTTATAGCTGAAATCCAGCTAAGTTTAATCTTTTGGTTAAATAATTTTTAGGTCAATATTGCTTTGTTCATAATATAGGAAAATAGTGTTAAAAACGGTATCTGGGTACAAAAATAATTTATTTATATAAAACAAAATCAATTTTAGCGAATATGCACACCGGTTACTAAGTTACAGTACTTGTAAACAAACAAACATGTATTCCGTTGAGAACATTACGGAAGCTGTGCATAAATTACACCCAAGCCAAAACAAGGTTGAATGTTTTCAACATCTTCTCGAAGGTGATGATCGATGTTATTATCAATTGCCTTTTGGTTACGGCAAGAGTTCGCTGTACCAAGCATTACCTAGTGTATCGCCATTTTTTGTAATCACATGGCCTCAGCTATTGTCACATGATTTGTGTGGTGGCAGGGATAAGTGGCTACAATATCCCTGCGTGGAGGTTGGCATTAACCTGCAACCTAACCTTGGCCATAAGTTAACATAAAAGTATTGGAACCTCGTCATTTGAGACTCACTCAGCCCAAATGTCTATCAATAAAGTTAATGCCACAATGTAATACTGCGTTTTCTTGTTATTTGAGACTTGGTCTATATGTTCATCTATAAACGCCACAATGTAAAACAGTGTTTTCTTTTTATTTGTCACTCGGTCTATACGTCCATCTATAAACTTCATGCCACAATGTAATACTGTGTTACCTCGTCATTTGACACTCACTCAGCCCAAATGTCCATCTATAAACTTAATGCCACAATGTAATACTGTGTTTTCTTGTTATTTGACACTCGGTCTATACGTTCATCTATAAACTTAATGCCACAATGTAATACTGTGTTTTCTTGTTAATTGACACTTGGTCTATATGTTCATCTATAAACTTAATGCCACAATGTAATACTGTGTTTTCTTGTTATTTGACACTCAGTCTATATGTCCATCTATAAACTTAATGCCACAATGTAATACTGTGTTACCCGATCATTTGACACTCGGTCTATGGCCATCTGTAAACTTCATGCCACAATGTAATACTGCGTTACCTCATCATTTGACACTCGGTCTATGGCCATGATGATGATCTATAAACTTCATGCCAAAATATAATACTGTGTTACCTCATCATTTGACACTCAGCCCAAAGTCCATCTATAACTGTCATGCCAAAATGAATACTATGTTACCTCATCATTTGACAGTCGGTCTGTATGGCCATCTATAAACTTCATGCCAAAATGTAATACTATGTTACCTCGTCATTTGACACTCAGCCCAAATGTCCATCTATAAACTTCATGTCTTAATGTTATACTGTGTTCCTCGTCATTTGACTCTCTGTCTATATGGCCATCTATAAAACTTCATGTCATAATGTAATACTGTGTCATTTGACACTCAACCCAGATGTTCGTTTATAAACTTCATGCCATAATGTAATATTGCATAACCTCATCATTTGACACTCTGTCTGTATGGCCATCTATAAAACTTCATGTCATAATGTAATACTGTGTTACCTCATCATTTGACTTTCAACCCAGATGACCATCTATAAACTTCATGCCATAATATAATATTGCGTTAGCTCGTCATTTGACACTCTGTCTGTATGGCCATCTATAAACTTTATGTCTTAATGTAATACTGTGTTACCACGTCATTTGACACTCAGCCCAATGTCCATCTATAAACTTCATGCCATAATGTAATATTGCGTTACCTCATCATTTGACACTCTGTCTGTATGGCCATCTATAAACTTCATGTCTTAATGTAATACTGTGTTACCGCATCATTTGACACTCGGCCCAATGTGCATCTATAAACTTCATGCCATAATATAATATTGCGTTACCTCGTCATTTGACAATCTGTCTGTATGGCTGTCTATAAACTACATGTCCTAATGTAATACTGTGTTACCTCGTCATTTGACACTCAGCCCAATGCCCATCTATAAACTTCATGTCATAATGTAATACTGAGTTACCTTGCCATTTGACGCTCGGTCAGTACCGGTATGTCCATCTAGAAACTTATAAAAATAATACTGTGTTGTCTTGTCACTTCATACCAATGTAGTACTGTGTTATCTCAGGTGATATATCTGTTTAGATATTTATTAACAACAAATGAATGCTTTGCATCGAATGTTTATATCTGTTTTCTTGGAGTCGATGTTAGTAGTCAGATGTTATATATTTTGCTTGTAGTCCGATGTTATATCTGTTTGCTTGTAGTCAGATGTTATATCTGTTCGTTTGTAGTCGGATGTTATATCTGGTTTCTTGGAGTCGATGTTAGTAGTCAGATGTTATATATTTTGCTTGTAGTCCGATGTTATATCTGTTTGCTTGTAGTCAGATGTTATATCTGTTCGTTTGTAGTCGGATGTTATATCTGTTTGCTTGTAGTCCGATGTTATATCTGTTCGTTTGTAGTCGGATGTTATATCTGTTTGCTTGTAGTCCGATGTTATATCTGTTTGGTTGTAGTTGGATGTTATATTTGTTTGGTTGTAGTCGGATGTTATATCTGTTTGCTTGTAGTCCGATGTTATATATGTTCGTTTGTAGTCGGATGTTATATCTGTTTGCTTGTAGTCGGATGTTATATCTGTTCGTTTGTAGTTGGATGTTATATCTGTTTGCTTGGAGTCGGATGTTATATCAGTTTGGTTGGAGTCAGATGTTATCTGTTTGGTTGGAGTCAGATGTTATATCTGTTTGGTTGTAGTTGGATGTTACATGTGTTTGGTTGTAGTCAGATGTTATATCTGTTTGGTTGTAATTGGATGTTATATTTGTTTGGTTGTAGTCGGATGTTATATCTGTTTGCTTGTAGTCCGATGTTATATCTGTTTGCTTGTAGTTGGATGTTACATCTGTTTGGTTGTAGTCAGATGTTATATCTGTTTGCTTGTAGTCCGATGTTATATCTGTTTGGTTGTAGTTGGGTGTTATATCTGTTTGGTTGGAGTCATATGTTATACATGTTTGGTTGGAGTCAGATGTTATATATGTTTGGTTGTAGTCCGATGTTATATCTGTTTGGTTGGAGTGGGATGTTATATCTGTTTGGTTGTAGTCCGATGCTATATCTGTTTGGTTGTAGTCCGATGCTATATCTGTTTGGTTGGAGTGGGATGTTATATCTGTTTGGTTGGAGTGGGATGTTGTATCTGTTTGGTTGGAGTGGGATGTTGTATCTGTTTGGTTGTAGTCCGATGCTATATCTGTTTGGTTGGAGTGGGATGTTGTATCTGTTTGGTTGTAGTCTGATGCTATATCTGTTTGGTTGGAGTGGGATGTTGTATCTGTTTAGTTGGAGTGGGATGTTATATCTGTTTGGTTGGAGTGGGATGTTATATCTGTTTGGTTGGAGTGGGATGTTATATTTGTTTGGTTGGAGTGGGATTTTATGTTTGTTTGATTGGAGTGGGATGTTATTTCTGTTTGGTTGGAGTGGGATGCTGTATCTGTTGGGTTGGAGTGGGATGTTATATTTGTTTGGTTGGAGTGGGATGTTATATCTGTTTGGTTGTAGTCCGATGTTATATCTGTTTGGTTGTAGTTGGATGTTATATCTGTTTGGTTGTAGTCTAATGTTATATCTGTTTGGTTGGAGTGGGATATTATATCTGTTTGGTTGAAGTGGGATGTTATATCTGCTTGGTTGGAGTGGGATGCTATATCTGTTTGGTTGTAGTTGGATGTTATATCTGTTTGGTTGTAGTTCGATGTTATATCTGTTTGGTTGGAGTGGGATGTTATATCTGTTTGGTTGTAGTCCGATGTTATATCTGTTTGGTTGTAGTCCAATGTTATATCTGTTTGGTTGTAGTTGGATGTTATATCTGTTTGGTTGTAGTCTGATGTTGTATCTGTTTGGTTGGAGTGGGATGTTATATCTGTTTGGTTGTAGTCCGATGTTATATCTGTTTGGTTGTAGTCCGATGTTATATTTGTTTGGTTGTAGTCCGATGTTATATCTGTTTGGATGTTACATCTGTTTGGTTGGAGTGGGATGTTGTATCGGTTTGGTTGGAGTGGGATGTTGTATCTGTTTAGTTGGAGTGGGATGTTATATCTGTTTGGTTGGAGTGGGATGTTATATCTGTTTGGATGGAGCGGGATGTTATATTTGTTTGATTGGAGTGGGATGTTACATCTGTTTGGTTGGAGTGGGAGTTGTATCTGTTTGGTTGGATTGAATTGAATTGAATGTTGTTTAACGGCTCATCAACACAGTATAGGTTATTTAGAGCCGCCCCAGAGAGAGGGGAAGGATACATAGGAATCTGGGAACCGTGCCCTACTCTTATTATCGAAAAGATTCCTATGGTTCTTTAACGTGCTCGGGGGATAGACCGATACACGGGACCGCCCGGTTTACGTCACCATCCGACGGACGAGGCTAAGGGAAAGTGTCTTGCCCAAGAACACACCGACGAAACTCAGTGGCACAACGGAGGATTGAACCCGGGGCCTCGGGTTACAAATCCGCCGCACTACCGACTGCGCCACGCCAGCCCTCCTGTTTGGTTTGAGTGGGATGTTGTATCTGTTTGGTTGTAGTTGGATGTTACATCTGTTTGGTTGGAGTGGGATGTTGTATCTGTTTGGTTGGAGTGGGATGTTATATTTGTTTGTAGTTGGATGTTATATCTATCAAGTTTGTGTTTTTTCGCTATCGTCGAATAATCAAAATGGCTGCCACAGCGACCCAAAGTTTACATAGTTATAAAGGAAAACATTAAAAATGACATCTTCTTTGAATTGAATTGAATTGAATTGAATGTTGTTTAACGGCTCATCAACACAATACAGGTTATTTAGAGCCGCCCCAGAGAGAGGGGAAGGATACATAGGAATCTGGGAACCTGCCCTACTCTTATTATCGAATAGATTCCTATGATTCTTTAACGTGCTCGGAAGATAGACCAATACACGGGACCGCCCGGTTTACGTCCCCATCCGACGGACGAGGCTAAGGAAAAGTGTCTTCCCCAAGAACACACTGACGGAACTCAGTGGCACCACGGAGGATTGAACCCGGGGCCTCCGGTTACAAATCCGCCGCTCTACCGACTGCGCCACGCCAGCAACCGTGCATTCATATGTGGGCCGTAGCACAATTTTGTCTAGGGGATTCATATGTGGGGCATAGCACAACTTTGTCTAGGGGATTAGTATGTGGGGCCTAGCACAGTTTTGTCTAGGGGATTAGTATGTGGGGCATAGCACAACTTTGTCTAGGGGATTAGTATGTGGGGCCTAGCACAACTTTGTCTAGGGGATTCATATGTGGGGCCTATCACAACTTTCATATGTGAGCCCTAGCACATCTTTGTCAAGGATATTCATATGTGGGCCCAAGCACAGGTTTGTCTAGGGGATTCATATGTGGGCCCTAGAACAGCTTTGTCTATGGGATTCATATGTGGGCCCTAGCACAACTTTGTCTAGGGGATTCATATGTGGGGCCTAGCACATATTTATCTATGGGATTCGTATGTGGGCCCTAGCACAACTTTGTCTAGGGAATTCATATGTGGGGCCTAGCACAACTTTGTCTAGGATATTCATATGTGGGCCATAGCACAACTTTGACTAGGGGATTCGTATGTGGGGACTCTAGCACAGATTTGTCTAGGGGATTCATATGTGGGGCCTAGCACAACTTTGTTTGGGAGATTCATATGTGGGCCCTAGCAATTTTTTGTCTATTGGATTCATATGTGGGGCCTAGCATAACTTTGTCTAGGAAATTCATATGTGGGGCCTTACACATCTTTTTCTAGGGGATTTATATGTGGGGCCTAGCACAGCTTTGTCTAGGGGATTCATATGTAGGGCCTAGCACAGTTTTGTCTAGAGGATTCATATGTGGGGCCTAACACTTCTTTGTCTAGGGGATTCATATGCAAACACTAGCACAGCTGTTTCTGGAAGATTTATATGTGGACCCAGCACAGATTTATCTAGGAGATTCATATGTGGACCATAGCACATATTTTTCTGGAAGATTCATATGCAGACCCTCGCGCAGCTTTTTCTGGGAGGTTCATATGCAGACCCTAGCACATATTTTTCTGGGAGATTTATATGCAGACCCTAGCACAGATGTGTCTGGAGGATTCATATGCAGACCCTAGCACAGATTTTTCTGGGATATTCATATGCAGACCCTAGCACTGATTTTTCTGGGAGATTCGTATGCAGATCTTAGCACAGATTTGTCTGGGGGATTCATATGCAGGCCCTAGCACAGCTTTGTCTGTGGGATTCATATGCAGGCCTAGCACAAGTTTGTTTGGGAGATTCATATGCAGGCCCTAGCACATATTTTTCTGGGAGATTCATATGCAGACCCTAGCACAGCTTTTTCTGGGAGATTCATATGCAGGCCCCAGCGCAGCTTTTTCTGGGAGATTCATATGCAGGCCCTAGCACATATTTTTCTGGGGGATTCATATGCAGGCCCTAGCACAGATTTGTCTGGGGGATTCATATGTAGGCCCTAGCGCAGCTTTTTCTTGAGGATTCATATGCAGGCCCTAGCACAGATTTGTCTGGGGGATTCATATGCAGGCCCTAGCGCAGCTTTTTCTGGGAGATTCATATGCAGACCTTGGCGCAGATTTGTCTGGGGGATTCATATGCAGGCCCTAGCGCAGCTTTTTCTTGAGGATTCATATGCAGGCCCTAGCACAGATTTGTCTGGGGGATTCATATGCAGGCTCTAGCACAGATTTTTCTGGGAGATTCATATGCAGGCCCTAGCACATATATGTCTGGGGGATTCATATGCAGACCCAAGCACAGATTTGTCTGGGGGATTCATATGCAGGCCTTAGCACAGATTTATCTAGGGGATTCATATGCAGACCCTAGGACAGATTTGTCTGGGAGATTCATATGCAGGCCCTAGCACATATTTGTCTGGGGATTCATATGCAGGCCCTAGCACAACTTTGTCTGGGAGATTCATATGCAGGCCCTAGCACATATTTGTCTGGGGGATTCATATGCAGGCCCTAGCACATATTTGTCTGGGAGATTCATATGCAGACCCTAGCACATATTTGTCTGGAGGATTCATATGCAGGCCCTAGCACAACTTTGTCTGGGAGATTCATATGCAGGCCCTAGCACATATTTGTCTTTGAGATTCATATGCAGACCCTAGCACATATTTGTCTGGGAGATTCATATGCAGACCCTAGCACATATTTGTCTGGGAGATTCATATGCAGGCCCTAGCACATATTTGTCTGGGAGATTCATATGCAGATCCTAGCACATATTTGTCTGGGGGATTCATATACAGACCCTAGCACGGATTTGTCTAGGAGATTCATATGCAGACCCTAGCACATATTTGTCTGGAAGATTCATATGCAGGCCCTAGCACATATATGTCTGGGGTCTGCATATGCAGACCCTAGCACATATTTGACTGGGAGATTCATATGCGGACCCTAGCACATACTTGTCTGGGAGATTCATATGCAGACCCTAGCACATATTTGTCTGGAAGATTCATATGCAGGCCCTAGCACATATTTGTCTGGGGGATTCATATGCAGACCCTAGCACGGATTGGTCTGGGAGATTCATATGCAGACCCTAGCACATATTTGTCTGGGAGATTCATATGCAGACCCTAGCACATATTTGTCTGGAGGATTCATATGCAGACCCTAACACATATTTATCTGGGAGATTCATATGCAGGCCCTAGCACATATTTGTCTGGGAGATTCATATGCAGACCCTAGCACATATTTGTCTGGGAGATTCATATGCAGGCCCTAGCACATATTTGTCTGGGAGATTCATATGCAGACCCTAGCACATATTTGTCTGGGGGATTCATATGCAGACCCTAGCACGGATTTGTCTAGGAGATTCATATGCAGAACCTAGCACATATTTGTCTGGAAGATTCATATGCAGGCCCTAGCACATATATGTCTGGGGGATTCATATGCAGACCCTAGCACATATTTGACTGGGAGATTCATATGCAGACCCTAGCACATACTTGTCTGGGAGATTCATATGCAGACCCTAGCACATATTTGTCTGGGAGATTCATATGCAGGCCCTAGCACATATTTGTCTGGGGGATTCATATGCAGACCCTAGCACGGATATGTCTGGGAGATTCATATGCAGACCCTAGCACTGATTTTTCTGGGAGATTCGTATGCAGATCTTAGCACAGATTTGTCTGGGGGATTCATATGCAGGCCCTAGCACAGCTTTGTCTGTGGGATTCATATGCAGGCCAAGCACAAGTTTGTTTGGGAGATTCATATGCAGGCCCTAGCACATATTTTTCTGGGAGATTCATATGCAGACCCTAGCACAGCTTTTTCTGGGAGATTCATATGCAGGCCCTAGCGCAGCTTTTTCTGGGAGATTCATATGCAGGCCCTAGCACATATTTTTCTGGGGGATTCATATGCAGGCCCTAGCACTGATTTGTCTGGGGGATTCATATGTAGGCCCTAGCGCAG
Source organism: Cyrtodaria siliqua (assembly GCA_037043455.1). Classification (NCBI taxonomy): domain Eukaryota; kingdom Metazoa; phylum Mollusca; class Bivalvia; order Adapedonta; family Hiatellidae; genus Cyrtodaria; species Cyrtodaria siliqua. The sequence goes on from JAWPHD010000034.1 coordinate 490,548, forward strand.
CTTTTTCTTGAGGATTCATATGCAGGCCCTAGCACAGATTTGTCTGGGGGATTCATATGCAGGCCCTAGCGCAGCTTTTTCTTGAGGATTCATATGCAGGCCCTAGCACAGATTTGTCTGGGGGATTCATATGCAGGCTCTAGCACAGATTTTTCTGGGAGATTCATATGCAGACCTTGGCGCAGATTTGTCTGGGGGATTCATATGCAGGCCCTAGCGCAGCTTTTTCTTGAGGATTCATATGCAGGCCCTAGCACAGATTTGTCTGGGGGATTCATATGCAGGCTCTAGCACAGATTTTTCTGGGAGATTCATATGCAGGCCCTAGCACATATATGTCTGGGGGATTCATATGCAGACCCAAGCACAGATTTGTCTGGGGGATTCATATGCAGGCCTTAGCACAGACTTATCTAGGGGATTCATATGCAGACCCTAGCACAGATTTGTCTGGGAGATTCATATGCAGGCCCTAGCACATATTTGTCTGGGGATTCATATGCAGGCCCTAGCACAACTTTGTCTGGGAGATTCATATGCAGGCCGTAGCACATATTTGTCTGGGGGATTCATATGCAGGCCCTAGCACATATTTGTCTGGGAGATTCATATGCAGACCCTAGCACATATTTGTCTGGAGGATTCATATGCAGGCCCTAGCACAACTTTGTCTGGGAGATTCATATGCAGGCCCTAGCACATATTTGTCTGGGGGATTCATATTCAGGCCCTAGCACATATTTGTCTTTGAGATTCATATGCAGACCCTAGCACCTATTTGTCTGGGAGATTTATATGCAGACCCTAGCACATATTTGTCTGGGAGATTCATATGCAGGCCCTAACACATATTTGTCTGGGAGATTCATATGCAGACCCTAGCACATATTTGTCTGGGGGATTCATATGCAGACCCTAGCACGGATTTGTCTAGGAGATTCATATGCAGACCCTAGCACATATTTGTCTGGAAGATTCATATGCAGACCCTAGCACATATATGTCTGGGGGATTCATATGCAGACCCTAGCACATATTTGACTGGGAGATTCATATGCAGACCCTAGCACACACTTGTCTGGGAGATTCATATGCAGACCCTAGCACATATTTGTCTGGGAGATTCATATGCAGGCCCTAGCACATATTTGTCTGGGGGATTCATATGCAGACCCTAGCACATATTTGTCTGGGAGATTCATATGCAGACCCTAGCACATATTTGTCTGGAGGATTCATATGCAGACCCTAACACATATTTATCTGGGAGATTCATATGCAGGCCCTAGCACATATTTGTCTGGGAGATTCATATGCAGACCCTAGCACATATTTGTCTGGAGGATTCATATGCAGACCCTAACACATATTTATCTGGGAGATTCATATGCAGGCCCTAGAACATATTTGTCTGGGAGATTCATATGCAGACCCTAGCACATATTTGTCTGGGAGATTCATATGCAGGCCCTAGCACATATTTGTCTGGGAGATTCATATGCAGACCCTAGCACATATTTGTCTGGGGGATTCATATGCAGACCCTAGCACGGATTTGTCTAGGAGATTCATATGCAGAACCTAGCACATATTTGTCTGGAAGATTCATATGCAGGCCCTAGCACATATATGTCTGGGGGATTCATATGCAGACCCTAGCACATATTTGACTGGGAGATTCATATGCAGACCCTAGCACATATTTGTCTGGGAGATTCATATGCAGGCCCTAGCACATATTTGTCTGGGAGATTCATATGCAGACCCTAGCACATATTTGTCTGGGGGATTCATATGCAGACCCTAGCAGGGATTTGTCTAGGAGATTCATATGCAGAACCTAGCACATATTTGTCTGGAAGATTCATATGCAGGCCCTAGCACATATATGTCTGGGGGATTCATATGCAGACCCTAGCACATATTTGACTGGGAGATTCATATGCAGACCCTAGCACATATTTGTCTGGGGGATTCATATGCAGACCCTAGCATGGATTTGTCTGGGAGATTCATATGCAGACCCTAGCACATATTTGTCTGGGAGATTCATATGCAGACCCTAGCACATATTTGTCTGGAGGATTCATATGCAGACCCTAACACATATTTATCTGGGAGATTCATATGCAGGCCCTAGCACATATTTGTCTGGGGGATTCATATGCAGACCCTAGCACGGATTTGTCTGGGAGATTCATATGCAGACCCTAGCACGGATTTGTCTGGGAGATTCATATGCAGGCCCTAGCACATATTTGTCTGGGAGATTCATATGCAGACCCTAGCACATATTTGTCTGGGGGATTCATATGCAGACCCTAGCACGGATTTGTCTAGGAGATTCATATGCAGAACCTAGCACATATTTGTCTGGAAGATTCATATGCAGGCCCTAGCACATATATGTCTGGGGGATTCATATGCAGACCCTAGCACATATTTGACTGGGAGATTTATATGCAGACCCTAGCACATATTTGTCTGGGGGATTCATATGCAGACCCTAGCATGGATTTGTCTGGGAGATTCATATGCAGACCCTAGCACATATTTGTCTGGGAGATTCATATGCAGACCCTAGCACATATTTGTCTGGAGGATTCATATGCAGACCCTAACACATATTTATCTGGGAGATTCATATGCAGGCCCTAGCACATATTTGTCTGGGGGATTCATATGCAGACCCTAGCACGGATTTGTCGGGGAGATTCATATGCAGACCCTAGCACGGATTTGTCTGGGAGATTCATATGCAGACCCTAGCACGGATTTGTCTAGGAGATTCATATGCAGAACCTAGCACATATTTGTCTGGAAGATTCATATGCAGGCCCTAGCACATATATGTCTGGGGGATTCATATGCAGACCCTAGCACATATTTGACTGGGAGATTCATATGCAGACCCTAGCACATATTTGTCTGGGGGATTCATATGCAGACCCTAGCATGGATTTGTCTGGGAGATTCATATGCAGACCCTAGCACATATTTGTCTGGGAGATTCATATGCAGACCCTAGCACATATTTGTCTGGAGGATTCATATGCAGACCCTAGCACATATTTATCTGGGAGATTCATATGCAGGCCCTATCACATATTTGTCTGGGGGATTCATATGCAGACCCTAGCACGGATTTGTCTGGGAGATTCATATGCAGACCCTAGCACGGATTTGTCTGGGAGATTCATATGCAGGCCCTAGCACATATTTGTCTGGGAGATTCATATGCAGAACCTAGCACATATTTTTCTGGGAGATTCATATGCAGACCCTAGCACAGATTTGTCTGGGGGATTCATATGCAGAGCCAAGCACAGATTTGAGACAGCCTTGCTTTCATATACATACACAAGGCATGTTATCTATGAGTGAGATCTTTAATTAAGGATATGAACTTTCAAACAGTTATCTATTGACACTTATGATTATTTTGTTGAATTATTGACAAGGCAAAGTATGTCCCCTCTATTTATGGTTATGATATTATTGATTGGTATATTATGATTACTTTCTGTAGTTATTACTGGCTCATTTAGGTAAAAGTAAAATAATTAGTTATTACTGGCTCTTATAGGTAAAAGTAAAATAATTAGTGAATTAAGAATTGAATGTTGTTTAACGGCTCATCAACACAGTATTAGTATTTAGAGCCGTCCCAGAGAGAGGGAAAGGATACATAGGAATCGGGGAACCTGCCCTACTCTTATTATCGAATAGATTCCTATGGTTCTTTAACGTGCTCGGAGGATAGACAGATACACGGGACCGCCCGGTTTACGTCCCCATCCGACGGACGGGGCTAAGGGAAAGTGTCTTGCCCAAAAACACACTGACGGAACTCAGTGGCACCACGGAGGATTGAACCCGGGGCCTCCGGTTACAAATCCGCTGCGCTACCGACTGCGCCACGCCAGCCCCTACATCTTCTTTGAAACCGCTTGAAGGATTTTGATGAAACTTAATCACAATGATCATTGGGTTAGTCCCCCTCAGATTTGTGTTTTTGGGGCCTCCAGTCATCCATAATGGCCAATTTGGCTAAACTTAGGTCAAATTTAAGGACATTTATCAAACGAAATATTACCAGTTATTCTATTCTAGTTAAATATCATATACATGTTCCTGTTGTTGGCCTCTATCAAGTGTGTGTTTTTCGTTGTCGTCAAATATTCAAAATGGCCGCCACGATAACCCAAAGTTTACATATTATATATAGGAAACATGTTTCTTGGGTTGGCCTCTATCATGTTTATGTTTTTGAATCACATCATACCAGTAGAGCGTCTATAGGTCCACTTAATGGGCCTCTTGTTTTGACAGACACATTACATTTTGAACTTTTGAAATTAAAAATATGTAAACTTTATTGATAAGTTTTCTGTTTTAATACAACTGAATTGGATTACGGCTGGAGGAAAATTGAGACCGCCGGTATGACATGTGTTTGTCAGTTTGTACCGGCGACCGCTTAGTAATGTTGGGAATCGGCTGAAAATTCATGATCGATCATCAGAATATTTAACCGACCGATGATCGATCATTAATCGATTAAACATGGCTGCTATAAAAGACGTGTAAGCCTTTAATTTTCAGACTATAATGAAGAAAAGAATCACTTTCAAGTATGTTCTGGTAATAAAGGACCTGAATCACATAAACTGACCAACACATATTTTAAACAAGTAACTTGTGATACCCACTATAAATATGTGATTACTTGTTGCAAAATTATAACTCATTTTATTTTCTTGTATATTTTAGTACAAGAGAATGAAATAAGCCATAATTTTCAATAACCGAGTAAAGTCGATCATGAAAACTTGTAATCGATTAATCAGATCGAAGGCATAACTGATCGATGATCGATTAAATTGATTAATCGGAACAACACTACCGCTTAGACCATCGAGAAATGGTAATGCCAGGATAGGATGTTATAACTGTTCAGGTGTTGATTGAAGCCATTGTCAATAACACTGTTGTGGTATTATTTACGAACGAAGACAATATTGGGAAAAATCAATTTCTTTTATTCTCAGATTGATCCAAAATCACTTTAAATAATCTGATCATAATGAAATAAAAAATCTTATAGGTGTATGTCAATAGCTGTTGCAATATAATCAGTTAAGAAATCTCTATTTTGACTAAATGTGATAATTATATTTTCCAGTTTTGTTGTTCAATCTGAAACGTCGATGAATGTAATAAACTCTCCCCCAAATAGCTGAGAATAGCGGGAGAAAGCAGCTAAGCGAATTATCTTCGAAACTAATTGCATAGAAATTTTTTATGACTGGCTGAGAAGCAATATATGTGTGTTGGTGTCTTGGGGGAGATCTTTCTCCATTTCGTTACGTGGTCCAGCCTTAATTCCATTAATCGATGGGAAAGCTTATTTTAGCAGGATTTTATAACAGATATTCGACAATAAAACACGTTCAAAAACATGTTTTACTGAAAAATACGATAACCTGTTTAAAATTACATATTAAATGTTTTAGTTTTACAATATGCAAACCCTTTAAGCAGAATTAAGGTTTTATTTCATACCCCAGCCAATCCCGTGTTCGCTTCGTGAAGAAGGGGTTGAATGGGGTATGAAAGTTAATACTCTGACCACGTAATGTGCAGATCAATTTCAATTCTTAAACAGGCAATATTAAAGGAACTAATGGCAATCTTGAAGTAGTTATAAAGTGTTTAATTCAGAAACTCATTTTATAAATCTAATATCGATTTTGACTCTAAATCTGCTTGCATATAATTAAATATTGCATCAACAACATTGCTTATAAAGCTTTTAATTTAGAAACTCAATTTATTAATCTTATATCGCTTTTCACTTTAAATCTGCTTGCATATATAGAGGATATTTGTCTGTTTTGAGTGAATATAGGATTTATTTCCATCGAGAAGTTATAATTTCATGAGTGCTTTAGCACAAGTGAAAATATTTGAGTTTTCACACTTTGAGATGAAAATAAATCCTATATTCAAAACAAACCAACAAATATTCTATTTATTATATAGATCTACTCACAACCTGGAATTTTTTGCAGAAATAAAACATAATGCGCCAAAATATATTATATTTTCACATGTGAAATATAAACAATGAAAATATAAGGTTTTATTTTAATCATAAAATCCACTATTTCATTGGAAAGTATGTAATATAAGGTGCAACATGTCTCACGCCCACTAGCTCTGCAGGCTTAAGTGTGAATGTCAATAAATACTGAAATATTTAGGAAATAGTAAAGTAAGAAGCAGCCTCCCATGCTTACATATTTGTTGAACCCCATGACAGTTCAATTTTGATTTGAGTGAACCAATTGACTGTAAGAATCCATCTTGAGTTCCCATGTGGGATAAGAATGGAAGGATAAACAAAAGACAGATTATTTTCTCCTATTTTTTCATGATTGACCATAATTTTCTGATTGATAATGGTTTATGGTCAATCTTAAAAACAATTGATTTGTCTAACCTTATTATTACTGTTATTGGTCATTTTAAAACCAAAAACAACAATACAATAAAAAAAAATGGGGGGAAATTCTATCGCACAGGTATCTGACAATTGAAGAAAACTTGATTCCTTGACTAGGTTTGTAATATATTTTAAAGGGACTTGCCACCAGTTGCAAATTAAAATAAAAAGGAACTAAAGAGATTTTTATTAGCCAGATTGCGTATAGCAAATCCAGACTTATAGTTTGGCAATTTCCATCTGTCCGTCCGTCCATCCGTCTGTCCATCTACACGTTTTGACGTTTTGGTTAAATTTTTGTTTTTCCTCATTTCTCAAAAACATATTGTCGGAAAGCTTTGAATCTTGGCACACATGTTCATTGTCATCTTACCTTTTTTTTTATCTTAGTTTATTACTCGGTATCTATAAAGTACATAATTTCCTGTGTTAAAAAATTGGTCATTTAATACTAGAATTTGGCATGCATATATACAGGGATGTGATTGAAGTATGGATTGTTTAGCTTTAAACATATTAAACACATTGTGCTGTATTATTGATGATTATAACAATTTTTCTGGGATATAACCGCACATTTTTCAAGCAACTTCATTCTAAAATTATCTCAGCCCATCTCTCTGTGATAACTTCAGCTTCCAATAGCAGATGTCACGTTGGAAATGAGCAAAATAGCCTGGGTTCCCGCTCTGGCTCCAGCAAAAATCTTGGACAAGTTCGAAAACCAGCCACATCAGATTAGTTTCACCGGAGTTATGGCCCTTGATTTGCTGTAAATGCCACATTTTGCCTTGTGAACACTCCTCTAGCACCTTCATTTATTATTTGATCTTTACCAAACTTGCAAAGATTGTTAATATCAATGAAAGACAAGTTTTAAAACCAGCCAGATCCGATCAGTAACACAGGAGTTTTTGCCTCCACCCACTGGGGCCCACTGAGGGTAATTAGGCAAAAAATCAGAAAAAATACATTCTTGTCCAAATGTGAATGGATTTGATTGTAATTTTGTATGGTCAATTAGGGACTCGAGGCACAACATAAACAAAATGAGTTTTGTCCTCCTACCTCTACAGGGGTACAATTTGGGGAGCTTGTAGTAATTTAATATTATAGAATTTCGGCCTTACGACGCTTACTCCTTCTATACCCTTTGAGATCTCGAGTTCATGTGTTATGTATTTCTTAGTTAGGATGTGTAAATGCGCAGTAAGGTCTCGGATTTTAGCTCTGCCCACTGGGGCCCGCTGGGGTGGGAGAGGGTGTAATCGGGTCAAAATTCACAAAAACTTACCCATCTTGTCCAGATGTGAATGGTTTTGATTTTAGTTTGGTATGGTCATTTAGGGACTCGAGGCACAGCATATATAAAACTGGTTTTGACCTCCAGCATTAAGGGGCCCCTCTACAGGGCTCTAACTTGGGGAACTTCCAGTAATTTACTACTACAAGTTTCGGGCTTGTGACGTTAATTCCTTCTGTACCCTTTGAGATTTCAAGTTCATGTTTGGTATATTTCTTAGTTAAGGATTTGTAGATGTGCACTAAGTTGTCATATTTTGGCTTCATCCTCTGGGGCTCCATAGAGGGAAATCAGGTAAAAAACACAACAAATGGCATATCTTGTGCATATTTGAATGTATTTGATTCTAATTTGGTATGGTCATTTAGGGACTCGAGGCACAACATTTATTAACTGGGTTTTGTCCTCCTTTTTAAAGCAGCCCCTCTACAGGGATAATGAGGAGCTGAAGTGAAGTTAAAGTAATTTACTATTTGAGAGTTTTGTCTTTATGACACCTTCTGTACCCTTTGAGTTCTTGTATGGTGTTTTCTTATGCACAATGATGTCACGGATTTTGGTTTCACCCACTGGGGCCCCATAGGGGGTAATTGGGTCAAAAGCCAAAAAAAATGCATATCTTGTCCAAATGTGAATGGTTATGATTCAAATTTGGTATGGGCATTGATGGACTCGAGGCACAACATATTAAAAACGGGTTGTGACTTCCTGCATAAAGTGGCCCCTCTACAGGGAATCTTACTTTAATTTACTATTACATTATGAGTTTCTGCCATGTGACGCTAACTTCTTCTATACCCTTTGAGATATCAAGTTCATGTGTGGTGTTTCTTAGATGTGTAGATGCGAAATAAGATTTGGTATTTTGGCTCCATCCACTGGGACCCCCTAGTGAGGTAATCAAGCAAAATAACACGCAAAAAAAGTTCATTTATGGAGTATATAAAACGGGTTTCACTTCCTGCACAAAGTGCCCCTCGACTTGGTTACTACTTGGGGAACTTGCAGTTGTTTACTATTACAAAGTTTCCGTCACATGACGCTAACTCCCTCTTTTCAAGTCAAGTTCATGTGTGGCGTGTTTCTTAGTTAAGGATGTGCAGATGCACAATAAGTTTTCTTTTTGTCTCCATCCCCTGGGGCTACCTAGGGGGAAATCAAGCAAAAAAAATGCATATCTTGTCCAAATGTGAATGCATTTAATTCTAATTTGCTATGATCGTTTAGGGACTCGAGGCACAACATATATAAAACGGGATTTTACCTCCTGAGTAAAGGGGCCCCTCTACAGGGAAACAACTCGGGGAGCTGAAGTTGCAGTTATTTACTTTTTCAGAGTTTTGGCGCTACATGGGTACAACTTGGGAAGTTGCAGTAAGTGATTTGTTCGACTGTCATTTTGCTCAGTGCAGGGCAAAGGGTTCTGTCATATTTGCCACAACAACTAATTTACCCCCCACCCCCAAATACAGACTCCATAAAGCCAGTAGAGCGATACAGACCCTCTTGGGCCTCTTGTTTAAAACTTGCAGTGTCCCATTATATAGATAGAGGATCTTAAACTCGTTCCCATTTCATATAAGACTTATGAAACGAGTTATGAATTATTTTAATTTTAACGAGCCTTTTGGCGAGTTAAAATTAAAAATAATTCATAACGAGTTTCATAAATCTTATATGGAATGGGAACGAGTTTAAGATCCTTTTTATCAAATAACATTGCAATCAAATTAGTAAAAAATAATTCAGATGGACATAGAACCGCCACGACGTCAGACACACTTTAGCGCCAAAACGTCATAAAATCGGTGATGTCGTAATGTCGCGTCTCACACATAACGTTGCGTATAAAAGAGTTTGTGTTTTACCTCTTTACAAAATAGCAGTTTATGCCAACTTTTTAACAAACCAACAACAATGTTTTGTATAACGTGCATTATTTTTACAAGCTGTCACAAATAATAAGTTTATGACTCAGATCTGGGTGAATTTGTAATAAATAAAATAGTTTCAGTTAATAAACTTGCGTAGTGTTACAGGTTTAACTCAACCAATCAAAATTGTTCCAGGCTGTATTACATGTGTGTCATACAATAGAATATTAAATGGGTGTTCGACACTGCTAACAAGGGACGTTATGTGATAAATTGCATTGTTAAATCATTCATATTAATTATAATAATTAGTATTAATCAAATTGTTCTTGCATATTACTGTTGATTACATTTCACCAATAATATTCAAACCTATAGTAGAATAATGAAGAAAATATGAAAAATTAAAATTGCATTTAAATATATGCAGGCAGATTTAAAGTCAAAATGATACTGGACTAATAAATCGAGAGGCTTATTTTAAAGCTTTTATACTTCAAGATTGCCATGCATCCCTTTAAGATATTAACACTTAATCGCCACTGATTGGACCGGTCAGTGTCCAAATGTAGCGGTCTAGACCACCAATTCAGTTTATTCCCCGAAGACAATATTCTTATATCAGTGTCATCATCCATAATTTGTTAGAAAACAGCAAGCAAAATTACCTCTTAGAGAGTCATTCCATACAGTTATTTTACGAACGAACGTTGACAAGAAGAGACAAACATGTTTGATGATGTCCCAGGGGAGATCTTCCTCCATTTGACAATCAAAAAAAGAAGTCAGTTGTAACACAGTCAATATTAAAGCAGACGATTATTCACCAAGAGCAAACAAAGGCTCAGAAATGTTTTGAACTCTGTTTAGAAAACGATAGTTCAACTTCGATTGGCTTCGGTATAACTGTGACCTTATTCATTACATGGTCCGAGTATTAGCTTTCATACCCCATCCAACCCCTTCTCCAAGAAGCGAAAACGGAGTTGGCTGGGGTATGAAATAAAATCTTAATTTCGGCTTAAAAACTTTGCATATTGTACAATTAAAACAATTGTTTTTAAACGTGTTTTATTGTCGAAATATCCATTATAAAATCCGGATAATATAAGCTTTCCCGCCGCTTAATGGAATTAAGGTGGGACCACGTAATGTGCCACATGGGGCTAGTATAATGTTGTTCAATAAAATTGAATTGTAGTTTAAAGGCACATCAACAAATTGTTAAGGTTATTTCCAGCTGCCCCAGAGACACTCCTGGGGAATCAGTACATGGTGAGAACAGGTTAGTGCATACTACGAAAAGTTTAGATCAGCAAAATTTTTGAACAAACTTTGATGGTGTTTTATTTTATGTGGCTTATCATGGAACTCCGACAATTTCAAACACATTATACTTGAAATTATTAAAGTAATAACCGATATAAACATTCATATCTTTTGAGTTTCGTAAATTGTGCTATTTGTATCAAGTTATTCCATTTCATTGTCAGAATTTGTAGAAATTATGTATAAAATCATCAAAGTATCAAATTTGTGAAAAACATAGGTGATGTAAAAGCCATGTCAGTATGCATGTGCAAAATAAATTTTAGCTAAAACTAAAGCACTTAAAAACTATCTGCAAATGTTCACTACAAAGTAGATGTGATCACCCTACTAAAAGTTAGGATCTGCATCTATGGCTGTAGAACGAAAGAGAGCACTTGTATGGTACAGATTTACACTTGTATGATAGCGATCAGATTCTAATGCACTACCCTGTGCTCGCTCGGTACAGATTCCTCAGGAGAGAGAGAGAGGGCAATATGGGAACCCTGCCTGCTAACTATCAAACTGATTCTTACTGTTCTTTAACGTGCTCGGAGGATAGACTCGGACACACGGGACAGCCTGGTTTATGTCCCCATCTGACGGACATGGCGAGGGAAAGTGTATTACCTAAGGAAACGCACTGAAGAAACTCAGTGATGCCATGGAGACTTAAGCAGTGGTCTCCAGATTCAAACTCGAATGTGCTATCCACATACCTGTCAAGACTCACGCCTGGGCGTGAGACACAGGCATTTTTGTGTCGAATCAAGCTCACATGCACACATTTTACGTTCTCACGATTCCAAAAAGCTGACCGAATTGATTTTTGTCTGCGATCTTTAAATAAATTTTAGTATATTTTAAATCAAAAATATGATAAAAAATTTAGTAGAGTTTAACCAGGATTTACATATCGCGTCCGTATATTGGTTGACTTAAATTAATTCAAGTATAATTTATGATCATATGAGCAGTATTACAGGTATACCTCTATACAAAATTCATGACATTCAAACACAGATTGTGTTCACAAACAAAACACAAAATCGCCCCTTGTGTTCATCTCAGCTTGACTTCCACTGGGCCTTGGACAGCGATATATTCACTGTAGCTTCTTGTTCAAATTGAATGATTGGTTTGTTTGAATGGGATTTAACGTCATTTAGGCTATATATATGATGTTCAATTTTTAGTGATGTAGGCAGACTACCCAGACTTTTTCCTGAGTAGAACCTGTACTGCATACCTCCCACCATCCGTAAGAATCAACATTTTTCACTACAATTCCAGCTCCCAGTGGGATTTAAGCCCTCAGCGGTGAAAGGCGAGAAGGTACCAAACGCAGTATTTTTACCCTCTCAACTGTGGATTAATAAAACAACTCCCATATATTTGTACTGTTTGTATATTTTCAGGTAGAACTGAAGCTGCCAATAGAGGTGAAGGCTGGATATGTCGGTAAGGAAATGTCTAATCAGCTAGATTTGTGTTTGCTTTGCTTCTTTGCGTGATTTGTTTTTAGAAACAATCAAATTGAATTAATAATTTTAGGAAATGTTAAACCACAAAACTTAATGCTTTTGTTTTCTGTCCTTCTATGCAGGCTTAATTTAAAGAAAATCAAAAGCAGTTTTTCTAAGGCCACAAAAAAATAATTACCTGGTTCTCACGCCACTTTTTCTGAGAAGAGATGCGGGTGGGCGCATTTTTTTTTTACAATTTTACAGTGGTCAACAGACACGCGGGCGATTTTTTTATTTATCCAAACTTTAATTCCAATACATGTAGTGATGCAAAATATCTCGAAATACATGTGCAATAACCAGTTGGATCAGCTCATCTCTATTGTCGATCATTACCTTATCATTTCTTCCCGACCTGTGCTTCTTTCAATCACAGTAAGTCCGTATATTTATATGAGATCACGCAGGACTTCAATCGACTCGATGACACCACCATTATTGCATGTTGTTGTGAGACTTTGTCGATTAGACGCTTGAATAAATCGCCTGTTCTGTAGCACCTACTAGTTCCAAGCGTCCTGACTCTCCTCGATTGGTACCCGTACGACTGCAACACTCACAAGCTAGCGAGCAGAGCGGCAGATAGTTGGCCGCGCACCAGTCTACCCACAAGGGGATTCCCCTGAGGTAGTTGCATGTAAATATCGGAACAAACTTGGATGCGGAACTTTTTTCTCGAAATTTCGGTAGCGCATTCCAATTTTTTATTTTATTACTTTTGAGATAAAATTGGCAATGCGGCACCAAAAAAAGACATGCGGGCGGGCCTGAGAACCAGGTAATTATTTTTTTATGGCCTAAGTAAAACATTTTATTTTACCGTAGTTTATTGTGTCGCCTGTGTAGCATGGCAGACACTTAGGAATCACTTTGTCCATAATCGTCCATCACACTTTAACCTGCAACCTAACCTTGGCCTTAACTTGAAAATCATTTGACTGTATGTTCATAAAACTTCACACACATCTACATCTTACCTCAAGGAATGTTGTTACACATGTCCAGTAACTCTGAATTTCATTTTGGCAGAGTTACACTACTTTTCATAAAACTTTAACCTGCAAACTAACGAAGATCATAACAGAACACGGCAGGTGACACAAGTGTTCCATGGAAAACCTGGTTTTAGTATAAAATAAGTACATAGTAAATTACCCAGTAACAATAATTATACCCCCACTTTCACAAAGTGAAGTGGGTGCTATATAGGAATCACGTCGTCCTTAATGTCCCATCATATAACACATTTTTCTATATACCCCACCACTTGGTGGGCAGAGTTAGATTTGCACTTGCCCGTTCGTCTGTACGTCCGTCCCAAAAAGTTTTGTCACGCGATCCTCCATAGCTAACCCACGGTCTCGAACTTTACAGGATTCTTGACCAGCAAGTGAAGATGCGCACATGTTTTTTTTATTTTTATTTTGGACCAAAAACCACAGAGTTATGGCCCTTGACTTAGTCAAAATAAGGGCTGAAAAACTTGTGTCGCACCTTCCTCCATTAGCAAATGATGACCTTATTTCCCTCTCCATCACCCATTGTTGATTGCCAAATTATACTCCCGCTTTCACAAAGTGAAGTGGGGGCTATATAAGAACCACGTTGTCCGTAATGTCCCATCGTGTCCCGTCCGGTAACACATTTTTGTCCGGTTGCATCACTTCCTGTAATACATATTTAATACCTGTATATCTCAAACATTTGTTACAGAATTATGGCTCTCTGTTTGATTTAGAATTTAAGCAGGGGTATTCTTCACCTTCAGTGACAGTTCTAGTTTATTACAGAATTATGGCCCTTTGTTTGACTTAGAATTAAGCAGGGGTATTTATCACCTTCAGTGATAGTTCTAGTTTATTACAGAATTATGGCCCTTTGTTTGACTTAGAATTACGCAGTGGTATTTATCACCTTCAGTGATAGTTCTAGTTTATTACAGAATTATGGCCCTTTGTTTGACTTAGAATTAAGCTGTGGTATTTATCACCTTCAGTGATAGTTCTAGTTTATTACAGAATTATGGCCCTTTGTTTGACTTAGAATTACGCAGTGGTATTTATCACCTTCAGTGATAGTTCTAGTTTATTACAGAATTATGGCCCTTTGTTTGACTTAGAATTAAGCTGTGGTATTTATCACCTTCAGTGATAGTTCTAGTTTATTACAGAATTATGGCCCTTTGTTTGACTTAGAATTAAGCAGTGGTATTTATCACCTTCAGTGATAGTTCTAGTTTATTACAGACTTATGGCCCTTTGTTTGACTTAGAATTAAGCAGGGGTATTCATCACCTTCAGTGATAGTTCTAGTTTATTACAGAATTATGGCCCTTTGTTTGACTTAGAATTACGCAGTGGTATTTATCACCTTCAGTGATAGTTCTAGTTTATTACAGAATTATGGCCCTTTGTTTGACTTAGAATTAAGCTGTGGTATTTATCACCTTCAGTGATAGTTCTAGTTTATTACAGAATTATGGCCCTTTGTTTGACTTAGAATTAAGCAGTGGTATTTATCACCTTCAGTGATAGTTCTAGTTTATTACAGACTTATGGCCCTTTGTTTGACTTAGAATTAAGCAGGGGTATTCATCACCTTCAGTGACAGTTCTAGTTGTACATGCTTGCACATTGCTTATACCATTAATACCGAAGGAGCTTGTGCATAATTGACTTAAGTGCATCTTTATTTAATTATTCCGAAATTGTGCTGTTAAATAGAAGAATGTAAAAGATATTGTATGATAAGTCATATTCAATATCATAATCTTCATGACAGTAACATTTTTAGCTCTACTGATCAGAGATCAGCAGAGCTTATGCCGTGGTGCGGAGTCCGTCGTCCGTCCGTCCGTCTGTCCGTCTGTCCGTCTGTCCGTCTGTCTGTCCGTAAACTTTTATTTGTAGCGACTTCACAGCTGAAACTACTGGATGGATATTCATGAAACTTTACAGAAATGTTGCCCATAAAGTCTAGTTGATCCTAGCAAAAATTCATGTTGATGTGAAATCCAAGATGGCCGCCAAAGCTAAAAATAGAGTTTTAAAATACAAGTTTGTAGCGACTTCTTCTTGAAAACTATAAGTGATATTGATATGGGACTTTTTCTAAAATGATCAGCATGACATGATGTTGATCCTAGTCAAAAATCATTTTGATTCAACGTTAAACATGGCTGCCAGCGGCCATCTTTGTTTACATAGAGTTATATAGTAAAAACTTGTAGCGACTTCACAGCTGAAACTACTGGATGGATATTCATGAAACTTTACAGAAATGTTGCCCATAAAGTCTAGTTGATCCTAGCAAAAATTCATGTTGATGTGAAATCCAAGATGGCCGCCAAAGCTAAAAATAGAGTTTTAAAATACAAGTTTGTAGCGACTTCTTCTTGAAAACTATAAGTGATATTGATATGGGACTTTTTCTAAAATGATCAGCATGACATGATGTTGATCCTAGTCAAAAATCGTTTTGATTCAACGTTAAACATGGCTGCCAGCGGCCATCTTTGTTTACATAGAGTTATATAGTAAAAACTTGTAGCGACTTCACAGCTGAATCTACTGGATGGATCTTCATGAAACTTTACAGAAATGTTGCCCATAAAGTCTAGTTGATCCTAGCAAAAATTCATGTTGATGTGAAATCCAAGATGGCCGCCAAAGCTAAAAATAGAGTTTTAAAATACAAGTTTGTAGCGACTTCTTCTTGAAAACTATAAGTGATATTGATATGGGACTTTTTCTAAAATGATCAGCATGACATGATGTTGATCCTAGTCAAAAATGGTTTTGATTCAACGTTAAACATGGCTGCCAGCGGCCATCTTTGTTTACATAGAGTTATATAGTAAAAACTTGTAGCGACTACTTCTCTGAAACTACTTGGCGGATTGTCATGAAACTTTACAGGAATGTTGCTCTTGATGTCTGATTGATCCTAGAAAAATTTCAGGTCGGCCGGAAATTCAAGATGGCCGTCACAGCTAAAAATAGATTTTTAAAAAATAAGTTTGTAGCGACTACTTCTTGAAAACTATAAGTGATATTGATATGGGACTTTTTCTAAAATGATCAGCATTACATGATGTTGATCCTAGTCAAAAATCGTTTTGATTCAACGTTAAACATGACTACCAGCGGCCATCTTTGTTTACATAGAGTTATATAGTAAAAACTTGTAGCGACTACTCCTCTGAAACTACTTGGCGGATTGTCATGAAACTTTACAGGAATGTTGCTCTTGATGTCTAATTGATCCTATCAAAATTTCAGGTCGGCCGGAAATTCAAGATGGCCGTCACAGCTAAAAATAGATTTTTAAAAAATAAGTTTGTAGCGACTACTTCTTGAAAACTATAAGTGATATTGATATGGGACTTTTTCTAAAATGATCAGCATGACATGATGTAGATCCTTGTGGAAAATTATTTTGATTCGACGTTAAACATGGCTGCCAGTGGCCATCTTTGGTTACATAGAGTTATATAGTAAAAACTTGTAGCGACTACTCCTCTGAAACTACTTGACGGATGTTCATGAAACTTCACAGGAATGTTGCTCTTGATGTCTAGTTGATCCTAGAAAAATTTCAGGTCGGCCGGAAATTCAAGATGGCCACCACAGCTAAAAATAGATTTAAAATAAATAAGTTTGTAGCGACTACTTCTTCAAAACAATAAGAGATATTGATATGGGACTTTTTCTAAAATGATCAGTATGACATGATGTTGGTCCTTGTCGAAAATCGTTTTGATTTGACCTTAAACATGGCTGCTTTGTTTACATAGAGTTATATAATGAAAACTTGTAGCGACTACTTCTTTGAAACTACCTGACGGATTTTCATGAAACTTCACAGGAATGTTGCTCTTAATGTCTTATTGATCTTAGCAAAATTTCAGGTCGGCCGGAAATTCAAGATGGCCGCAACGGTTAAAAATAGATTTTCAAAAAACAAGTCTGTAGCGACTACTTCCTGAAATCAAAATCAATCAGTAGAGCTTCAAGGTCATTGACCTCTTGTTAAACATACATATCTCGAAACTGGACAATTCATGCCGACATTTTGTGACAGTTATTCTTATTACTTTCCTATTCTGTGATCTACATTCAACTCACATTTAGCGAATAGTTTCCTTGATTATTGTTCTTCATTTATAGTAGTAAAATAACTTTGTTTTATTATTTGATTGAATTTATAAATTGAATAAAATGTAAACAAGTTTTATATTTGGCAGAGCACGATTTTTTCCCCCATGACTAACACATAGTCAAAGTCTGGATAATATTTAAAAAAAGAACTGGAGGCAAACCTTTTTAACTGCATTTGCCCAGGTAAATTAATGTGTTTGTTTCTCTGTTTTACTGGTGACATGTTTATACTGTTCTGTTAATGCAGGGTATATTAAGGTGGACATTCCTTGGACCAGTCTGTTTTCCGCAAGTGTGGTGGTACGAGTGGAGGATGTCTACATGTTGGCTGGACCAGTCTCTGATCGGGTGTATGACCCAGAACGTGAACGGGGCCTCCAAAATGCCATCAAACGAGAAATGTTGGAATCTCTCGGAGCTTCTGCCATCAGTAAAGCTAGTATGTCTTATAAACACTTTTTGTTTTCTGTACAGGTTACGAGATAAACGCGTGCTTATTTTAATAGATGCATCAAGTTCCACATTCATTTCTGAAAACCATATCTCACTTTCTGGGAGCTGTTCGTGCAAGCCTAAAGCCTGCCCTAAAATTTTAATCAAGACAGATTCCATATTTGAGGAAGTCCGGAAACAAAATATCGATATTTGCATGTAATTGCCTGTGTTTTAGCACATTTCCTGTACAAGATTTTTGGTTTTAGCCGTAAAAATGCATAATTTAAATTTTGAAAGTTCTTAAAATTCAGCATATTCAAGGCCTGTACAGTCGCATTTAGGAGGAAAACTTATAGAGGTGGCAGCACCATTTATTCAAAATAAGTTCTTCTCGCAATGAAAATGTCTTGTTAACTGTAAGTATTAACATTTTGTTTTAGAGATTAGAGATATGTCGATGACGAAAGGAAATCATGAAATTCTAATGGATTGAAAGTAGAGGTATCTATTATGTTATAACTGTAGAATCACAAATATGTGATGTTTGCTCAAATGCGTAGACATTAATGTCCTCTTTTATTTCAGCGGAGTCGGCTGAGGAAGATCCAAGTTTTTTCGAGAAGTTGTACACGTATGTCATCAATAATATACAGGTATTTATGCCCATGTATATATCAGTTTTACAACAGTCACCCCAATCCATTGGTCAAATCACAGCAAGTGACCATAACAGAATTTGAAAGCTTTTTAAAAAAACACCTGTTTTAAACTAATTTATTTTTAAAAATTTAAAGATAATCCTCAAGTTGCACATTACGTGGTCCGAGTATTAACTTTCATACCCCATCCAACCCCTTCTCCAAGAAGCGAAAATGGGGTTGGCTGGTGTATGAAATAAAACCTTAATTTCGGCTTAAAATGTTTGCATATTGTAAAATTAAAATATTTAATATGTAATTTTAAACAGGTTATCGCATTTTTTCAATGGAGAATGTTTTTAAACGTGTTTTATTGTCGAAATATCCGTTATAAAATCCTGCCAATATAAGTTTTCCCATTGCTTAATGGAATTAAAGCAGGACCACATAATGAAAAATTAATAAAACATATTTTTTCTCTAGTTTATTGTTGTGTAAACTTTTCCAAATCAAGCACAAAGCTATCACTAGACTACAGTATGTATGAGATAGTCCATATAATGTGTTTTGTCCGCATCATTTGCATGTAGACAGTATTATATTGCCCACAAAATAAAAGTCACTCGGTGTGTTGTATTCAATTCTGGACTTTGAATGTCAGACTATATCAAATTATCAACAGAGAGTCGCTCGTTAGTTACCAGAGATAAATTATATTATCAACTGAGAGTCGTTCATCAGTCTTCATTATATAACTGTAAAACTCGGCACTACAAGCCAGTCGGAATTGTCGATAAAAATCCCCCTAAAAAGAACAATTCAAATCTCCTGTGTAAGCCTTCCAAAATTATTACATGTATAAAGCTTAGCTTTGCGACGTTGCATTACAATAACTTGACAACAATATTATACAATATTTCAGATTTCTATTGGTCGAGTACATGTGAGATACGAGGACACAGTGACCAATCCTGACCATCCGTTCGCGTGTGGTTTGATGTTAAAGCACATATCCGGCTACACAACCGACTCCAAAGGGCAGCCGGCCCAGATGGACAACTCGAGTACTGTGATACATAAGGTGCGTGTGTTAAGGTTTATAGTCTCACTGCCCATTGTGCAATTGAGTGTGGACCATGTGTGTTAGTGGTTTATGGTGCATTTTGATTGTGAGACAGATGGTAGAACAGGGACACTGTTTTATAGTTTATGTAGAACAGGGACACTATCTGATAGCTTACGTAGAACAGGGACATTGTCTTTTAGTTTATGGAAAACATGGACACTGTTTTATAAATTATGTAGAACAGAGACACTGTTTTATAGTTTATGTAGAACAGGGACACTGTTTTATAAATTGTGTAGAACAGGGACATTGTTTTATAGAATATGTAAAACAGGGACACTGTCTTATAGAATATGTAGAACAGGGACACTGTCTTATAGAATATGTAGAACAGGGACACTGTCTTATAGAATATGTAGAACAGGGACACTGTCTTATAGAATATGTAAAACAGGGACACTGTCTTATAGAATATGTAGAACAGGGACACTGACTTATAGAATATGTAGAACAGGGACACTGTCTTATAGAATATGTAGAACAGGGATACTGTCTTATAGAATATGTAAAACAGGGACACTGTCTTATAGAATATGTAAAACAGGGACACTGTCTTATAGAATATGTAGAACAGGGACACTGACTTATAGAATATGTAGAACAGGGACACTGTCTTATAGAATATGTAAAACAGGGACACTGTCTTATACAATGTGTAAAACAGGGACACTGTCTTATAGAATATGTAGAACAGGGACACTGACTTATAGAATATGTAGAACAGGGACACTGTCTTATAGAATATGTAGAACAGGGACACTGTCTTAGAATATGTAGAACAGGGACACTGTCTTATAGAATATGTAGAACAGGGACACTGTCTTATAGAATATGTAGAACAGGGATACTGTCTTATAGAATATGTAGAACAGGGACACTGTCTTATAGAATATGTAGAACAGGGACACTGTCTTATAGAATATGTAGAACAGGGACACTGTCTTATAGAATATGTAGAACAGGGATACTGTCTTATAGAATATGTAGAACAGGGACACTGTCTTATAGAATATGTAGAACAGGGACACTGTCTTATAGAATATGTAGAACAGGGACACTGTCTTATAGAATATGTAGAACAGGGATACTGTCTTATAGAATATGTAGAACAGGGACACTGTCTTAGAATATGTAGAACAGGGACACTGTCTTATAGAATATGTAGAACAGGGACACTGTCTTATAGAATATGTAGAACAGGGACACTGTCTTAGAATATGTAGAACAGGGACACTGTCTTATAGAATATGTAGAACAGGGACACTGTCTTATAGAATATGTAGAACAGGGATACTGTCTTATAGAATATGTAGAACAGGGACACTGTCTTATAGAATATGTAGAACAGGGACACTGTCATAGAATATGTAGAACAGGGATACTGTCTTATAGAATATGTAGAACAGGGACACTGACTTATAGAATATGTAGAACAGGGACACTGTCTTAGAATATGTAGAACAGGGACACTGTCTTATAGAATATGTAGAACAGGGATACTGTCTTATAGAATATGTAGAACAGGGATACTGTCTTATAGAATATGTAGAACAGGGACACTGTCTTATAGAATATGTAGAACAGGGACACTGTCATAGAATATGTAGAACAGGGATACTGTCTTATAGAATATGTAGAACAGGGACACTGACTTATAGAATATGTAGAACAGGGACACTGACTTATAGAATATGTAGAACAGGGACACTGTTTTATAGTTTGTGTAGAACAGGGACAATCGTTTTGTAGAACATAGCCACTGTTGTATAGATTGTGTAGAAAAGGGACACACTTTTATAATACATTGTATATGTAGAACGAAGAGGGATACTGGCTTGTAGATGTGTGTAGAACAGGGACACTGTGTAGAACAGGAACATTGCTCCTTGCATGTTGTAGAACAAGAACAATGTGTTATAGTTTATAATAAAATCAGTGTTGTTAACAGTGTTATTATAATATTAAGTTTATAAATCCAAAATTAAATAATGGATCAATTGGTAAAACTCAGTTCTCTTTTTTTACACTTTAATCCAACGTTTCAGTGGGATTCACCCACCTTTTTCAAGGTTACACAATAATTAACAAAATTTAAGTAACATCCATCTTGTTATATTGACATCCTTACACCAATTCTACACGTCTATAGGATTGTCAGTACAAGATGGATGTGTGGTACTTAAATTTTGTTAATTATGTATATTGACAATCCTAACACCAATTCTACACGTCTATAGGATTGTCAGTACAAGATGGATGTGTGGTACTTAAATTTTGTTAATTATGTATATTGACATCCTAACACCAATTCTACACGTCTATAGGATTGTCAGTACAAGATGGATGTGTAGTACTTAAATTTTGTTAATTATGTATATTGACAATCCTAAAACCAATTCTACACGTCCATAGGATTGTCAGTACAAGATGGATGTGTGGTACTTAAATTGTGTTAATTATGTATATTGACAATCCTAACACCAATTCTACACGTCTATAGGATTGTCAGTACAAGATGGATGTGTGGTACTTAAATTTTGTTAATTATGTATATTGACAATCCTAACACCAATTCTACACGTCTATAGGATTGTCAATATAAGATGGATGTGTGGTACTTAAATTTTGTTAATTATGTATATTGACATCCTAACACCAATTCTACACGTCTATAGGATTGTCAGTACAAGATGGATGTGTGGTACTTAAATTTTGTTAATTATGTATATTGACAATCTTAACACCAATTCTACATGTCTATAGGATTGTCAATACAAGATGGATGTGTGCTACTTACATTTTGTTAATTATGTATATTGACAATCCTAACACCAATTCTACACGTCTATAGGATTGTCAATATAAGATGGATGTGTGGTACTTAAAATTTGTTAATTATGTATATTGACATCCTAACACCAATTCTACACGTCTATAGGATTGTCAGTACAAGATGGATGTGTGGTACTTAAATTTTGTTAATTATGTATATTGACAATCCTAACACCAATTCTACATGTCTATAGGATTGTCAATACAAGATGGATGTGTGGTACTTAAATTTTGTTAATTATGTATATTGACATCCTAACACCAATTCTACACTTCTATAGGATTGTCAGTACAAGATGGATGTGTAGTACTTAAATTTTGTTAATTATGTCCTAACACCAATTCTACACGTCTATAGGATTGTCAGTACAAGATGGATGTGTGGTACTTAAATTTTGTTAATTATGTATATTGACATCCTAACACCAATTCTACATGTCTATAGGATTGTCAATACAAGATGCATGTGTGGTACTTAAATTTTGTTAATTATGTATATTGACATCCTAACACCAATTCTACACGTCTATAGGATTGTCAGTACAAGATGGATGTGTGGTACTTAAATTTTGTTAATTATGTATATTGACAATCCTAACACCAATTCTACATGTCTATAGGATTGTCAATACAAGATGGATGTGTGGTACTTAAATTTTGTTAATTATGTATATTGACATCCTAACACCAATTCTACACTTCTATAGGATTGTCAGTACAAGATGGATGTGTAGTACTTAAATTTTGTTAATTATGTCCTAACACCAATTCTACACGTCTATAGGATTGTCAGTACAAGATGGATGTGTGGTACTTAAATTTTGTTAATTATGTATATTGACATCCTAACACCAATTCTACATGTCTATAGGATTGTCAATACAAGATGCATGTGTGGTACTTAAATTTTGTTAATTATGTATATTGACATCCTAACACCAATTCTACACGTCTATAGGATTGTCAGTACAAGATGGATGTGTAGTACTTAAATTTTGTTAATTATGTATATTGACAATTCTAACACCAATTCTACACGTCTATAGGATTGTCAGTACAAGATGGATGTGTGGTACTTAAATTTTGTTAATTATGTATATTGACATCCTAACACCAATTCTACCTGTCTATAGGATTGTCAGTACAAGATGGATGTGTGGTACTTAAATTTTGTTAATTATGTATATTGACAATCCTAACACCAATTCTACACGTCTATAGGATTGTCAGTACAAGATGGATGTGTGGTACTTAAATTTTGTTAATTATGTATATTGACAATCCTAACACCAATTCTACACGTCTATAGGATTGTCAGTACACGATGGATGTGTGGTACTTAAATTTGGTTATTTATGTATATTGACAATCCTAACACCAATTCTACACGTCTATAGGATTGTCATTACAAGATGGATGTGTAGTACTTAAATTTTGTTAATTATGTATATTGACAATCCTAACACCAATTCTACACGTCTATAGGATTGTCAGTACAAGATGGATGTGTGGTACTTAAATTTTGTTAATTATGTATATTGACAATCCTAACACCAATTCTACACGTCTATAGGATTGTCAGTACAAGATGGATGTGTGGTACTTAAATTTTGTTAATTATGTATATTGACAATCCTAACACCATTTCTACACGTCTATAGGATTGTCAGTACAAGATGGATGTGTGGTACTTAAATTTTGTTAATTATGTATATTGACAATCCTAACACCATTGTCAGTACAAGATGGATGTGTGGTACTTAAATTTTGTTAATTATGTATATTGACAATCCTAACACCATTGTCAGTACAAGATGGATGTGTGGTACTTAAATTTTGTTAATTATGTATATTGACAATCCTAACACCAATTCTACACGTCTATAGGATTGTCAGTACAAGATGGATGTGTGGTACTTAAATTTTGTTAATTATGTATATTGACAATCCTAACACCAATTCTACACGTCTATAGGATTGTCAGTACACGATGGATGTGTGGTACTTAAATTTTGTTAATTATGTATATTGACAATCCTAACACCAATTCTACACGTCTATAGGATTGTCAGTACAAGATGGATGTGTGGTACTTAAATTTTGTTAATTATGTATATTGACAATCCTAACACCAATTCTACACGTCTATAGGATTGTCAGTACACGATGGATGTGTGGTACTTAAATTTTGTTAATTATGTATATTGACAATCCTAACACCAATTCTACACGTCTATAGGATTGTCAGTACAAGATGGATGTGTGGTACTTAAATTTTGTTAATTATGTATATTGACAATCCTAACACCAATTCTACACGTCTATAGGATTGTCAATACAAGATGGATGTGTAGTACTTAAATTTTGTTAATTATGTATATTGACAATCCTAACACCAATTCTACACGTCTATAGGATTGTCAGTACAAGATGGATGTGTGGTACTTAAATTTTGTTAATTATGTATATTGCCAATCCTAACACCAATTCTACACGTCTATAGGATTGTCAGTACAAGATGGATGTGTGGTACTTAAATTTTGTTAATTATGTATATAGACAATCCTAACACCAATTCTACACGTCTATAGGATTGTCAGTACAAGATGGATGTTACTTGAATTTTGCGCAGTCGGTAGCGTGGCGGATTTGTAACCGGAGGCCCCGGGTTCAATCCTCCGTGGTGCCACTGAGTTTTGTCGGTGTGTTCTTGGGCAAGACACTTTCCCTTTGCCTTGTCCGTCGGATGGGGACGTAAACCTAACCGGTTGGTCCCAGGTATCGGTCTATCCTTTGAGCACGTTAAAGAACCATAGGAATCTATCCGAGTAGGGCATGGTTTCCGGATTCCTATGTCCGGATTCCCCTCTCCCTGGGGCGGCTCTAAGTAACCTATACTGTGTTGATGAGCTGTTAAACAACATTCAAATTTTGTTAATTATTGTGTTACCTTGAAAAAGGTAGGTGAATCCCACTGAAACACTGGATTAAAGTGTAAAAAAGAGAACAGTGTTATTATAGCCTTGCAGAATGTGTGTATCATTGATAGAAACCAGCTGTACTTCTCATATATATTGCTGACTTAACAAAAAGAAACATGTTTATTATATTGTCATTTTGACTCTCCTTTCTTACCAGCTGCTGGAGATGAGTGAACTATCGGTATATTGGAACCCCTACATTCCAGAACAACATCTCATCAGGTCAAGGATAAACACTGATGGTTGGAGGGTAAGTTGTAACAAATATCCAACCAGTTCAATATTGGAACACCTACATTCCCGAACAACATATCATCAGGTCAAGGATAAACACTGATGGCTGTAGGGTAAGTTACAACAAAATATCCAACCAGTTCAGTATTGGAATTATGTGGAAAAATATAGGTCACTGTTCATTACCAAGTCTTGAGGTCATTGACTTAATTTGGAGAAAAAAAACAGTTGTATATTAAACATTGATTGGTGGGACTCATATGTTCAAATGATTAAGTATGCAAAGTTTCAAACCAATAGCCCAAAGAGTTTTTGCTGTGGTAGAAAAGGAGAAATGGATAAGAGGAAGTCCACGAAGAACATGCAGGTATCAGTGGAAAAGCAACGTCTGCCACTGCTATTTTAATTAGTTGCATCAACCAATATATTGTCTATTTTAATTAGTTGCATCAACCAATATATTGTCTGTTATTTGCCTTTAATACAGAATCTACTGAAGCAATCAATTTTGAACCACAGGATTTTTGAAGAGGATTTCGACTTCAGTAAGTGATCTAATTTCAGTTTATGATAAAAACATTTATGTTGGGGTTTTGCAGTACATTATTAGGTATATCACTGGTACTGGATTTTGAAAAAGATTAACCCTTAGCCCGCTATGAATGTATAATGGACTGTCCTTTCTTTGAATTTGGACCATTCCAGTTACTCGCAGGCTGATCTGGGTTTATACTGGCTGCAAAGGCTGTTGTAGTTGCCCTTAGCAGGCTAAGAGTTAATTAGATATATAGCTGGCAATCGTTCACATGGATTCTCTTTGTAATATGAATTTGCAGTTTTGATCTTTAAATGTGAATTCGTCTTTTAAACATGAAGATAGAATACAAGTGTTAATTATAATTATAAATATATTCTGTTATATTATGTAATAGATAGAGTATGGTCTCATCGATTTGGTCGATTTAAACATTGAGTTGGGCGTGGCCCATCGAGTGATGGGCGTGGCCCATCGAGGTGTTTAAATCATCCACCAAGATGAGATCAGACTCTGTTTTGTAGCGTGTCCATTTCATCTGTCTGCCATACTCTAGCTTCTGATTGCTGGGGGTTACAGTACACCAGTCATTCTGACAGTTGTTATTTCCGATTAAATGATTTACAACTGTGCAAATACAAAGGAAATGCCAATGACCATGCCACAATTTGTTGTAAACAGTCAGCTGTGATAGACATCTCACTTCTGTAAGTTACATTTATTGTTGGTTTGTATTTGAAAATAATATTGCGTAGGTCAGATATGGAAGGAAATTTTATAACACAGAATAAGAGATTTTTGCATCATTTATAAAAAAAACAAGAGAAATGATAGTCTTAGAATCATGTATTTATATTGTTAAATATTTTGAACCCTCATTGCAAGAGGAAAACTAATTGTTCCTTTCAGACAACATGCCATGTCGCGTTGTCTTGTTTGATATAATTGCCTTCTGAACACCCTTAGTGTTAGGTCATTAAACCCAATCCAAAAGTCATGGGTTCGATCCCTGCCATGACCATATGTGTTGTGTTCCTGAGCATGACATTTTATCTGCATTTGCTTAGTACTGGTACTATCCAGGTAGACATCGAGAGTGATTAAAAAAAGTTCAGAGAGATTTTGTTACAGTCAATGTAAAATCAATAAGTTTAACCTTACAACCTCACATGGCTTACTTGTGCCCATCCTTCTGAATTGAATTGAATTGGATTTTATAGTCTCACCAACAGCTAAGGTCATAATTATTATTACTTTTCCAACTTTCATTGGTGGAAGAAGACCCCAAATGCCCCTCCGGACAATTTTTGTGCCTGGGTAGAACCACCGATGTTCTGCAAGCCAGCTGGATAGCTTCCTCACATGTAGATCAAACAAACAGTGGTGAGGGGCAAGTGCGCCCATCCCTCTGGCCATAATTATTATTTTATCTATTTGCATATTATGCTTGTAGACTACATATTTTGCAGTTATTGAGCCCGTGTCGGCCGACACTCGTCTTATCATCAGTAAAGACAACAATCTCTCACTGCCAAAATTCTTTGCTGATGTCACGTTACAGGAAATTGAAATATTGCTGTCACGGCAACAGGTGAGTGATAGAATATTAATTTGTACTCGTTATTGGGACAACAAAATCAATGATTATACATGTATATCACTGTTAATCTGTTTAACCATAGTTTATAACATTTATTTGTGTTGTAAGGAAGAACTATTTACAAAATTCTGTTGACGCCTGACTGGGCCTCAAACCTTTCACTTACCGATCTGGAATTCTATAGAAGCCTGACAGGTACTTAAATTCTGACAAATTTTTTGCCAGTCTGACAAGTCTGACATAATCTAGTGACGTCTGACTGGGACTCAAACTTTAAACCTTCCACTTACCTACACAAGCCTTCTCATATCACAAAGGATAAAAATGTGGAATTTAAACAGAACTTAAAGGGACACACGGCAATCTTTATTTTTAGCTGAACTGATCAAAGATCAGCAGAGCTTATGCCGTGGTTCGTCGTCTGTCCGTCCGTCTGTCCATCCATCTGTAAACTTTTTTTTGTGGCGACTACTCCTCCGTAACTACTGGACGGATTTTCATGAAATTTAACTTGATGTCTAGTTGATCCGAGCAAAAATTCAGGTCGGCCTGAAATTCAAGATGGATTTAATAAATTTTAAAAATGCGATTTGGAACCTTTACCAAAATGACTGACACGACATGTAATTGATCCTAACCAAAGTTCATTTTGATCGGATGTCAAACATGGCCGGCGGCGGCCATCTTTGTTTACATAGAGTTATATAGGAAAAACTTGTGGCAACTACTCCTCTGAAACTACATGATGGAATTTCATATAACATAGAACAGGAATGTTGCTCTTGATGTCTAGTTGATCCTAGCAAACTTTCAGGTTGGTAGGAAATTCAAGATGGCCACCACTGCTAAAAATAGATTTTAAAGCGACTACTTCTGAAAACCGTAAGTGATATTGAATTGGAACCTTCACCAAAATGACTGGTGCGACATGTACTTGGTCCTAACCAAGATTCATTTTGGTTCGATGTCAAACATGGCCGCCAGCAGCCATCTTTGTTTACATAGAGATATAGGAAAGACTTGTGGCGACTACTCTTGAAACTACTTGATAGATTTTCATGAAACTTCACAAAAATGTTGCTCTTGATGTCTTGTTGATCCTAGCAAAAATTCAGGTCTGCCGGAAATTCAGGATGATCGCCACGGCTAAAAATAGATTTTAAAAATGAGATTTTGTGGCGACTACTTCTCAAAAACTGTAAGTGATATTGATTTGGAACCTTTACCATTATGACTGGCACGACATGAAATTGATCCTAACCAAAGTTCATTTTGATTGGATATCAAACATGGCCACCAGCGGCCATCTTTGTTTACATAGAGTTATATAGGAAAAAATAGTGGCGACTACTCCTCTGAAGCTACTTGTCGGATTTTCATGAAACTTCACGGGAATGTTGCTCTTGATGTCAAGTTGATCCTAGCAAAACTTCATGTCAACCAGAAATTCAAGATGGCCGCCACTGCTAAAAACAGATTTTAAAAACGTGATTTTAAGGCGACTACTTCTCAAAAACCATAAGTGATATTGATTTGGAACCTTTACCAAAATGACTGGCAAGACATGTAGTTGATCATAACCAAAGTTCATTTTGATTTGATGTCAAACATGGCCGCCAGTGGCCACCTTTGTTTATATAGAGTTATATAGGAAAAGCTTGTGGCGACTACTACTCTTTAACTACCTGATGGAATTTCATGGAACTTGACAGGAATGTTGCTCTTGATGTCTAGTTGATCCTAGCAAAAATTCAGGTTGGTAGGAAATTCAAGATGACCGCCACTGCTAAAAACATATTTTAAAAATGCAACTTTGTGGTGACTCCTCAAAAACTGTAAGTGATATTGAATTGGAACCTTTACCAAAATTACTGGTGCGACATGTACTTGGTCCTAACCAACATTTCGACTCCATGTCAAACATGGGCGCCAGTGGCCATCTTTGTTTAAATAGAGTTATAGAGGAAAAACTTGTGGTGACTACTCCTCTGAAACTACTTGACGGATTTTCATGAAACTTCATAGGAAGGTTGCTCTTGATGTCTAGTTGATTCTAGCAAAAATTCAGGTCGGCCAGAAATTCAAGATGGCCGCAACGTCTAAAGATAGATTGTAAAAATGCGATTTTGTGGTGACTACTTCTCGAAAAACGTAAGTGATATTAATTTGGAACCTTTACCAAAATGACTGCCATGACATGTAGTTGGTCCTAACCAAAGTTCATTTTGATTTGGATGTCAAACATGGCCACCAGCGGCCGTCTTTGTTTACATAGAGTTATATAGGAAACACTTGTGGCCACTACACCTCTGAGACTGCTTAAAAGATTGTTAAAAAACAAATTTGTAACAACTACTTCTTGAAAACTATAAGCGATATTGATATGGGACTTTTTCTAAAATGATCAGCATGACATGATTGTTGGTCCTTGTTGAAAAGTATTTTGATTCAACATTAAACATGGCTGCCAGTGGCCATCTTTGTTTAGATAGAGTTATATAGTAAAAACTTGTAGCGACTACTCTTCTGAAACTACTCAACAGATTTTCATGAAACTTCACAGGAATGCTGATCTAGCTATCAACACCTATCAGTAGGGCTTCAAGGTCATTGACCTCTTGTTTAACAACTCACGGCATCCCGTTTGTTTTCTGTATTACTTGCATTTGTTTAGTCATTAGTTTTAATTATAAGAATAGTATAAAGCAGATTGTTTTTGGATATTCTTAAGTATTGATTATATTGCACCAATAATATTAAACGTATGGTAGAATAATATGAAAAAATTAAAAAATATCTTCTTTTTTTTTTATTATATGCAAGCAGGTTTAAAGTCAAAATGATACTTGATAAATAAATCAATGCAAATTTCAATGCTTGATAAACACTTCAAGATTGTCGTGTGTCCCTACAAACCCTGGGATATCAAACTTAGCAATTGAATACAGACCCTGGGATATCAAACTTAGCAATTGAATGCAGACCCTGGGATATCAAACTTAGCAATTGAATGCAGACTGTGATATCAAACTTAACAATTGAATACAGATCCTGGGATATCTAACTTAGCAATTGAATGCAGACCCTGGGATATCAAACTTAGCATTTGAATGCAGACCCTGGGATATCAAACTTAGCAATTGAATGCAGACTCTGTGATATCAAACTTAACAATTGAATGCAGATCCTGGGATATCAAACTTAGTGATTGAATAGACCCTTGGATATCAAACTTAGCAATTGAATACAGACCCTGGGATATCAAACTTAGCAATTGAATACTGAGTCTGGGATATCAAACTTAGCAATTGAATACAGACCCTGGGATATCAAACTTAGCAATTGAATACAGACCCTGGGATATCAAACTTAGCAATTGAATACTGAGTCTGGGATATCAAACTTAGCAATTGAATACAGACCCTGGGATATCAAAATTAGCAATTGAATACAGACCCTGGGATATCAAACTTAGCAATTGAATACTGAGTCTGGGATATCAAACTTAGCAATTGAATACAGACCCTGGGATATCAAACTTAGCAATTGAATACAGACCCTGGGATATCAAACTAAACAATTGAATACAGATCCTACGATATCAAACTTAGCAATTGAATACAGATCCTGGGATATCAAACTCAGCAATTGAATACAGATTGATTCTTGGATATCAAACTAAGCAATTGAATACAGATCCTGGGATATCAAACTTAGCAATTGAATACAGACCCTGGGATATCAAACTCAGCAATTGAATACAGATTGATTCTTGGATATCAAACTAAGCAATTGAATCCAGACCCTGGGATATCAAATTTAACAATTGAATACAGACCCTGGGATATCGAACTAAACAATTGAATACAGACTCTGGGATATCAAACTTAGCAATTAAATACTCTACAAACTGTCAGAGCTATTTGATCCATCTTACTTTTTTGTCTCTAATTATCTATTTCAGTTTCTGAATGTGCTGTCGCTGAAGGATTCATTCCAGTTGATGTCGGTGAACCAGAAGTACCGCAAGTACCACCCCAATGTGCCCCTGAAGATCAGTCCGAGGTCGTGGTGGGTGTACTCCTACACAGCTGTAGTTGAAGAGAGGATAAGACCATACTCCTGGGAGAGGATCAAAGACCACAGGTAGGATTCTACAGTTTACTGTAGTTGAAGAGAGAAAAAGACCATACTCATGGGAGAGGATCAAAGGCCACAGGCAGGATTCTACAGTTTACTGTAGTTGAGGAGAGGAAAAGACCATACTCATGGGAGAAGATCAAAGACCACAGGTAGGATTCTACAGTTTACTGTAGTTGAAGAGAGAAAAAGACCATACTCATGGGAGAGGCTCAAAGACCACAGGTAGGATTCTACAGTTTACTGTAGTTGAGGAGAGGATAAGACCATACTCCTGGGAGAGGCTCAAAGACCAGAGGTAGAGTTCTACATTTGCTGTAGTTGAGAGTATAATACCATACTCCTGGGAGAAGATCAAAGACACAGGCAGGATTCTACATTTGCTGTAGTTGAGGAGAGGAAAAGATCATACTCCTGGGAGAAGATCAAAGGCCACAGGCAGGATTCTACATTTGCTGTAGGTAAGGAGAGGATAAGATCATACTCATGGGAGAACAAAGACCACAGGTATGATTCTACATTTGCTGTTGTTGAGGAGAGGATAAGACCATAATTTTTGGGGAGGATCAGATATCCCAGCTGTAGTTGAAAAGCAGTTGAACTGCCGTGATTTTAATTTCTTACGATCCATTTTGTTGGTTGTTATTTAATTTATGCACATTTTTCCATCGCTAATATACATGATGTCAATATTATTGGTTTGTCAAAAGTTGGCGTCCTTAAAACTACATTTTGGAAGAGAAAAAATATGAAGAAAGGAAAAATTGAGAAGTTCATGTATATTAGAATTGAGACAACTGTGTTAAACTTAATGATTTCTGAAGTTTTATCAGGGATTTATCAGTCGCCCATTGAAGTCTGTCTCAGAATATGCTCTTATCGTATGTGGCTCTTTGTGAGTGTTAAATCATTGCTTAACCTTCAGAAACTTTAAACTTTGTCAACATAAGCCATCTGTATGATGTTGATTTTTTTATTGATTATTGATAACTATGAGAATGCTGCGTGAAGGAAATATTTCCTTTAAATATATCAAACCTTTATTAAGAGACATCTAAAAGAATCTGACAAATCGGTCTCTTAACACAGATGGTCTCAGAATACTTGAACATTGTAACATTTAAATTTAAAACAATGCCATTGCAGACTAAAATGGTGGTCTCTTAAAGAAACGTATTGCCAAATAACGGTAAAATTACACTACAGAACTGTTTATATAATAATATATATGTGCCAATTAAAAGTATAGATTTATTCACAGATTCTTAAGATACCCATGATTGAATATACGTAAAACAAATTATGAATTGGTAACTTAATTTGAGGCTCCAGTTTTGGGGTTTGGCCTGACTGGTTAAAGCTGTTTATATTGTGTCTATAGAGTTTAGGTTCTCAACGTGTGTAAGTTATATATATCGTTCATCGTCAGTAGGTTTAGAAACAATGTACAACTTCTGTACAATTTGCCTGTTGATGGCAGGATGGTGACTTTAAAACAGGGGGCCTCTTAATAGAAGTGGTCTCTGAAACAGGTATGACTGTATATGCCAGGTGAGACTGTATATGCCAGGTGAGACTGTATATGCCAGGCTTGAATGTATATGCCAGGCTTGACTGTATATGCCAGGCTTGACTATATATGTCAGGCTTGACTGTATATGCCAGGCTTGACTGTATATGCCAGGTGAGACTGTATATGCCAGGTGAGACTGTATTTGGTAGTATATGCCAGGTAAGACTGTATATGCCAGGTGAGACTATATGCCAGGTGTTACTGTATATAACAGGTGAGACCCTATATACCGGATGAGCCTGCACATGCCAGATGAGACTGCACATGCCAGGTGAGACTGTATATGCCAGGTGAGCCTCTATATGACAGGTGAGACTGTATATGCCAGGTGAGCCTATATATGACAGGTGAGCCTGTATATGCCAGTTGAGACTGTATATGCCAGGTGAGAATGTATTTGGTAGTATATGCCAGGAGAGACTGTATATGCCAGGTGAGACTATATATGCCAGGTGAGACTGTATATGCCAGGTGAGACTATTTGGCAGACTGTATATGCCAGGTGAGACTCTATATGCCAGGTGAGCCTATATGCCAGGTGAGACTGTATATGGCAGACTGTATATGCCAGGTGAGACTGTATATGCCAGGTGAGACTGTATATGGCAGACTGTATATGCCAGGTGAGACTCTATATGCCAGGTGAGCCTATATGCCAGGTGAGACTGTATATGACAGACTGTATATGCCAGGTGAGACTGTATATGGCAGACTGTATATGCCAGGTGAGACTATATTATGACAGACTGCACATGCCAGGTGAGACTGTATATGCCAGGTGAGACTGTATATGGCAGACTGTATATGCCAGGTGAGACTATATATGACAGACTGCACATGCCAGGTGAGACTGTATATGCCAGGTGAGACTATATATGGCAGACTGTATATGCCAGGTGAGACTGTATATGGCAGACTGTATATGCCAGGTGAGACTATATATGCCAGGTGAGCCTATATGCCAGGTGAGACTGTATATGGCAGACTGTATATGCCAGGTGAGACTGTATATGGCAGACTGTATATGCCAGGTGAGACTATATATGCCAGGTGAGACTGTATATGACAGACTATATATGCCAGGTGGGACTGTATATGGCAGACTGTATATGCCAGGTGAGACTATATGCCAGGTGAGACTATATATGCCAGGTGAGACTGTATATGACAGACTATATATGCCAGGTGAGACTGTATATGGCAGACTGTATATGCCAGGTGAGACTATATATGCCAGGTGAGACTGTATATGACAGACTATATATGCCAGGTGAGACTGTATATGGCAGACTGTATATGCCAGGTGAGACTATATGCCAGGTGAGACTATATATGCCAGGTGAGACTGTATATGACAGACTATATATGCCAGGTGAGACTGTATATGGCAGACTGTATATGCCAGGTGAGACTATATATGTCAGGTGAGACTGTATATGACAGACTATATATGCCAGGTGAGACTGTATATGGCAGACTGTATATGCCAGGTGAGACTATATATGGCAGACTGTATATGCCAGGTGAGACTATATATGCCAGGTGAGCCTATATGCCAGGTGAGACTGTATATGCCAGGTGAGACTGTATATGCCAGGTGAGACTGTATATGCCAGGTGAGACTGTATATCTCAGGTGAGACTATAGGCCAGGTGAGACTGTATATGGCAGACTGTATATGCCAGGTGAGACTATATATGCCAGGTGAGCCTATATGCCAGGTGAGACTGTATATGCCAGGTGAGACTGTATATGCCAGGTGAGACTGTATATGCCAGGTGAGACTGTATATGACAGACTGTATATGCCAGGTGAGACTGTATATGCCAGGTGAGACTGTATATGGCAGACTGTATATAACAGGTGAGACTGTATATGCCAGGTGAGACTGTATATGACAGACTGTATATGCCAGGTGAGACTGTATATGCCAGGTGAGACTGTATATGGCAGACTGTATATGCCAGGTGAGACTGTATATGCCAGTTGAGACTGTATATGGCAGACTATATGCCAGGTGAGACTGTATATGCCAGGTGAGACTATATATGGCAGACTATATGCCAGGTGAGACTATATATGCCAGGTGAGACTGTATATGCCAGGTGAGACTGTATATGGCAGACTATATGCCAGGTGAGACTATATATACCAGGTGAGACTGTATATGCCAGGTGAGACTGTATATGGCAGACTGTATATGCCAGGTGAGACTATATATGCCAGGTGAGACTGTATATGACAGACTGTATATGCCAGGTGAGACTGTATATGGCAGACTGTATATGCCAGGTGAGACTGTATATGCCAGGTGAGACTGTATATGCCAGGTGAGACTGTATATGGCAGACTATATGCCAGGTGAGACTATATATACCAGGTGAGACTGTATATGCCAGGTGAGACTGTATATGGCAGACTGTATATGCCAGGTGAGACTATATATGCCAGGTGAGACTGTATATGACAGACTGTATATGCCAGGTGAGACTGTATATGGCAGACTGTATATGCCAGGTGAGACTGTATATGCCAGGTGAGACTGTATATGCCAGGTGAGACTGTATATGGCAGACTGTATATGCCAGGTGAGACTATATATGCCAGGTGAGACTGTATATGGCAGACTGTATATGCCAGGTGAGACTGTATATGCCAGGTGAGACTGTATATGGCAGACTGTATATGCCAGGTGAGACTATATATGCCAGGTGAGACTGTATATGGCAGACTGTATATGCCAGGTGAGACTATATATGCCAGGTGAGACTATATATGCCAGGTGAGACTGTATATGCCCTGTGTACTTTCAGAATGAAGTATAGGAAGTATAAAGATCTGTACAGGAAGAGTCTGGAGCAACCGAACTATGAGTCCATCAAGACTAAACTCCGGGAACTGGAGGAGGGGCTTGACGTCTGGAACATTGTCATTGCCAGGGAACAGGCAAAGGCCGAGGTCAGTCTAGGTCATTTTTGTCATAAAAAAATCTTCCAAATTTAAGCAGAAGGGCAATTCTGAAAATCTTACTTAAAGTGAGTATACTTTTATAGGTGTAACTTATCTAAATATTGGGGTAAAATCATTCAGTATTTAAAAAAAATATACTAAAATCCATATACAGTCTCACCTGGCTCAGAATATGTTTTTCGCTTGACTTTTTCGGAAAAAACAACAACCTATAATTGTCACCACTTGATGTCATCTGTTTTGTCATCTGTTTCATCATCTGTGTTGTTGTCTGCCTTTGGTTTAATGTTTCTGTGTAAGCTTGTAACTTCAAAATTACTTTACATAATGGATTGAAACTTCACAAATGTATTCAGCATCATTAGACAAAACATACAGCAACGTTCTATAACATGTTGTTATTTTAACAAAATTATGGCCCTTTAACCCTTTCACCGCCAAACTTCAAATGTCGTCCGCTTAAAATCAAATTCATTCTGGAAACACTCATGATGGAACTGAGAGGAAAATCTATGTCATACTCCAGTTACATAAAAAAGCAAAGAGACGAAAAGGAATCAAAAATTGTTCAAAAAATATCACAGCTAGAAAAAGATTTAAATGCAGAAAAAGTAAAGGATTTGGTTTTAATACAGTGTGAGCTAAAAGATATTAGGAAAACTAAATTAATGGGTTCTGTTATAAGATCAAGAGCAACAAATATAATCGAGGGAGAAAAACCAACAAAATATTTTTGTGCCCTAGAATCGCACAATTACCTTAGCAAAATCATACCTACTTTAAAAAAAGAGGACGGAAAAATAATAACAGACCAGCAAGAAATATTGAAAGAAACAGAGGATTTTTATAAAACGTTATATAGTAGTAGAGATAAAAAATTGCAAGATATAGACCTAAATGAACATTTGAAAAATGTTAATATTCCTAAACTGGACCACAAAGAATCAAATAATCTTAAAGGTTTACTAACATATTTAGAATTGTCTTCCTCATTAAAAAATATGACTAATAACCGCAGCCCCGGCAGTAGTGGATATACATGTGAATTTTACAAGGTATTTTGGAGACAATTAGGTCACTTTGTCCTCAGGGCCCTTAATTATAGTTATGAAATAGGAGAGTTATTTATAACACAAAGACGAGGTATTGTTACCCTAATACCCAAAGAAAACAAGGATAGATATTTTTTAAAGAACTATAGACCTATTTCTCTTTTAAATACTGTATATAAAATGGCGTCTGCCTCTGTAGCTAATAGAATAAAAACTGTATTATATAAGCTTATTAATAGAGATCAAACAGGATTTTTAGCAGGTCGTTTTTTGGGCGAAAATACAAGACTGACATATGACATAATGCATTATTTAGAAGAAAAACATATACCAGGATTACTTCTACTTGTTGATTTTGAAAAAGCCTTTGATTCTTTGTCATGGTCCTTTATACAAAAAGTATTGAAGTTTTTTAATTTTGGTCCATCAATACAAGCATGGATAACTCTGTTTTATAAAAATGCTCAGTTGTCTGTTAATCAAGGAGGTAATTTGTCATCCTTTTTCAGTATTGCACGCGGCTGTAGGCAAGGCGATCCCCTGTCCCCTTATATATTTATTTTATGCGCGGAAATCTTGGCTATAAAAATTAGGCATAACAAAAAGATACAAGGGATTAAAATAAACAATAAAGAATACAAGTTAACACAATTTGCCGATGACACAACTTCATTTTTAGATGGGTCAGAAACCTCATTGAATGAAACATTACGTGAGCTGGATTTCTTTGCAAATATTTCTGGATTAAAAGTTAACTTTGAAAAAACGCAGGTGGTTTGGTTAGGCTCAATGAAATATAGCACACATTCAATAAAAACTAAATGGAAACTGACATGGGGAAACTCTAGATTTAAATTGTTAGGAATTATATTCGACACAGATCTTACAAAAATGAATGACTTGAATTACAATGACAAAATAATAGCTTTGAGGAAAAAAATAAGTAGTTGGCAACGTAGATACCTGACTCCCATTGGTAGAATTACAGTTATAAAGTCACTCCTTTTACCTTCACTTAATCATTTGTTTTTATCCTTACCTAATCCAAAAGATAATGTTATCAATGAAATAAACACATTGTGTTTTAACTTCCTATGGCAAGGTAAAACAAGAATTAAAAACACTGTATTATGTAAGCATTATGAAGAAGGTGGATTGAGAATGACAAATCTCTCTGCATTTATATCAGCCTTAAAAGCAATATGGATTAGAAGATTACTGTTAGAGGAAAACAAATATGTAAATATCCTGAAATCATATTTAGATATAAACAAATTATCTTGGTGTGGAGTTAGGTATGCACAAGAAATAATAAATAATATTCCAAACCCCTTTTGGAAAGATGTTTTAAAGTCACACATACTAATCCTATCCAGGCCCAAGCCAATGAACACAGATCTGTACTTATCAAGCTCAATCTTTTATAACGAAAATGTCAGGGTAGGGTCAAAAAGCAATTTTATAAAATCCTGGTTTGATAAAGGAATGTATACTATAAATGACATAACAAAAATTGATGGGAATTTGTACACACAGGAAGAACTAAAAAATGCATTTGATGTAAACATTAATTTTCTACAGTACCACAGTTTAGTAACTGCTGTCAAAAAAATGAAATAGAAGCTACAAGCTAGCTTGAAAACCCCATCATACCAAATCCTATTAAAATATACATAAAAAATGAGAAGGGAATAAAAGATATGTATCTTCTACTAAACCAAAATCTTGAAATCCCTACTGCAAAACTTTCATGGAATAAACGGTACCAAATCAGCAACTCAGTTTGGAAACAGATTTTTACTTGGCCTTTTTCAATAACCAAAGATACTACATTGCAATGGTTCCAGACATCAACCATAACATCTTAGCAACAAATAGTTTTCTACATAAGATAAAAATACTTGACAATCCAATATGTTCTTTCTGTTCAATGGCCTCCGAAACAATTATGCATATTTTATGGGAATGTGAGATTACAACAAATATATTAAGTAAACTTAAAGATTGGCTGCTCACAAAAGATATTGAAATTACTTTTGAAGAAAAATCATTTATCTTTGGAACATATGACAAAAAATGTAAGCAACTTAATCCAGCTCATCCTTTTAGAGACAAAATACTACTTATATTACTGCAGATGCTCAAAAAACATACCCACAATTACAACACTGAAGCACAGAATCCAACTTTTGTATAAAACAAGCAAAGAAATATCCATTGTTGAAAACAACTACAACATATTTTTAAATTCATGGGAAATGTTTCACGAACTGTTAAGTTCGGAAAAATAAGACCCAGATGTGTATTTGTTATTTTTGAACAATAGAACGCCAGATACTAATGCCAGAGACATATCCTCAACCCCAACCCCCACTCCCCATATTTTTTTTATTTAAAAAAAATATTTTTTCACCCACCCCATCATGCTCCCCAACCAATAAAGTTAAGTCATACAATTTTTAATCATATTATAATTAATATATTCACTTTTTTGCATTCATGTGTGAATGTAAATGTGTTACCAAAACCATACAAACTCACGTATAACCAAATAAAAATACTCAACAGAAATTTTCTATTGAAAGATTATTTTTTGTCATTAAGTTCTATAAAATAGTGGTAATGTATAGTAAACTAGTGAGCGAATGATTGAGAGATCTGAGTGAGTATTATTGATTTAGGATTTTGTTATACATATTTTTGTAAAAAATTGTAAAATTGTTTAATGTAAATGTTGTAAGGTGTACAAGGGGATGGTCCTCCTCGACCCCTCGTACATCAATGGACGGGGAGAATAAATGGGTCTCCAAAATATGGAGACCGAAAAGAAAATCAAATTCAAACCTTTCAGATATATTTTATATAAAATTTAAAGTGCTATGGAAAACAGTTTTACTGGGAAGCAATCAGTCTAAACCATGATCAGCCTACATGTAGTGTGCATGTTGATCTGGGTCTGCACTGGTTATAAAATCAATGGCTGTGGCAGCGAAAGGGTTAATACTTACAAAATTTGGTTAACAAGTTCAAGAATTCTGTTATGCAGTTAAGCAAAATTATACCCTTCAACATATTTTCGCAATTATATATAAAAAAAAAGGTCTTGAAAGTCAAGCGTCTGCACCGACAGGCGGTGCTTCTTGTTAGAATAGTCTGATGCATTTTCAGGAGTGTTATTATGAATAGACATTAACTTGTTTGTCTTACAGTATTTAAGTTTTGTAGGGCTAATTTCCTCTTACTCTTCCAAAGTTGTACTTTGGTTTTCTAAAATGTTTCCGAGTTTATGCATTTCAGATACATAAGTGAGTGATGTTTTTTACCCCAAAATACATGGAGCACTACCTATTAAAACTTACATGTTTGAGCTTGGGAGAAGAGATAACACTCGGATGAAGTAGAAATGATAATGATTAAAAAAAAAAGGTTGTTTAAAATATATTCAAATTTCCATTGATACATGAGCCACATTTGAAGCACTGAACTGAACGACGGTTTGACTCCATCTAATCGAGAAACATTTGAAACTTGAATCTGTTCTGATGGCATATTTCTTTTAA
Organism: Cyrtodaria siliqua; assembly: GCA_037043455.1. NCBI lineage: Eukaryota > Metazoa > Mollusca > Bivalvia > Adapedonta > Hiatellidae > Cyrtodaria > Cyrtodaria siliqua. The sequence goes on from JAWPHD010000034.1 coordinate 531,905, forward strand.
TGCAGTATGCTCCGGAGAAAGTTGTGAAGAAAGAGAAGAAGGAGAAAAAAGGCTGGTTCTCTGGCTGGTTTGGTTCCAGTTCTGACAGTGAAGTTGAGGAAATGGAGGTGGATGTAAATGATGAATCAGCAGGTAGGTCAAGGTCATTAGGGTCATCGGGGATCTGGTGAGGTTAAGGTCATTTCAAGTCATTTAGGTTAAGATAAATTTGGGTATGGTGGGTAAAAGGTCTGAAATTAGGATCTGGCTGTCCGTATCATTATACACATATGTAAATGTAATTTGTAGGGTCTGATAGGCCATTTTAGGTAGTTTTTTTCAAGGTCAGAGATAATTCATGGTCACAAGATAGCCAATAGAATATAGTAAATTGTGTAATGGTAGATTGAGATTTAAATGCCATGAAGGATTAAGAAGGTCATAGTCATTGGGGATTTGGTTATAGGACAAGGTCATTGATTGTGGTATACTAGGCATTGAAGACTTGATAGATCAGGTTATCAGTGAATTTGTATATATGATAGGATAATGTTTTGCCAGATATGGCAGGTTATTGCTCACTTTGGATATGGGACGTCATGTGGAGGTCAGAATTTCGTTTGACTCGGGAGGACATAGATCATTAAAGGATCATACATTATTTATGAATGTGTAGGCTATTGAGTTGTTATTAAGATACCAAGTGAATTCTCCTGGTTATAATAACTGTAATCTGTTTCTACTTTCATTTCTTATATTTCCTGCAATTGTTATATTGTCACGACTGAGACTTATATAAAAAGTTTTATTATATAACCTATAAATAGACGCGTTTTCATTGGCTAAAAAGTAATTTTTTAGAAAAAATATCTAGCGATATTGACCTGTTTTTTTCTGATATTGACCAGTTTTATAAATAGTAACAGGGGAAGACCGGGGAATCCCACGAGCCGCCTATTAATATCATTCGCCTTTATCCGTACGCTACGGAATTTAAGTTGGTCAATATCAAAACAATATGATAAATTGAGGGTTATATAATAAAACAGTTATGGACTTTTCAGCTGTTATACATGATGTTGATATGTACCAAAAAATCATTATTGACCTCGGCTATCGCCTCGGTCAATAATGATTTTTTTGGTGCATATCACATCATGTATAACAGCTGAAAAGTCCATAATTGTATAGTATTTAACGGAACATTCTTGTTTTTGACTCATATTTTGGGGGTTCAATGCAACACTGTTTAAACTACAGATAAATAAACTGAACACTGGTTATCAATATTTGTGTATTCGCAGACTAATTATTTTTATCAATAGGTGTATATTTACAGACTGGTTATCAATATTTGAGTATTTATAGAATGGTTATCAATATTTATGTGTTTACAGACTGGTTATCCATATTTGTGTATTTACAGACTGGTTATCCAAACTGACTCCAGAAGAGAAGAGGAAGCTGTATCAGGGTATAGGATATGACGAGAATGCTAATATTGCCAAACTACCTAAAGAAGTTAGTATCTATAAGAATGCTGAAATATCAACATTTAAATTACGTTTGTAACTTTTAAGGAGATATACAGCTCGCTGTGCATCAACATTCAGGTTTTGCAGTTTGGTAAATTTCTAAGGAGCTGTATGCAATAAAGACTTCAAACTTTGGTTATTCATGCAGTTGTTTCTTGAGTTGTACAGCTCAATGTGACATAGCAAATGTGGGTTTGACTTTAACCCTCCAGGTCAGGGTGTAGTAGCTAACTTTACATTCAAGTTTTGCATTTAGGTCACTTTCTCAGGAATAAACTTTAAGCTCTAGAGACTTCAACTTTTGTTTATAGTTGTATCTAGTACACTTCAACATGACATCGCAAAATCGAGTGTGACCCTCCAGGCAAATCGAAGTTAACTTACTGATTTATACATTCAAGTTTTGCGTTTAAGTCACTTAATTCTGTTTCCCTCAAATTGCATGCAGAAAATCATTCAGACGGTGGTGATGTATCATGATTTGCGACCATTTAGACATCCTTTACATAATGTGTCTAAGTGCTTTCACACCATGACACAAAGACATATTAATAAACAGGTAGGAAACTTTCTAACTTTAATCTCTGCTGATCTCTGTGGTGTGGCATCCGTCTTCCGTCCGTCCGTCCGTCCGTCTGTCAGTAAAGTTTATTTTGTAGCGACTACTCCTCTGAAAATACTGGATAGATTTTCATAAAACTTCACAGGAATGTTGCTCTAGTTGATCCTAGCAAAATTTCAGGTCGGCCGGAAATTCAAGATGACCGCCACGGCTAAAAACACAGATTTATAAAAAACAAATTTGTAGCAACTACTTCTTGAAAACTATAAGTGATATTGACATGGGACTTTTTTAAAATGCTCAGCATGACATGTTGTTGGTCATGTCAGCGGCCTTCATTGTTTACCTAGAGTTATATACTAAAAACTTGTAGCGACTACTCCTCTGAAACGACTTTTCAGATTTTCATGAAACTTCACAGGAATGTTGCTGTTGATATCTAGTTGATCCTAACAAAATTTCAGGTTGGCCAGAAGTTCAAGATGGCCACCAAGGACCAAGGCTAAAAACTGATTTTTAATAAAACAAGGTTGTAGCAACAACTTCTTGAAAACTATAAGTGATATTGATAGTGGACTTTTTCTAAAAATGATCAGCATGACATGATGTTGATCGTTGTTGAAAATTGTTTTGATTTGACATTAAACATGGCTGCCAGTGGCCATCTTTGTTTACATAAGAGTTATATAGTAAAATCTTGTAGCGACTACTCCTCTGAAACTATACTTGACAGATTTTCATAAAACTTCACAGAAATGTTGCTGTTGATGTCTAGTTGATCCTAGCAAAATTTCAGGTCGGCTTAAAATTCAAGATGGCTGCCACGGCTAAAAATAGATTTTAAAAATAGAGTTTTGTGGTGACTACTTCTCAAAAACCATAATTATGTGATATTGATTTGGAACCATTACCAAAATTACTGGCACGACATGTAGTTGGTCATAACCAAAATTCATTTTGATTTGATGTCAAACATGGCTGTCAGCGGCCATTTTTGTTTACATGGTGTTATATTGGAAAAACTTGTGGCGACTACTCCTCTGAACTACTTGATGGAGATTTTCATGAAACTTCACGGGAATATTGCTCTTGATGTCTAGTTGATCCTAGCATAAACTCAGATCGGCCATAAATACAAGATGGCCACCACGGCTAAAAATAGATTTTTGTGGTGACTGCTTCTCAAAATCCATTAGTGATATTGATTTAGAACCTTTACCAAAATTATTGGCATAACATATAGTTGGTCCAAACAAAATTCATTTCAATTTGATGTCAATCATGAACGCCAGTGGCCATCTTTGTTTACATAGAGTTATATAAGAAAAACTTGTGGCGACTACTCCTCTGAAACTACTTGATAATTTTTCATCAAACTTCACAGGAATGTTGCTCTTGATGTCTAGTTGGTCCTAAGTAAAAAATGTGGTTGACCGGAAATTCAGGATGACTGCCACAGCTAAAAATAGATTTAAAAAAAATAGAAGTTTGGCGACTGCTTTTCAAAAAACATGTGGTATTGACTTGGAATCTTACTAAAATGACTTGAGTGACATGTAATTGGTCCTAAACAAAATTCATTTTCATTCGATATCAAACATGGCCACATGCAAAGGCCATCTTTGTTTACGTGGAAATATATTGGAGAAACTTGTTGCAATTACTCCTCTGAAATGCCTTGATGAATTTTCATGAAACTTCACAGGAATGTTGCTCTTGATGTCTTAGTTGGGCCTAAGTAAAAACAAGGTCGGCGGGTAAATCAAGATGACCGCCATAGCTATAAATAGATTTTTAAAATACAGCTTTGATGCGACTACTTTTCAAAAACCATAAGTGGTATTGATGTGGAACTAAAATGACTGGCATGACATGTAGTTGTTTCTAAACAAAGATTTTTTTTCGATGTCAAACATGGCCACCGGTGGCCATCTTTGTTTACATAGAGTTATATAGGAGGAGCTTGTGGCGACTACTTCTGAAAGTGCTGGTCCTGTTTTTATAAAACTTCACAGGTTCCCATGGCTGATCAAGCTATCAGAATCTATCAGAAGAGCTTCAAGGTCATTGACCTCTTGTTTAATATCAGTTTGCACCTTAACGTTGCCTTATGTCTTCTCTCTCATTTGTTCATCGATTTTGATGATAATTCATTCAAAAGATTCATAATGAGTATCAGAATGGGATTATAAACATAAGAATATTTATAAAAAGCATTTTAAAGATAAAAATACCGTCATTTTTGACTTTTCTCTTAAAAAATCAAGGTTTGACATATTAAAAGCTTCCAATGAACTCCTTTTTTGTTTAAAATAGTAATTTAAGTAAAGGAAATGCTCTTATTAGAAGGGGAATTAAATTTGTGATGTTGTGTGTGATGGGTTTTAGCATAAATGAAACTTGTATCTTTAAAACTCTACAAGATACAAGTGTTTAAAGTTGGGCAACATTTTGTGACATTTTCCCACTATCCCACATATAATTCATGTTGTGTCCAATCTGTTTGTTATTAGGTGTGTGCATGACACAATTATCTACATGTATTTCAGTAGTCATATCTTGGGTACGACAACTCAGTGTGACACAACTATAGTGAGTTTGACCTTGAGCTTACAGCCAAAGGGCAAAAGCATTCAAGTTTTGCATTTAAGTCACTTAGTTCTGTTTTGCTCAAATTGCATTGTGGAGCGCTGTGGTCTAGTGGTAGAGCATTGGACCCATGATCAAAAAGTTGTGGGTTTGATCTCTGGCATGACCATATGTGTTGTGTCCGTGAGCAAGACACTTTATCTGCATTTGCTTAGTACTGGTTCTACCCAGGAAGACATGGAGAGTGTGTAAAATAAGTTCATAGAGCTTGCCTTACAATCGATGTAAGTTGAAATTGCATGCGGAAGATTAATCAGAAGTTGGTGATGTAACTCAGCACGAGTTGCGACCATTAGGGACATCATTTACATGTGTGTCAAAGTGCTTTCACACCATGACACAATCATCACTGTGTATTCACAGACATATTAATAAACATATAAAAAACATCCTAATATGAAATAATGAAGTAGTCAATTATTTCATATCAATTGGCACCTTAACTTTTCCTTTTGTCTCATTTATTCAACGATTTTGATAAGAATTCGTTCAAAAGATTCATAATAAGTACCAGAATGTGATTATAAAAAAAAATTTCAACATAAGAAGTTTTATAAAAAAGCATTTTAAAGATAAAAAATACCATCATTTTTGGCTTTTCTCTTAAAAATCAAGGTTTGAACAGACAATAAAACCGAATCTGCTACTTTTGCTTCTTGTTTGTTGCTTCCAAGGGATCCCGTTTTTAGCTCTACTGGCCAAAGGCCAGGCGAGCTTATGCGATCACTTTTCGTCCGTCATCCGTCTGACCGTCCGTCCATCTGTTAGCAATTTTATAAAATCGACACCTCCTCTGAAACCGCTTGAAGGATTTTGATGAAACGTCATCACAATGTTACTTAGGATGCCCCCTCTCGGATTTATGTTTTTCATGGCCGCCAGTCATCCAAGATTGCTGCCAAGGCTAAAACTAGGTCAAATTTCAGAAATTTTCAAACAACATCTCCGAAACCACTTATTCCATTATTGTGAAATACAATAAACATGTTCCTTGGGTTAGCCTCTATCAAGTTTGTGTTTTTCTTCATCGTCGAATAATCAAAATGGCCACAACGGCGACCCAAAGTGTACATAGAGTTATATAGGAAAAGGTTAAAAATGACATCTTCTCTGAAACCTCTTGAAGGATTTTGATGAAACTTAATCACCATAATATTTGGAATAGTCCCTCTCAGATTTATGTTTTTCGTGGCCGCCAGTCATCCAAGATGGTCATGGTCCTGTGTTTTTCGCGGCTGCCAGTCATCCAAGATGGCCGCCATGGCTAAAATTAGGTCAGATTTAAGGAAATTTATCAAACGCCATATTACCATTTATTCAATTCTAGTTAAATATCATTTACATGTTCCTGTTGTTGGCCTCTATCAAGTTTGTGTTTTTCTTTGTCGTCAAATATTCAAAATGGCCGGGGGCGTCCGTGGCCGAGTGGTTAGAGTCTCTGACTTGCAATCACTTACCCCTCACCGCTGAATGTTCGATCCCTCAGGGGCCTAGGAATCTTTATGCGAGGAAGCTATCCAGCTGGCTTGCGGAACGTTGGTGGTTCTACCCAGGTGCCCGCCCGTGCACGAAAATTGCCCGGAGGGGCACCTGGTGTCTTCCTCCACCAGTGGAAGCTGGAAAGTCGCCATATGACCTTAGCTGTTGGTGCGACTATAAAATCCAATTCAATTCAATTCAAAATGGCCGCCACGATAACCCAAAGTTTACATAGAGTTATATATAGGAAACATGTTTCTTGGGTTGGCCTCTATCATGTTTATGTTTTTAAATCACATCATACCAGTAGAGCATCTACAGGCCCACTTGGGCCTCTTGTTTATTTAGTGACATAGTAAAAGCTTCCGTTGAACTCCTTTTTTGTTTAAGTAAAGAAAATGCTATTATTAGAAGGGGTTAGATGTTGTGATGGGTTTGGCATAAATGAAACTTGTATCTTTAAAACTCTTCAAGATACAAGTCTTTAAAGTTGGGCAATATTTTGTGAAATTTTCCCATTATCCCACGTGTTGTGTCCAGGTTGTGTCCAATCTGTTTGTTATTAGGTCTGTGCATGACACAGTCATCCGCATGTATTTCAGTATATAGAGTATAAAGTACAGATGAACCTGAAGAGCTGCTGTCTGTCACTGGTCAATTACAGCAAGAAGATTCTGCAGGTCTCTGTCACACAGATGCTTGGTTCCATAGAGACAAGGCCTGTAGGAGATGCATACAGGTGACACTGATTTGTGTGCTTTGTTATTTGCTGTCTCTGATGCTATATTGATGATACTTTTTAAAATAATACATTTTTATGCTTTAATAAGAAAAATACATCGCTCTAAGTAAAGTTTTTTTAATCTAAAATACCAGGCAATATTTTGATAAATAAATTTAAACATGCCATGGGAAAAATAATGATACTCATGTGGGGCGATTCATTGTACAAAAGTGGGGTGTTTCTTTGAGATGTTATTTTTTTTTATTATTATTTATTTTTTTACATATTATACCTCTAAAATGTTTGTGGGGATGTACTTTTCTAAACTAGACCTCAAGTCAGGCTACTGGCAGGTGTATTTTCTCTAAACTGTATCTCATGTAAAAGAAAAAAAATGAGGGAGTGGGGTGGAGGGTGCATGGGGGGAGGGGGGTAATTAGCAGTAGCATTTATACGGGGGTATATGGTATCCATTTTCCATAAAACGCGGTTGTTCCAATTAAGTCTACAACACTGTTGCAGCATCAATAATGACATCAATAACTTCAGGTTTCTGTCTGGTGGTTTTAATGGCAGACATTTAATGTCCATTCCAGAATTCCCATGAGCTATCAGATATATAAGTTGACTTATAAAACCTTGAAACCTTAAATACACTTGTCAGGGAAAATTGTGATGAAGTAGTTCCAAAGTTAATTTTGTCTCATATTTGTACGATATCTCGTAACTTCAGACGGAAAGTTTGGCAGTATAAAACTTCAAATAAAGTTGATAGGGCCAAAAATAGTTCCAACGTTAATTCTGTCTCGTATTTGTAGAATATCTTGTAACTTCACACAGAAAGTTTAACAATATAAAACTTTAAATAAAGTCGTGAGGGAAAACTGCAACAAAATAGAAAGTTAATTCTGTCTTCTGTTTTTAGGGTATCTTGTAACACAGAAAGTTTTACAATTGAAGGGGCTTCCATTGAACATGATCTGGTTCCTATAGTTACATCGGATGTAAATGTTTATGGTAAGTATGTGGAGTAAAGAAGTCTGCAAAATGTAATTGAAGTGCACTTTGCATTGTTGAATAATATTAATTGACATCATAATCAACAAACTTTTTATACCCTAACCATAATATTGTGAATGGGCATTATAGTGTTACCCGTATCTATCTGTACGTCTGTCCGTCCGTCCATTTGGCAGTGTTTATGTATGTCATTTTTCTGCAGTTCCTGTTAACATCTCTTACAGTTTAATTTCATTGAAATGAAGATGGGCATTTTGTTTTGTCATTTTTGGTCAGATATTTTTGACTTTTCTATATTTTGAAAAGGAAGATATTGTGTTATCTGTACTTTTTGAAATTCATATCACGGCATTTGAGTCCAATATAACATATTTGAGATTGTATAGCATGTTCTTTTATCTTCTTAATATATTATTTTGTTGTGCAAATCATTTATTCACAAAATAGTTAATTCAGCTATACATAATATAATATTAGACTTCCCTGCACACCAGATAAGGGTAACCAGGTATTGCGTAATCCTCTGTTGGAAAATCTTGTCTTACATACATGTATGGGGCAGATAAAAGCACAAATGTCAAAAATGATACTGAAAATGTCAATAGTTGTAGTCATTGCTTAAATAAACTTGACGAAATGTCACTTGATGGAGACTTGAACGCACAAAAAGTCTATTTAGTATGTAAGAAAAAAAGGAATTACCTGTCTGCCCCGGATCCTTTGAATGATTTTTATAGCGTTTTAGCTGAAGTAAACAATAAAGTGAACTCTTACCAAGTCTCCCTTCTAGTAAAATTGATTTACTCATCTTTATTTCTAAATATTTATTCTACAAACATTTATGTTTTATTAGCACCATCTGTGAATCAGGTATTCACCCTGGACTTTGAGTCCAACCCCCTGTATGTGGACGCAGACTTCTCCCTGAAGACCAACATACAGCCAGTGGAGGTCGTATATGATGAGGTACTGTCGTAGTGTTTGTCATTTACAGTAATTTTGACCCCTATTGTAGTTACTGATTTACCAGGATTGATCTCTGGAGTGTTTTTAACTTCACAATTATATGTGACATTTCTAACATCAAACTTTTTTCTGATCTGACAAACTTAACACAAAAATGATTTATTTTTTTTGATCATTTTGACAATTTGTATTTCTTTCAAGGGTTGGTGGGAATTACATAAAAATTAATAAATCGTGAGCATTCACAGATGAATTGAATGTTGTTCAATGGCTCATCAACACAGTATAGGTTATTTAGAGCTGCCCCAGAGAGAGGGGAAGGATACATAGGAATCCGGAACCGTGCCCTACTCTTACTATCGAATAGATTCCTATGGTTCTTTAACGTGCTCAGAGGATAGACCAATACACGGGACCACCCAGTTTACGTCCCCATCCGACGGACAAGGCTAAGGGAAAGTGTCTTGCCCAAGAACACACCGACAAGACACTTTCCCTTAGCCTCGTCCGTCGGATGGGTACATAAACCGGGCTGTCCCGTGTATCGGTCTATCCCCCTTCACAGATGAATGAGAAAATGGGATACATCCTAGCAAATTATAATGGTTAATTATCATATTCTAAAATATACTGTAAGCTTGGAAACAGATGCGGCAGTACTTCCTTTTGCGGTTGATCAACATGAAACATGTTCACAGCTATAAATGTTCGTAGATGCTGTCATCATCATGATTAACATCGCGAAAGCTTAGTAGCATGGGTACAGATTATAACAGATACTCATATTTTATTCTTGACATGCAGAAAATCATAAACTTATATACTATTGATGCTCACAGCGATCTTCTGATTGTATAATTGGATAATTAAATACATATTACTGTACCCGTTTTTACTATCGATAATATCGATAAGTGTATTTTTGAAAATTAATTTAGTGTATCATTTGAATAAAACTCAGATTCTCTATCAAGGAAAAACAGGTCAATGTTGTCCAAAGACAAATTTTCCCGATAATGAGGTTATTATTTTTTTTAGGAAAACCATTGGTTAAATAAAAAACTAAGATATTGACACCCTACATAAGTGACACAGGCGACAAACTCAACCAGCCCATAAAGGAACCTTCTTTGCTGATATTTGATTGTTTTGCAGCTCACCGTTTTAACGGATTTCTAAAGATAGACCATGATGACGTAATTTTACCCTACATATGCCCCCTGTCAACCACAAAAGTCAGTATCAAAATGTAGGCTGTGTAAAGAACTGTGTTGAACACATCTTGTAATCAAACTTGCAATCAAGGAATAAACTAATTAATTAGGAAAATGAGTTAATATTCTTGTAATGATTTACAAAGTAGAAACTATATACTGGATTTATTGTATAATTAACGCCATTAAAAACGCAAGTTTGGTGTGCAGTGATTTTTGCATAATTCCGATTTTACTTCCTTTAATAAATGAATTTGATCGGCTGCCAGATTTATGGAGATGTGGATAATTTCTAAAATGTACATAACACTACAGTCGATCTTGGAGACATTTCAATTAAAAATAACTTCAATTTCTTTTTTAAAAATTGCACTTTTAATGGTGTTAAGTATATATAGTATTCGCCTAGAGAGTTGATGTATCAATATCAATACTTACTGTTATGTTCACTAAGTCTCATTCGCAATTGATCAACGCGAAACATGTTCATGACTGTAAAGGTTTACGGATCCCAACCCCCCACCCCCCATTGGTTAACCCGTTGCTAATGCATTTCATTGTTTTTGACAGTTTTGCTGACAAACGCATTGCAACAAAGCCAAGTGATGTCACTTTTTTGACGGACATGATTTGTATTGGGTTATGAACTATTTAATAGTTGCAAATATTTGAGTCTACCAATCGGATTGCAGGATTGTTTTAAGTGTGGTAGAAAATGTATTTATGCCTGCTGCAGTCCTTTATTATGAATGAGTTTATAAAAGACTTAGAGTTTATTATATCCCCAAGACCATGAGAATGACGCTCGTCTGCACGCCATGATGAGTGCTTATTGATGCATTATGACTAGAAATTCATTTAAATTCTCTAAAAATGTATCAGTTTGACTATTCAAATACTACTTAGGATGAGTAACTCAGAAACAAATTTTCTGCCCTGTCCATGCTTTCATAAAGTGAAGTGGGGGCTATATAGGAATGACATTGTGCATAACGTCCTGTCGAGTAACACATTTTTGTCCCGTCGCATCACATCTCATCCCGTTGCGTTTATTCGTGTCGCGTTGCGTAAAACATTTTTATTACTTTGCATTCCTCAAGCAGGTTTGAATGGGTTGTCCCCAAACTTCATACACACATAACAACTGATGACCTTATGTCCCTCTACATCACCCATTGTTGATTGCCTAATTTATTACAGAATTGTGGCATTTTGTTTGACTTAGAATTAATAATTGAGTATTCATCACCTTCAGTGATAGTTCTGGTTAGATTTGATTTTGTGTCATAGGATTACCTAATAATTTATTTTTTTATAAAGATCAGTATTTCTTATGGCCTTAGATTACCTTATCAAAGGTTGAACTGTATGACCAGATTACCTTATCAAAGGTTGAACTGTATAACCAGATTACCTTATCAAAGGTTGAACTGTATGACCAGATTACCTTATCAAAGGTTGAACTGTATGACCAGATTACCTTATCAAAGGTTGAACTGTATGACCAGATTACCCTATCAAAGGTTGAACTGTATGACCAGATTACCTTATCAAAGGTTGAACTGTATGACCAGATTACCTTATCAAAGGTTGAACTGTATGACCAGATTACCTTATCAAAGGTTGAACTGTATGACCAGATTACCTTATCAAAGGTTGAACTTTATGACCAGATTACCTTATCAAAGGTTGAACTGTATAACCAGATTACCTTATCAAAGGTTGAACTGTATGACCAGATTACCTTATCAAAGGTTGAACTGTATGACCAGATTACCTTATCAAAGGTTGAACTATATGACCAGATTACCTTATCAAAGGTTGAACTGTATAGCCAGATTACCTTATCAAAGGTTGAACTGTATGACCAGATTACCTTATCAAAGGTTGAACTGTATGACCAGATTACCTTATCAAAGGTTGAACTATATGACCAGATTACCTTATCAAAGGTTGAACTGTATGACCAGATTACCTTATCAAAGGTTGAACTGTATGCCCAGATTACCTTATCAAAGGTTGAACTGTATAACCAGATTACCTTATCAAAGGTTGAACTGTATGACCAGATTACCTTATCAAAGGTTAAACTGTATGACCAGATTACCTTATCAAAGGTTGAACTGTATAGCCAGATTACCTTATCAAAGGTTGAACTGTATGACCAGATTACCTTATCAAAGGTTGAACTATATGACCAGATTACCTTATCAAAGGTTGAACTGTATGACCAGATTACCTTATCAAAGGTTGAACTGTATGACCAGATTACCTTATCAAAGGTTGAACTGTATGACCAGATTACCCTATCAAAGGTTGAACTGTATGACCAGATTACCTTATCAAAGGTTGAACTGTATGACCAGATTACCTTATCAAAGGTTGAACTGTATGACCAGATTACCTTATCAAAGGTTGAACTGTATGACAAGATTACCTTATCAAAGGTTGAACTTTATGACCAGATTACCTTATCAAAGGTTGAACTGTATAACCAGATTACCTTATCAAAGGTTGAACTGTATGACCAGATTACCTTATCAAAGGTTGAACTATATGACCAGATTACCTTATCAAAGGTTGAACTGTATAACCAGATTACCTTATCAAAGGTTGAACTGTATGACCAGATTACCTTATCAAAGGTTGAACTGTATGACCAGATTACCTTATCAAAGGTTGAACTTTATGACCATTTCTTTGTACAACGCCTCATTTACAATAAAACCTACACTTTTCAGCACTCTGTTTGTGAAGTGCGGGCGTTTTTCCAGTTACCAACAGGAAGTATAGATGTTAGAACTGCTGCCATGGAAACGTTCCAGGAGGTCGCCAAGTACAGTCAAGCGGGACTTCTATATGCAATAGAAAAACATAAGGTAGGATTTGTGAAGTTCAGAGATAGGCGGGGTTCTTATACTTTATGCTTAGTGTGTTTACTTGAAAACTTCTTATAAATATGCAAAATACATTTCATTCGAACAAAAACTCATTTCTATCAAATATTGCTGCATGGAGTATTAGTTAGCCTTTGGCTTATATTTCTTGTTAAAATTGATACACAAGTGAGTGTGTCATGTACTAAAATCAATGTTAAGGCTAAAGGGCAATTTGTGTTTAAGGTTGTGTATATAGCAGTTATTGTCCGCTCTGTAACTATGAAACTGATGGAGATACTATAATAAATAATGACTAAGTGCAATCATGTTTCTCAGCAAGATGGTGAGTAGTACTGTAGATCCGGTATTATTCGCTAGGGTTTTATTTTCGCTAATATTCACAAATCCACTGACTCCGAAATTAAGTAGATTGAAATTATTAGTTGATCGACAGGCATATATATATACATTGTACAAGCAAGAAACGTTATATCCTAAAGAGTGGTTCAAAATATACTCGGCTGCAAAAGAAAGTAGCCACTGAGTTTTGTTTAGTTTTAATTGTATAAAGTCTTTTTAGAATTAATTGACAAATTCCAAAATGAATATGCCATGTTTGGTACCAAAGTGCAGGGTTCTGGAAATATTTTGAAAATCCACTTGCCCAGGGCAAGTGGATTTTCAAAAGTCACTTGCCCTGCCCACTATGTCACTTGCCCTGCCCAAAATGTCACTTGCCCCACATTTAAGATTACTTAATTGCCCCAAAAATTGTCGCAGACCATTATTCGTGTTAAAAGGGACGGACCGCCGCATAATTTGGACCATTATACTTACTTAGAAAAGGAAGGGAGAATGTATTTTATGAATTAGTTAATACATTGTATATATTCATATAAAAAATCAAAAGGTTGCATTTTCTTCTTTTGGGTCTATTACATCTTTGTATAACTTAAATCATAAAATGATGAGACAGTATACAACCTCATTTTATTCCGCCCTCCCACCCCACCATTCACCACACACACAACCCCATCATTTTTGATGACCATCCAAAAATATGCTTGGCAGCTAGTGTATGGAACTTTTAATGTCACAGTCTGTACAATTAACCAGTTGACAGAAGAAAAAAAAAAGCTGTTGTATTCATTTAAATGTGCGACAAGCAAAGAAACAAGACAAAAACGTTATTAAAAATATTCACTTGGCCCCCAATTTCTGCAACCTTGGTAACGTTCCTATGGCTTTGTATTTAAACAAAAAGGGAATTATATGAAAGCAAGTGGCATGAATAGGGATTCCCTAGGAATTGTTTAAGAAGTACTAGCAGTAACCTTATTTATCAAAAGCGAAAGTTCAGAACTTGAGAAAAAGTTCCGTGATTGGTTCTGAAATCGCGAAAACCCATGACATGCGCATATCGCTAAGTTATGCAACTTATTTGTGTAGTATGCACTTCCATATATGTTTAATTACAGATTATGTCAATGAAATACACCAAATACCTCATAAAAGCGCATTGGTAAACGAGTGCTTCGAGTAAAAGAAATGTATTTTCGTTACGAAAAAATCTTCGGCAAAATTATCTAACCAAAACATAACGTCACGTGGGTCTGTCAATCATTAATTTGCAAATTGAGAAAGAGTTTTCTGATTTGATTGGTGGAAGGTCCAAATGGCGTTCAGAGATTTCTGAATTTATGGTTGAGGTCAAGGACATAATTGCCGCGATTTCATTGGCTGATGGACACACGTCTGACGGTCGTGTCAGGATTGTTGTTTTCAAACGGTGTGAAATGCGTGTGTGGGTTAATTAGGTTGTTTATTGAAATAATGCCACAAATTAAGCTGCCTGGGGCGAGATTGTTGATTTGTACCGAAAGTTGTTTGATCTTATTTACAATCGCTAGCGGCGAAAAACAGCGGCAAGTTTTATTCAGTTATCAAAATGAAATTCTGATATTGCTAATTTGTCACTTGATTTGTTCTGGAATGGAAATGTCCGTCGGGCAAGTGGCGGGCAACCAGATTTGCGAAGGTCACTTGCCCGCACCCAAAATCCACTTGCCCGGGGCGTCGGGGAAACTGATTTCCGGAACCCTGAAGTGTTTATCATTCCATTGCCAATCTCATGTTGTCCTTTGTTTTTCAATAGGTTGAATCATTAAGGGAATGTTGCTTGATAAAGAGAATAGGGTGTATAGTAAAACTTTCAAAGTGGCTACTTTCTTTTGCAGCTGAGTCTACATACTTATTAGTTTACATTGATTTGATTTAAAGTAACAGTTGTGTCTATACTTGTAAAATACTTTTTAGAATGATTAATGTTGATACATTAATTTTGATACATATGTTGAATCGAGTCTATTGATTAAATTCAAAGTGCGGCGTCTACACTTCCAAAATATGAATGTTATTTCCTGTTTTCTGTACTGGTAATTATATCTGTTAAACATCAGTCAATGAATTAAGCCAATCATGTTCAATACAATCAATAAATTCTTTACAATTATTCCACACATTGCGTCACTTAGTATAATTGATAGGATAATTGATTTTGTCTCCGGGCTATAACAGGGCTGTACAAATAATTTTTTTAGCCACTAGTCCGGGACTAGTCACCCTGTCAAAAGTGACTAGTCCCAAAAAAAATTGTGAATAGTCCCAAAAATGGACACAAGTCCTGAATTTTTTCGATTTCTCAATATGTTAAAACTGCGTCTTGCATACTCATTACAATTCATTACACACAGTAAGGAAACAATCCTTATTTACTCTTCAGACAATTAATGTATGTTTCAGTGGTATAGATTGTAGACTGCCATTGGGTGAAACAGTAGCAATAGTAAGAATCACATCTGCATTTTTAAATTTCAATATAGATATTGAGTTTCATATTACAGTTCAGATAATCATTTAATGGAAAGAAAAAAGTCATAACTTTATATAGGTAAGGGGCTACAGATGAGATTCTTAACTTTATTACCATTTTACCTAATGCAAAAAATAAATAACATGTGAATCAACATAAACATTTTATTTTTATGTTTTTGTCCACTACACCAGATGATTTTGACTTTTTGATTGGCTCTGTATTACATTCTACATTTTTCCTCTTTTTATTTTTACTTTCACTTTCACTTTCACTCTGAAAATTTTCCTTATTTTTAATACTGTTCAACAAACTCATTTTTGAAATGTAAACGTTAGCACTGCTGAATACGAAATCAAACTGATTATGTGTATCAGTTTGTTTTGTTTTTATTTGATTTGTTTGACAACTCAATTCTTCGAACGTAATTAGTACACTAACTATGCACAAACCGTTACCCCACCCGCCTTTCAAGTCTGTTACAATTACGCTCAACAATACACTGAAAAACAATAAAAAATCACACCTACCGTTTCATATCAAACATGCTTCAATTATCAAACGTCCTGAGTTTCTTTACTCAACGAAAGATTGCCGACAAATCGGCCTGATTGCGAATTAACGTGTTAGTGTTATTGTTTCAGTGTATCACCTTTTTCAGCTCACCACGTGACAAACAGGTAATTAATCACGTGACGAACATGTGATTTACATGTGGTAGTCGTTTCATTGGCTAGTGGGTCTGGATTAAAATAGATCGGGTCAATTGATTGGATAATGTCGACAATGCCCACTGTCAATTTAAGTAATTTGGAGGTGGGACTTCCGGCATGGTTGATTGTTGATAAAATTGCCCGGGGTATTGGATGATCGCCACTGTGGATGCTAATTGCATTACATAAGCGAGTGCAATTAAAGGATTACGTTGAGAAGTGTGCTGGGGTTGTTTTATGACAGGTGGCCGACATTGTAAATTTGACAAATCTGGGACTGAAATCTTTCAAACAGCCAAGGGCCAGCAGAGCTTATGGGATGGTGTGTTGTCCGTCTTCCGTCGTCCGTCGTCCGTCCGTCGTCCGTTAACTTTTCTTCAAACGACTTCTCCTCAGAAACCGCTTGGCTAATTTTGACCAAACTTCATATGGATGATCCTTAGATGAATGCTTTTTAGATTTGTTAAAATTAGGTCAGCGCTACATCCAAGATGGCTGCCATTACCATATATGGTCGAAACCTTAAAAAATCTTCTTCTCCAGAACCGCTGGACAGATTTCAACAGTTTTTCTTTTAAAATGATCGCCAACGCCTAGACTATCAAGATTGTTCAAATAAAGTCCCCGGGGTCAAAAATGGCCGTGCCCCGGGGGTCCAAAATTTGTATATTGAGGTTTTGCATGTTTTTCATATAGACATGTAGGAAACAACTTTAAAAAATCTTCTTCTCTGAAACCACAAGGCACAGAGCTCTCATGTATTACATGTAGCATCAGCTTATGGTCATCTACTAAGTTTATTCAAATGGTGACCCTGGGGTCAAATTTGTCCCCGCCCCGGGGGTCACAGTTTTACATAGACTTATATTCTTCTCAGAAACTACCACAGCCAGAGGTTTGATATTTTGCATTTACTATAAGCTTAAGGTCCTTTACCAAGTTTGTTCAAATGGTGACCTTAGGGTCACATTTGGCCCCTCCCCAAGGGTCACATGTTTTACATAGACATGTATAGGGAATTCTTCAAACGACTTCTCGTCAGAAACCGCTTGGCTAAATTTGACCAAACTTCAAATGGATGATCCTTAGATGAATGCTTTTTAGATTTGTTAAAATTAGGTCAGCGCTACATCCAAGATGGCTGCCATTATCATATATGGTCGAAACCTTAACAAATCTTCTTCTCCAGAACCGCTTGACAGATTTCAACACTTTTTCTTTTAAAATGATCGCCAACGCCTAGACTATCAAGTTTGTTCAAATAAAGTCCCCGGGATCAAAAATGGCCGTGCCTCGAGGGTCCAAAGTTTGTATATTGAGGTTTTGCATGTTTTTCATATAGACATATAGGAAAAAACTTTAAAAAATCTTCTTCTCTGAAACCACAAGGCACAGAGCTCTCATGTATTACATGTAGCATCAGCTTATGGTCCTCTTCTAAGTTTGTTCAAATGGTGACCCTGGGGTCAAATTTGTCCCCACCCCGAAGGGTCACAGTTTTACATAGACTTATATAGGATTTTTTTTTTAAAAATCTTCTTCTCGGAAACTGCAAGAGCCAGAGGTTTGATATTTTACAATTATTATAAGCTTATGGTCCTTTACCAAGTTTGTTCAAATGGTGACCCTGGGGTCACATTTGGTCCCGCCCCAAGGGTCACATGTTTTACATAGACATGTATAGGGAAAAACTTAAAAAATCTTCTTCTCTGAAACTGCGAGAGCCAGAGGTTTAATATTTTGCTGTTGCTATAAGCTTATGGTCCTTTACCAATTTTGTTCAAATGCTGACCCTGGGGTCACATCTGGCCCCGCCCCGGGGGTCACAGTATTACATCAATGCTTGTTTTAAATTTTTTAATTTCTTTATTTTTAATTTTTTTATTTTCTTTTTTCTGTTATTATTATTTTTTTAATATTTTTTTCTTGAATTTTTTTTTGAAATTTTATTTATTCATAAATTTTTTTTTAATTTTTTTTTTTATTATTATCTCTAATGGCCAACTTGGAAAACCAGCCAGATCGGACCAATAATGACGGAGTTATTGCTCTTGATATAGTTAAAAATGCTATATTTTGCCTATTTAAGACGATAGTCACTCGCTTCATTGATGTCATATAAGAGCCATATTAGCCTGTAGAGCGTCCACAGGCCCTCTTGGGCCTCTTGTTTTAATATTGGAATAGTCCGGGACTGAAATCTTTGAAAAAGTGACACGCCCGACTTTGGTTTTGGACTAGTCCCGGGCGTCGGGCTATAGGACTTGTACAGCCCTGTATAAACAGGACTCTGATAGCGGATGTAGTCGAAATTAACAGATTAAGTGTGAAATACATGTATCAGGAAAAACCTAATGAAATAAACAAAACTCGACAATAAACACCGAAGAAATATATTATTTATAAGAAAATATGATTATTTACATTTTGCTTGGACGCAAATTCAAGAACACGCTAATAAATTAGAGACCCACTGATTTGCGAACTTAACATCATGCGGAAATACTAAAATCAGGTACGTACCTCAAAGGGTCAAGGTCATTTAGGTTCAAGGTCGTCTATATACCAGATCTATGTACATTACGTGGTCCCGCCTTAATTCCATTAAGTGATGGGAAAGCTTATATTAGTAGGATTTTATAACATATATTTCGGAATAAAACATGTTACAAAAACATTCTTTACTGAAAAAATGTGATAACCTGTTTAAAAGTACCTCTACATGTTTTAATTATACAATATGCAAACTTTTTAAGCCGATATTAAGGTTTTATTTCATACTCCGTGTTTGCTTCTTGGGGAAGGGGTTGGATGGGGTATGAAAGTTAATACTCGGACCACGTAATGAACAGTAATAAAACGAATGAAGCTAATATAATTAAACTAAGTACAATTATGTTTCCCAACATGAGGGTGTGTTGTGTACTAAAATCAGCTCTGTACCTCAAAGGGTCAAGATCATAAAATGAGTTCAAATGTCACATTCTATTTCAGACTGTACACCTGGCTGTGAACATGAAGTCTCCATATATCGTCATTCCAGAGTTTGGTACCCTACATAGGTCAGTTTTATATCATACTTATATCTGAAATGAATTAGTGATCAACTTGCTAGACAAAGTACTTTATTATACCTCACATAAAACACCCATGCTAAATCCCCATAGACAACAATGTGTAATTTCTTACTATCTGACGCGAGGGTGATAACCGGATGATAGTTAATCACAGGGTGATAGTAAAAATATTATCACATGCGCAGCTTTGATGCGCGTTGGTGTCCGTATTTTTTCGGTGATGTCATCGGTTCAGTCTGGTGAAATTGCTATTTTTATATTTTTAACTCATTCTAACTTCAAAAGTACTTTACTGATTTCAATAAACTAACTCTTTTTATGCCCCCGAAAAATTAGCAATCGCACCGTCCGTCCGTCTGTCTCCGGATTCTGTCTGTCCGTCATTCCGCAGTTTGTGTCCGGACTGTACCTTCAAAAACTCTGCATGGATTTTTGATTAACTTGGCACAAGTGATCACCATGACAAGACGATGTGTCGCGCGCAAAACCCAGGTCCGTACCTCAAAGGTCAAGGTCACACTTGCAGTTCATAGGTCAAAAACAGGTACGCAATTTCGTGTCCGGACCGCAACGTCACAACCCCTGCAGGGATTTTTAAATAACTTTGCACAAGTGATCACCATAACAAGACGATGTGTCGTGCGCAAAACCCAGGTCTTCAAGGTCAAGGTCACACTTGGAGGTCAAAAGTCAAATTGTGTCCGGTCAATAACTCTGGCATTCATGGACGGATTTTCAAATAACTTGGCATAAGTGCTCACCACAACAAGACGATGTGTCGCGCACAAAATCCAGGTCTATTGCCCCAAGGTCAAGGTCACACTTAGAGGTCAAAGGTCAAATTGTGTCCGGTCAATACCTTTTGCATGCCTGATGGATTTTCAAACAACTTGGCACAAGTGCTCACCACAACCAAACGACATGTCGTGCACAAAATCCAGGTCCATGACTCCAAGGTCAAGGTCATACTTAGAGGTCAAAGGACCCTTCGGGGGCATTTATCACTTACAGTGATATTTCTTGTTCTTAGTTACATTATTTCCAATCCAACGATATAACTTTCATAGCAACTTTTTGAAAAAGAAAAAAAAATCTGTCAAAGTGAAGTCTGTACTGAAAATGAACCTTGTTTTTTCGGTATAATTAAATAAATATCAAATTCATGAGAGGGTGATATTGAGAATGTTCACCCTTCGGATATTGACTATCACCCTCATATCCTCAGGGTGAACATAATTCTTTCTATCACCCTCTCATGAATGTGATATTTATATAATCTCAGATGGGGGAAACACTATGAAATAAATTGGAACAAACTGTGTTCAGTATTCACATTGTAGAAGTTGTTGTACTGTTAGTTATTTGGATTCTTGACAGAGGACATGGGTTCCCTGCCTGGAAATTATGTTTGACTAGGTGAGGGGTAGTACAGTCACAGAATGTGAACCCATACCCACTGACAAGAAGCCCAATAAGGAGTTTGTCAAACTGCAAAGTGTTTACTAATGTTTATCACAATGATTTATACTTCTACCCACAAAATGAAGAACACAAAGGATCATAATTAGGAAAAGGTCTGCAGTTTCCTCAGTTAAAGCGTAATCGTGTCCATTTTGTTTTTTTGTATTTGTGAAATTGTCAGATGTTAAATTTGCAAGAAGTAGACATGGGCTCATGTCTATGGCACATTGATCAGTCAAAGATTTGTTTTTGCCTTATAACGCTGTATGTTGTTTATATTGTAGAGGTGGCAATGAACTCATTGTTGATCCAGTATGTTGTTTACATTGTAGAGGTGGCAATGTACTCATTGTTGATCCAGTATGTTGTTTACATTGTAGAGGTGGCAATGTACTCATTGTTGATCCAGTATGTTGTTTACATTGTAGAGGTGGCAATGTACTCATTGTTGATCCAGTATGTTGTTTACATTGTAGAGGTGGCAATGTACTCATTGTTGATCCAGTATGTTGTTTACATTGTAGAGGCGGCAATGTACTCATTGTTGATCCAGTATGTTGTTTACATTGTAGAGGTGGCAATGTACTTATTGTTGATCCAGTATGTTGTTTACATTGTAGAGGTGGCAATGTACTCATTGTTGATCCAGTATGTTGTTTACATTGTAGAGGTGGCAATGTACTCATTGTTGATCCAGTATGTTGTTTACATTGTAGAGGCGGCAATGTACTCATTGTTGATCCAGTATGTTGTTTACATTGTAGAGGTGGCAATGTACTCATTGTTGATCCAGTATGTTGTTGACATTGTAGAGGCGGCAATGTACTAATTGTTGATCCAGTATGTTGTTTACATTGTAGAGGTGGCAATGCACTCATTGTTGATCCAGTATGTTGTTTACATTGTAGAGGTGGCAATGTACTCATTGTTGATCCAGTATGTTGTTTACATTGTAGAGGTGGCAATGTACTCATTGTTGATCCAGTATGTTGTTTACATTGTAGAGGTGGCAATGTACTCATTGTTGATCCAGTATGTTGTTTACATTGTAGAGGTGGCAATGTACTCATTGTTGATCCAGTATGTTGTTTACATTGTAGAGGCGGCAATGTACTCATTGTTGATCCAGTATGTTGTTTACATTGTAGAGGTGGCAATGTACTTATTGTTGATCCAGTATGTTGTTTACATTGTAGAGGTGGCAATGTACTCATTGTTGATCCAGTATGTTGTTTACATTGTAGAGGTGGCAATGTACTCATTGTTGATCCAGTATGTTGTTTACATTGTAGAGGCGGCAATGTACTCATTGTTGATCCAGTATGTTGTTTACATTGTAGAGGTGGCAATGTACTCATTGTTGATCCAGTATGTTGTTGACATTGTAGAGGCGGCAATGTACTAATTGTTGATCCAGTATGTTGTTTACATTGTAGAGGTGGCAATGTACTCATTGTTGATCCAGTATGTTGTTTACATTTTAGAGGTGGCAATGTACTCATTGTTGATCTGGGAATGCTGCAGGTGAAGAGCGAACTTCAGCCAAAAGATGCTGCACTAGAGGTAACATTTCAAAGCTATCATTGATTATTAATTAAATTTTGAATTTTGTTTTAGCTGATAGTTTTTATCTTGTTGTACTCTTAGAAGCAAACAAACAATGGCTCTCCATGGCAACCCAACTGGTTTGAAACTGCCTGCAAATGTTCCACATTAAAGATTTAAATTTTTAAAAAAAGTGTGGAAAACTACATGTGGTTTATATCAGGCTTTTTCTAGAAAATTGAATTGGATTTTATAGTCGCGCCAACAGCTCAGGTCATACAGTGTTTTACAGCTTCCCCAGCTTCCCTTGGTGGAGAAAGACCCTAGGTGCCCCTCTGGGCAATTTTCGTGCACGGGCTGACACCTGGGTACCACCAACGTCCTGCCAGCCAGCTGGATAGCTTTCCAAGATAAAAATTCCCGGCCTGGAATTCGCCAACCATTCTTCAAACTATTCTTAGACTTAAACTCAAGTACTCAAATTTCATTGACAAATATTCCCATGATCTTCAAAGTTAAACAACCACATGAAGTTTCTATTTATTAGTATTTATGATATTTATACACCGTGACAGCAGCTTTTTATGAATGTTTATACTTTAAATTTATAGAAATATTTGTGATTGAAATTTGTATACTTGGGCTTAATATAAGTCTAAGAATATTCTTAAGAATGGTTGGTGAATTCAAGGGCAGGTTCCTTGAGGGATTGAACCCACAGCGATGAGGGGCAGGTGATTTCAAGACAAGAGACTCTAACCTAGGGCCACATTATGTTAATTCATGATAAACATATATCATTTAAAATATGGAGTTAGCCACGGGGTGAGCACAATTATCAAACATTTGAATTTGTCATATATTTTGAATGAAATTGGGCTAAAACGCTAAAACTAACCCTGGTGTGTAACCTTTGGTTATGAATTACTATTATGCAGAATTAATTGCTTTGTAAATACGGTAAGGAATCATTTTTAGACTCATTCACTATGTTTTGGCCCTTAAGAATAGAAAATATTATTATAAGTAAAATTTAAAGTCAGACTCCTTGACCCCCAC
Source organism: Cyrtodaria siliqua (assembly GCA_037043455.1). NCBI lineage: Eukaryota > Metazoa > Mollusca > Bivalvia > Adapedonta > Hiatellidae > Cyrtodaria > Cyrtodaria siliqua. Next base: position 555,639 of record JAWPHD010000034.1, read on the forward strand.
AAAAAGCCAGATGTACCCACTTTAAATAACAAGTGAATTGTAACTTGTGCATTTTACTATTTGTTGTGTTACAGCAAGGAAATCTGTCTGATTCTGAGATATCGGCGAGACTGTATGACCAGTTTACTATCAAGATCACCGACATCAAGGTGCTGCTGGCAGACTCGGGTACGTTATTGTACATTGTTTCAAACTTGTTTTAAATAGTCAAAATTGCATGCAGTTGAGGCTGTACCTTGAATTGTCCCTGTGCGAGTGCATTCCAGAGGAACCTGGTACATTAAAACCAGAAGAAAAAGAAAAAGGATTAAGAAGTAGATGAAGAAGAAGATAAGTAATTCTTTATTCAATATTCCAGTAGGCTAAAAAGTCAGTGAGACCACAAAGAAGAAGAAGAAGAAGAAGAAAAAGAAGAAGGAGATTTTTTTTATATTCATCATTTCTTTCTGCTTGTCCTGTTCCCATCTGCAATGTTAGGTCATGATCTGCCATGGAGTAGGCTGTGTAGTGTATGAGGTTCTTGTCTTCAGAAGACAGTCGAGTTGAATTGAGTTGAATTGGGTTTCATTGCGCAAAAACACAAAACTGCAGAGTTACTGCAAATTCATTTGTAGGCATTCGATTTTTCACTGGAACTACAATCAATGTTTTCTGCTACAACTCAAGTAGCACCTGGAAAATACAGGGATGAGGATGAGGACCTTTGACAAACATGTCAAAATAAACATGAAATCCGATGGTTGTGATCCTACTGTCTGGATTTAAAATGGCCCTATTTTTGCTCGAGAACCACAGCCGGGTGGGGGTGGGGGTTCAGAATACAGACTTACACACATATATTATGACTGTGTCATGGGTTCACATGATGTATTTGTAAATAGTTTTACCTATATATTTTACATTGTTTTTTAATAACTAAATTTTTTATTTATTTCATTATTCATCAGTTTTGCGCACAATATGACCTTTTTGTGTGTCGCCACACCATTCCATGTCATTCATAATGTTAAATGTCCCAGCATGTTCAATGTCATACCCAGTCCCGAGGTTTATTTTGCTGTATTAATATACTTATTTATCACATAACTTGTAGTGTAGGAGTGTAATGGGAGTGTAATAAGCCAATACATAAATGTCATAATACACCACTATAATATATGCAAATGCAGGCCGAAACATCGCTTGGTCTTTTCCATTCAGCTGTGTGAAATCAGAATTGCCTTGTCCAATTCCGTAATTGTTATAAATACTGGACTACGAAAATCGATGGGACAGTTTGATAATTTGGTGTGGTAACGAGAAGACAGAAGCAACATAACCACGTCTGCATACGACGACAAATGCAGCTAAATATAAATGTGTAAATTATTGGGCATTTTTGGAGTTATGTGATAAATAGATTCTCACTATTAATATTGAATTTATTAAACTCATTGGATAAATGTATATGCTCTGCATAGCCAGCCTAGCCTCACGTAATACTCTCCACAGCTTCGCAATCCTTTACTTTAGTCCAACTGGTTTAATAGATTCAGTATCAAACATGCACCCATGTAAGATCCTCTGTATCTTGTAGCTGTATTATCTGTTTGTGTTGTAGGTGATGATTGGCACACTTTCCAGGTCCAGTCCACCTCTCCGTACCATATACTGCCCAGTATGCAACTTATAGTCGACTTCTACAACACAGTCAAACCAGACTACAGACAACTGCCTCAGTAAGTTTTTGTTGCCTGATCAATTCATTCATCCACTCATGCATCCATGGAAATCTATTCATCCAATCCAACAATCCATTCGTTCATGCACTGCATATCCATTTATTAATGCAAATCCAACAAACAGTCATTAATTTCATGCAATTCCAACAATTCATTCATTAATGCAACTCCAACTATGCTTTTATTCGTGCAACTCCATTCATTAATGCAAATCCAACCGTTCTTTCATTCATGCAAATTCATTCATCCATGAAATGCTTAATAAAAGAAAACTAATTATAATGTCAAAATATTGCTTTGTACATTTAATTTAAATGCGTTATATTCATGAGTATTGTAATATTTTCTATCTACACTTGACACATCTTAGTGTAACTGAATAACATGCCAAGAAATATAGTTTATTTTTTGAAATTTCGGGCTCTGCAAATGTCCCAATATTTCCGTATTTTATTCCAGACAGAAAGTGATAACAACACTGCCGACTTTTGAGATTAACATCTCGGACAAGAGAGTGATGGTGCTGTGGAAGTTCTTGCACAATTTCCCGTTACCAATGAGCACCTCTATAGGCATGCTGGGAGAAGACATGGTGGATGCGGGCATGAATGTCTCCTACACCATGGTAAGTCGGATCACGACTTTGGTAGTTAGTCATATGATGTCTTGCTGGGACTCTAATTATCTCTCCAAAACATTATACAATTATTGCCTTTTGATGAGGTCAATACATTGTTTTCTCAGGTCGATAAAACAATGTATTGACCGATATTAAAAAGGCAATTATTGTTTTATTATAAAATCCCAGGGGAAAAATTCTAACCCAAGTGTCTTTAAAATTCACGTCTTCTAAAATTTTAGTTTTCTGTTCAGTCGATAACTTTGCGAATCTGTCGGCGTCCATTTTGGTTGTTGTGACAGAACCACAGTTGTAACGCCGAATTTGATTGGATGATAGTTAACATACGTCATTGTATCATTCGTCCCCAGCGCTTTTCGCTCGTGACCATTTTCTAGCCCCGCCTACGAGTCAATACGAAAAGTCAATATGCATTGTTAGCCTTTCCTCAGGTCAATACGCTTTTTTATAGGGAATCATGTGACCACCGTCTGTCCAATCATTTTCTTTTAAATTTTTGATTTTATAATAATTGTGTTTATATAACGAATCTTACATGAGTGGCTGTTTAATATTGAATTATTAATGTGTATTGTAAAACTATAGATCAATGCTTTCTCAAATATATAGGTCACGTCCTCTGATTATGTTGAAGTTAGGGAACAAGTTTGATCAATCTTGATTTTTAAGCGTGGATTATTAACCAAACTGCATTAGTATGTTCCTCTTATCAACCTGGCATGGTGTACAAATCTTTGTGTCGTTTACCTACTTTCTTTAAACTAGGTCATGTCCAGTTAAGACTGCAATGTCTAAATCTCAGCTTCTGTTGATGGGATATCGATCCAAACGTCATTTAGTATGTTCCTTTTATCGACCTTGTATGACTTGCCAATGTTTTTGTCTCCATCACATACCTTCTGAATCGTAGCTTCTAATGGTGGGATATCGACCAAACTGTATCGTACACTTTCTGAATCGTAGCTTCTAATGGTGCAGGGTTCTCAATAACTTTTGGTCGAACAGGCCTTTTTGAAAAAGTAACAGGCCTAGACGTGGGGTCATTTCCTGCATTTTGGGCTATTTTGAATGCCTTTTAAATCACACTTTAAAGTGCAATTTTATAAGCAATATTCCTCTATATGCAGATACAAGTACTGCAGTGCAGTAGTTGTATCTGTATTTAGAGGTAGTGCAGTATGTTGACAGTTATATTTATTTACCAAACTTCCATTTGAAAATTGTATTCTGAATACCACATATCAACATAACTACAAAATTCAACAACAAATACTTTCCATTATCTCTACAAAGTTCAATAACACATACTATCCATGTCACTGTCCTCATCATTTTTGTCTCCTTTTCGAAGAAAAAAAGAGACATAGGTGTTGCTTTTCCGGTGGCGGCGTCAACATTCAAGTTTTGCGTTTAGGTCATTTTCTCACAAACTGTATGCACTAGACCTTTCAAACTTTGCTTATAGTTGTATCATGGGTGGTACATCGCAACGTGACAAAGCAAATGTGGAAGTGACCTTGACCCTCCAAGCAAAGGGCAGATAACTTAATAATTTTTAGGTTCAAGTTTTGCGTTTAGGTCATTTTCTCACAAACTGTATGCACTAGACCTTTCAAACTTTGCTTATAGTTGTATCATGGGTGGTACATCGCAACATGACAAAGCAAATGTGGAAGTGACCTTGACCCTCCAAGCAAAGGGCAGATAACTTACTAATTTTTAGGTTCAAGTTTTGCGTTTAGGTCATTTTCTCACAAACTGTATGCACTAGACCTTTTAAACTTTGCTTATAGTTGTATCATGGGTGGTACATCGCAACGTGACAAAGCAAATGTGGAAGTGACCTTGACCCTCCAAGCAAAGGGCAGATAACTTACTAATTTTTTAGGTTCAAGTTTTGCGTTTAGGTCATTTTCTCACAAACTGTATGCACTAGACCTTTCAAACTTTGCTTATAGTTGTATCTTGGGTGGTACATGGCAACGTGACAAAGCAAATGTGAAAGTGACCTTGACCCTCCAAGCAAAGGGCAGATAACTTAATAATTTTTAGGTTTAACTTTTGCGTTTAGGGAATTTTATGTCGACAATCCTTGATATAAGAGCCGTTTTAGCCAGTAGAGCATCCACAGGCCCTCTTGGGCCTCTTGTTTTTAATAGAATGGCATTTTGTTTTTTAAACAAATGTACTTAAATGTCATCTCAGCAAACGGCAAACTCGATTGTTTTTAATTACTAAAATGTGTACAAACTTTCATATAAGTATCATTGACCTTTTTATTTTTACGTCCAGCCCCCGTTAGGCGAGACATGTGAATCCACGGATTTCTTGTTATTTTTTATTTATTTTTAAAAAGAATTTTGAACGATTTTGAACCGGCCCAAATGCCATTTGAAGCGGTCATTTCGGCTGGCAGCCGGTTCTTACTGAGAACCCTGAATTGGTGGGATATTGACAAAACTGTATCGTACACTTTCTGAATCGTAGCTTCTAATGGTGGGATATTGACCCAACTGTATCGTACACTTTCTGAATCGTAGCTTCTAATGGTAGGATATTGACCCAACTGTATCGTACACTTTCTGAATCGTAGCTTCTAATGGTGGGATATTGACAAAACTGTATCGTACACTTTCTGAATCGTAGCTTCTAATGGTGGGATTTTGACCCAACTGTATCGTACACTTTCTGAATCGTAGCTTCTAATGGTGGGATATTGACACAACTGTATCGTACACTTTCTGAATCGTAGCTTCTAATGGTGGGATTTTGACCCAACTGTATCGTACACTTTCTGAATCGTAGCTTCTAATGGTGGGATATTGACCCAACTGTATCGTACACTTTCTGAATCGTAGCTTCTAATGGTGGGATATTGACAAAACTGTATCGTACACTTTCTGAATCGTAGCTTCTAATGGTGGGATATTGACCAAACTGTATCGTACATCTTCTGAATCGTAGCTTCTAATGGTAGGATATTGACAAAACTGTATCGTACACTTTCTGAATCGTAGCTTCTAATGGTGGGATATTGACCCAACTGTATCGTGCACCTTCTTTCTCTGAAATACAGGTTATGTCCAGTTTTCAGTACAACTTTTGACTCAGCTTCTAATGGTAGGATATTGACTAAACTGCTTCAGTGTCTTCCTCTCATCAACCTGCCAGGCCTGGAATTCACCAACCATTCTTCAAACTATTCTTAAACTTGAGCTCAGGTACTGAAATTTCATTTACAAATACTTCCATGACCTTCTTATAATGCAAAGATAAACAATCATAGGAAGTTACTATTTATTAGTATGCATCATATTTATACATAGCAGCTTGTTATGAATGATTATTCTGTAAAACTTATAGAAATATTTGTGATTGAAATTTGCATACTTGAGAATATTCTCAAGAATGCTTGGTGAATTCAAGGCCTGGCATAGCCCGTTAACATTTTGATGTGACCTATTTTCTCCGACATATATCCAGTTTACAGTACACCTTTTGAATCTTAGCTTCTAATGGTGGGATATTGACCCAACTGTATCGTACACCTTTTGAATCTTAGCTTCTAATGGTGGGATATTGACCAAACTGTATCGTACACCTTCTGAATCTTAGCTTCTAATGGTGGGATATTGACCCAACTGTATCGTACACCTTTTGAATCTTAGCTTCTAATGGTGGGATATTGACCCAACTGTATCGTACACCTTTTGAATCTTAGCTTCTAATGGTGGGATATTGACCCAACTGTATCGTACACCTTTTGAATCTTAGCTTCTAATGGTGGGATATTGACCCAACTGTATCGTACACCTTTTGAATCTAAGCTTCTAATGGTGGGATATTGACCCAACTGTATCGTACACCTTTTGAATCTTAGCTTCTAATGGTGGGATATTGACCAAACTGTATCAGTGTTTTCCTCTCATCAACCAGACATGGTCTGACAATTGTTTTTGCTCAGACCTACAATCGTCGAAATACAGATCAACGGCTGTACCTCACCTTTTTAGGCTCAATGTGTTTCATCGACCCGATATGACAATTTCTTCGCTATAGCCTTTTTTGCCGTGATCATCTTGATTGGTCAGCACAATTCTATCCTAACTATATATAAATAATATATATAAATTAAGAAGAATACTGACTCCTCAAAGATAGTAATTTCTTGCATACCGGACAAGGATATCCGTCATTTTACCGGGGCTAGATATATCCATCTCAGCCTAGGGTCGAGATAAAATTCACGCGCGCCAACATCCGGTATGCAGGAAAACATGCAAAACGTTAGTAACTGGCGGGGTCAACGCGCAACATGTCTCTGATATGCAAGAAAAAGAATCTATCATGGATATTCGGTTCAGATAGGGAATTCCAACCCTCGGTATAAGTGTTTTAATCGGAACCTCGGCAGAGCCTCTGTTCCGATAAAAACACTTATACCTCGGGTTGGAATTCCCTATCTTCACCAGATACCCATGAAAGATTTTTATAATATACTTTACCTGGTTAGCTATATAATACAGCCATTTCATTATTTTCATAAAATCAATATGAAGTAGTAGATTCATATATTGAGTAAAGCTTGTTTCAATATTAAAAACAACTCTGTTTGTTTTATTGTATAAACTTACGTTACAAAGCTAATTAACTTCCCTCATTAAAGTATGAGTCTTAAATCGTTTTCATTTTTAGCTCTACTGATCAGAGATTAGCAGAGCTTATGCCGTGGTGTGGTGTCCGTCGTCCGTCCGTAAACGTTTTTTGTAGCGATTACTCCTCTGAAACTACTGAATGGATTTTCATGAAACTTTACAGAAATGGTGCCCATGAAGTCTAGTTGATCCTAGCAAAAATGCATGTTGATGTGAAATCCAAGATGGCCACCAAATCTAAAAACAGATTTTTAAAAAACAAGTTTGTAGCGACTACTTCTTGAAAACTCTAAGTGATATTGATATAGGACTTTTTTTTAAAAATGATCAGCATGACATGTTGTTGGTCCTTGCCGAAAATCGTTTTGATTCGACGTTAAACATGGCTGCCAGCAGCCATCTTTGTTTATATAGGGTTATTTAGTAAAAACTTGTAGCGACTACTCCTCTGGAACTACTTGACGGATTTCCATGAAACTTAACAGGAATGTTGCTCTTGATGTCTAAATGATCCTAACAATATTTCGGTTGGTCAGAAATTCAAGATGGCCGCCACAGCTAAAAATAGATTTTCAAATTACAAGTTTGTAGCGAGTACTTTTTGAAAACTATAAGTGATATTGATATGGGACTTTTTCTAAAATGATCAGTATAGAATGATGTTGATCGTTGTCGAAAATTATTTTGATGCGATGATAAACATGGCCGCCAGCGGCCATCTTTGTTTACATAGAGTTATATAATGAAAACTTGTAGCGACTACTCCTCTGAAACTACTTGACGGATTTTCATGAAACTTCACAGGAATGTTGCTCTTGATGTCTAATTGATCCTAGCAAAATTTCAGGTCAGCCGGAAATTCAAGATGGCTGCCACGGCTAAAAATAATTTTTCAAAAAACAAGTTTTTAGCGACTACTTCTTGAAAACTATAAGTGATATTGATATGCGTCTTTTCCTGAAATGATCAGTATGACATGATGTTGATCCTTGTCGAAAATTATTTTGATTCAACGTTAAACATGGCCGCCAGCGGCCATCTTTCTTTGTTTACATAGTTATATAATGAAAACTTGTAGCGATTACTCCTCTGAAACTACTTGACGGATTTTCATGAAACTTCACACAAATGTTGCTCTTCATGTCTATTTGATCCTAGCAAAAGCGGCCGGCTAAAAATAGATTTTCAAAAAACTATTTTGTAGCGACTACTTCTTGAAAACTATAAGTGATATTGATATGGGACTTTTTTTAAAATGTTCAGCATGACATGGTGTTGGTCCTTGTCGAAAATCGTTATGATTTGATGTTAAACATGGCTGTCAGCGGCCATCTTTGTTTACATAGAGTTATCTAGTAAAAACTTGTAGCGACTACTCCTCTGAAACTAATTGACGGATTTTCATGAAACTTCACAGGAATGTTGCTCTTCATGTCTAATTGATCCTAGCAAAATTTAAGGTCGGGCGGAAATTCAAGATGGCCACCATGGCTAAAATAGATTTTCAAAAAACAAGTTTGTAGCGACTACTTCTTGAAAACTATAAGTGATATTGATATGGGACTTTTTCTAAAATGATCAGTATGACATGATGTTGATCCTTGTCAAAAATTATTATGATTTGACGTTAAACATGGCCACCAGCGGCCATCTTTGTTTACATAGAGTTATTTAATGAAAACTTGTAGAGACTACTACTCTGAAACTACTTGACGGATTTTCATGAAACTTCACAGGAATGCTGATCTAGCTATCAAAAACCTATCAATAGAGCTTCAAGGTCATTGACCTCTTGTTTGTTTGAAGTTTTTATTAAATGTGAGTGTAGTCATGTGATTTATGTACTAGCAGATCAGCTGTATAGGCCATGATTACTTGAGTAAATGTGTGACTATTTGGGATTTAATATTTAATGTGGTTTATATATGTTTAACAGGAGGATAAATACAAGTTACATACAATGCTAGTAAGCTTTAATAATTTATTTCCAAATTTATGCATACTTATGCTATTAAGACTTAATGATTTTTTCTCAAACTAACGCATGCCTCATGCTAGTATTTATTTCCATACTAATGCATGCTTGATGCTACTAAGCCTTAATGATTTACTCAAATAATAATGCATGCTTTATGTCATATCTGCTTCACAACTGCTTTTTAATGAACCAGTCCATTGTCAAATCTGCTTTTTAGCTGACTTTTAACTAACCAGTCCATTGTCATATCTGTTTCACGACTGGTTTTTAAAGAACCAGTCCATTTTCATATCTGCTTCTTAGCTGGCTTTTAACTAACCAGTCCATGCATTGTTTGATCTGCTTCTCAGGTGACTTTTAACTATGAACCAGTCCCTTGTCATATCAGCTTTTCAACTGATTTTTAACTAACCAGTCCATTGTCATACCTTTCATGTCATCTTCTCAGCTGACTTTTAACTAACCAGTCCATTGTCTTATCTTTTTCTCAACTGACTTCTAACTAACCAGTCCCATGTTCGTATCTGCTTCTTAGATGACTTTTAAATAACCAGTCCATTTTCTTATCTTCTTCTCAATTCTAACTAACCAGTACCATTTCCATATCTGCTTCTCAGCTTTTAACTAACCAGTCCATTGTCAGTATGTTGTTTTTTGTGTGTTTTTTTCAATGTGCTTTTATCAGGCCCTATAATTGTCCTTTTTACTATAAATCTTTAATGGTGGTGGCAGATATGAAAGGTAGGGACTGCCCAATCCATTGGTGCCATTGCTATGAGAGTATATTTAATCGGTACTGTTTGTTTAAAACACACTATTATTAATACTTTATAATTCTCAAAATGACAATTTTAGACCTGACCTTAGAGCTATGATTTTAATGTCTGTTATACATTCTTTTATTTTAATGTCTCTTATACATTAAAATCATATACTAGATCACAGACATATTAATAAACAGATAAGAAACTTCCTATCTTAACCAATGAAGTAACCAAAATATCACGTGACACCTTAACTTTTCCTTCTATCTTCTCTATCAATTATTCACTGATGTTGATGAGAATACATTCAAAAGATTCATAGTGAATAGCAAAATTGGATTATAATAATATATGTTTATTTTCAAAATAATAAATTGTATAAAAGGATGTTTAAATTTAAAAATCAAGGTTTTGACAAAGTCAAAGTTTCCGTCAAACTCCTTTTTTGCTCTAAATGTAAGAGAAAGCAAAATACTATCATTGGAAAGAAAATTAAATTTGTGATGGGATTTGGCATGAATGAAACTTGTATCTATAAAACTCTTCATGATATGTGTGTTTGAAAGTTGGGAAATATTTTGTGAAATTCTTAAAGCTTATTAATAGCTTTATATGTTGATTGTTTATATGTCTTGCCGATTTTAAATCAAGTTTACTTCACTTGATATTTTTCTCAACTGACTTAACTAACCAATTCATTGTCATATCTATGCGTCTTAGCTGGGAATATAGATATTTATTGATATGACATCATGTCTTGCACTTGGGAAATTTGCCTTCACCAAGCAAATTCATATTTTTTCAGTGAGACAACTATTCTTGATACAGTTATGTTTAACGGGGAGTATAGTCTGTCGTAACAAGGGGTGAAATTAGGTGTGTGAATTAATTTGCAAAAATATAAGCACTGTTATAAGTGTGCATATTCCTGTGTTAAAACTGCTTGATGACATTGCAGTTTAGGTTAGGAAGGAAAACAGTGTGTGTGTGTGTGCGTGTGCGTGTAATTCTAAGGTTTATAGTCCCTCCGCCAACGAACACGTCAAGGTATACCTGACGCGATGGGCACAATAGAGTCTGGACTTTAGGAAGGAAAACAGGAATACAACAGGTGGCATAGTTTAGTTGAAATATATATTTCCAGTAATGCTTATTTTGCATAAATCTGTATATTGTAAAGCTATTATATAGTATAAATAAAGTCATTAATTTCTTAAATAACTGCATAATGTCGCAAATAATGTACATAATTTATTTAACGATACCTGTTTGTTTTCTTGCATTTGTTGCGTCATATTCTCCAAACAAGAAATTGCAAATTGCCCCACATTCCACTAAATCTGGGCCTGAAAGAGATCTATCAAAAAGGCTTCCTGATTGCATCAGTCCGTCAGATTTATGGATATTAGTCATCACAAATTTTTTTCTTACTAAAGTCAAACTTCAATGCGTCTTTATTGAACCAAACCCTGGTGGCCGAATTTGAACTTGAGTCTTCAGGCGTCAAAATCCAAAATGTCCACCCAGTCAATACCGGTTGGGTTTCACAAATACGGATATGAATTGCCAAACATGATTATAATTACTATTATGCTTGTACATAAATATGCAAATTTTTTATGTCATATCTGCATAAATGTGCAAATTTACACTTTTTGGAATTGAAAGCGAGATTGTTTATGTTTGGAAAATATGATGCATGCATGTACTCTGTGTTATGCCAATTTGTGTTAACCATAATTGTGTCAAAGAACATAATTTCCTTCGTTTTAGAAATTAACAATAAACTTACCGTATGTTCATTAATAGTAGCGCCCGGTACTATGCAGAATACAAAGGGGGCGCCCTTATGTATATTTCCTTTTCTTTTTAAATTAGGGTTATACTTAAAAGCAGTACTTGCCAGATTGTGTGCCCTAACTGAGCCTCAAATTTCATTCACACTAACTTTAAAATATAAATCTTTCTTTTTATTTTACAAAATATCGAAAATTTTACAGGAAATTGCATCTTTTAATTATTACTTTCTGTTATTATAATAAATTATGAAGGACTGTAACGTGAACTTTTAGTGTTGTTTTCCTGAGGTCGAGCTGACGTATACAAACATATCAAATACACTGATACACTGTCGGGGTGCAATGAATTTCTTATCCAACAGTACCAGTCCTCTGTTCCTATGTCCTATGTCAATTCGCTGAGATATCCGAGTCAAAAGTCACCAAAGTGCAATTTAAATCTAGACTCGTTATTTGACTGGATATCCGGTTTACATTCCAAAATAATGTTTCTTTTTTTTCCGGCAATATGGTGCAATCGAGATATTGCGATTGAACTACTGATGTCATAATTTGTCATAATGTTCTTCATTATGAGGTTAGTAGTTCAATCTCAGTATCTCGATTATATGAGATTGCCGAAAATAACAGAAATATAATTTTGGAATGTAATCCGGATATCCAGACAAATGTCGAGTAGATTTAAATTGCACTTTTGTGACTTTTGACTCGGATATTTCAGCGAGTTGACAAGGGATCATAGGAACAAAGGTATTGTTGGATAGGAAATTCATTTCTGCACACGATAGTGTGTAGGTGTTTGTATTTGATATTTTTATAATGTCTTCTTGACCTTAGGAAAACAACACTAAAATGTTCCGTTACAGTCCTTCATAAAAAATTATAATAACAGAAAGTACTAATCAAAAGATGTAATTTCCTGTGAAAAAATTATTAAATTTTGAAGCATTTTTGGATGTTTTATGAAGGTAAGATTTCTAAAAAAAAAGTGATGGTGGGGGATGAAGTTGGGAGGGTTGGGGCAATTTTAGTAAGGGATATGCTGCTATTAGGGGACATATGGTAATTAGAAAATGGAATATCACATCTATTAGCATATTAATTTTGTTAATGTCATTGAACATCCATTCTACAGCATACGGAACTCTCAGATTTGATAAAAATTAATAAAATGATGGGATATGTTTAATATTCCTTTAATAAAATTCAATTGTCCTTGTGTATAATGTTTCTTATAACAACAACTGATATTTGTTTCTGTAACTGTTATTTATATGACTACTTTTTTGTTGGTTCTGTGTCATAGCTTCATACAGTTGTACTATGACAATATTTCCATCACATGCTGGAAATATTTGCCAAACATGATTATAATTATCTGACAGGACCCGAGTGAGCTGCAGTTAGAGCCCGATGTCATGACTCTGAAAATAGTCAAGCGTAGCGTTTTGGGACGTAGGCTGACCTTTAAAAAAAACAAGCGGCCCAAGGTCATACATACAATGGGTGAGTAGTTTAGCAGACGGTTCATTTTGATATTTAATATCATGGTATCATGGTTAATGCCCTGCTTTAATGGTTAATGACCTGCCTTAAAGTGACAAATAACAATTTTTAGCTCTACTGATTTAGTTAAAATAGCTGTATTTTTGCCTCACTAAGACGATAGGGCTTTCGTTTGACCAGATTTTAATGAAACTTTGTAGGGATGATCAGTACCAAATCTAGTTATGTATATCGTCACCATGTTCCAGTTGAATGAATTTTGGCAGTGTTATGGCCCTTTAAAGGTTTTAATACACAAACTTAGTCCGGACTTTTTTTCCTGAACCCCTGGCCGGATTTCAGCGAAGCTTTGCAGGGATGATCAGTACCAGGCCTAGTGGTGCATGTCTTAACTATGCTCTGCTTAAATGATTTTTGGCTGAATTATGGCCCTTTAAAGGTTTTACTACAGAAACTTTATCTGGACTATTTCTCTTGAACCCTTGGCTGGATTTCAATGAAACTTTGCAGAAGGATGATCAGTACCAAGCCTTGTTATGCATGGCATCGCCGTATTTTGGTTGAACGATTTTTGGTGGAGTTATGGCCCTTTAAAAGTTTTAATAAACAAAGTTTGTCTGGACTAGTTCTCCTGAACCCCTGGCTGGATTTCAGTGAAACTTTGCAGAGATGATCAGTACCAGGCCTAGTTGTGCATGTCATGGCCGTGTTCCGGTTGAATGATTTTTGCAGAGTTATATCCCTTTAAAGGTTTTGATACACAAACTTTATCCAGACTAGTCTCTTCTGAACTCCTGGCCGAATTTCAACGAATTTTAGCAGGGTTGATGAGTACCAAGCCTAGTTGGCCTATCATCGCCATGTTCTGGTTGAATGAGTTATGGCCTAATATTCACAAACTTTATCCATATAATTTTTTCCTGAACCCCTGTCTGGATTTCAGTGAAACTTGGGAAGAGTGATCAGTCCAAGCCTAGTTGCACATGTTGTTGTTGTGTTCCCCATCAAAGACTCCATATAGCCAGTAGAGCGATACAGGCCCTCTTGGACCTCTTACTAATTTCATTCATTCATTTTTTCTTTCTATTTTTTTAATATTTTTCTCCCTCCCTCCCTCCCTCCTTTCTTTCTTTCTTTCTTTCTTTCTTTATCGCTTATATTTATTATGACATCTACTATATACATATGTTTCTACTATTTAGTGTCCGATGAAGCAGACACTCCGTTTATGGGAGCTGAAGATACGGAGATATGGTCCAAGTAAGTCAAACACCCTTTATCATTCACTTTCTGCGTGGCATGGCAAACACTTAGGGATCACTTTGTCCGTCGTCCATCCATCCCTTTAACGCTTTAACCTGCAACCTTAAACCTTGGCCATAACTTGAAAAGTATGGGACCTATGTTCATGAAACTTCACACACATCTTCATCTTAACCTAAGGAATGTTGTAACTCATGTCCAATAACTCTGATTTTCATTTTGTAGAGAGATGCCCTTTTTCATGAAACTTTAACCTCAACCTAACCTATCTCATAACTTGGCATAATACTGACCTATGATCATGAAGCTGTATGCAGTTCTGCCGTATCAATTTTCTTTGCAGATTGATGTCCCTTTTCATATACTTTAACATTTTTAAAAAAAGATTGTACTTGCCGAAATAAGCACACGGCAGGCGACACAAGTGTTCAGTGGAACTCCCTTCTTAAATCCATATACAAATATGAAAATATTTTTCATGACTGGAAATATGTTCGAATGAAAGAAGATATCACAAACTGAAGAAGTTGTACAGTTTATAAATACAAAATTAGAAATTGTGTTTTTGCCTATAATTTTTTATGAAGAAAGAGTGGAAACTATTAATATTGGCTTTAAACTGCCATTGTATAAGAACATAGAACATGTGGTGGATTTTATAGGCTTTGTTTTCTAGGACTTGCCTTTTACCTGGAACCACCTTGTAAAGCAACTATATTTTGTGATGTGTTCAATTTTATTTATTGTAGCATGGTCGGTGACATTTTCTTTGATGAATGCAGAGCATTCAATCGTTTAATTTAGGATAACTAAAGGGGCGTGGCTGTACCGTACTACAACTACCAGATATTGGAATTTAAAGTACTGTCACTATGACGTCACAATGTTACTAAGTACACCATGCTACAAAAAAGCTAGAGTCTTGACTCAGCTCGTTGGTTATTTAAACAACTCGATGATCTACGCCCATCTCGGTGTTTAAATAAGCCAACTCGCTGAGACCAGACTTTATCTATTACATATACCCGTTTACATATTTATACTAATAGACACCATCGTTATAAGATTGAAAGATTTTTCAAAGCGACGTTAAATCCCATATATAAATACATGCATTTTCTTTAAGGTTAATCACTTTTAACTGTAATACTACAGATATGAGGAGGTGAAGCCCGTGGATGACATCTCGTCCAATCACAACACCACCAACATCATGGTGCGTGTCGTGATACGTGAAGTTGTGATCCAACTGTCCAAGTCCATGGACAACAAGGAGAATCCCTACCTCATGTTCCGTGCCGACAGACTGAGACTCGACGCCGCCATCACGGAGCACGGGTTGGCCGCCCATGCCAGTCTGGGCGCCATTCAGCTCGTAGATAAGATACACATAGGAACATCGGGGCAGTACATGGAGCTACTGAGCACCAAGGAGGGGACAGACCTCGTATCTCTGTTATACAGGAAGGTCAGTGGTGATTGATAGGATGCAGGGGTGAATGCAAAACTATCGCAACTATACAGTGTATAAGGCAGAGATTGGTGGTGGGCAAATATGCAAACAGGGTGTGCAAATTAATTTGCCATCACGTGCTAAGAGCCAATAAGTGCCAAGTGGGTGCACCTAGGGCTATTAATTTTACAGCTAAAGGTAAAAAATATGCATTTTGGCATTTTAGATAATTTTTCTTCTATAAATGTAACCAAAACATAACAATATTGAGAAAGTAAGATGGTGAAGTGTTGTTTACCACTTACCAACCTAAATTTGGCCATGATTTTTCAAAAAGAGCCTTGCAAAAGACAGCTACATGATTGGCTGGCTAACACTCTGGTAGCTATATATAAGAATATAAGAATGAAGTACAGTAGTTTTGCGTTGAGCCCTAGGTCACTGTCTTTTATACCTCAGTATTACATTTTTGGAGGGTAAATGTATAAAACCCTAGTTTGAAATCTGTTGTTAATGCCCCCTTTACACAGAAGGAGATCGTTGAGCGATACAAAATTGGCCCGATCTCTCTACGATCTCCTAAAACCTCGAACAAGTCGCTTCTGTGTTCATTGAGCGATCAAAAATTCAATTTTCGGCAACTTTAATGGCGATCTATAGAGATCATTGAGCGATCTTGGCGATCATTGAGTGCTCATTGAAAGATCGCTGAGAGATCATTGGGAGACCGATGAGATCGTTGAGCGTTCGTTGAGAGATCGCTTACCTTGGTGATTGATCTCCTCATAGTTTTTGGTTGGGTCAAAACTATGAGGAGACCGTGGCGACGTAGAGATCACTGGAGTATCATTGAGAGATCATTGCGATATGTTGGCGATCACTGGGCATTCATTGAAAGTTTGTCAAGAGATCTGGCCAATTTTTGATCGCTCAACGATCGCCACCTCTGTGTCAAAGGGGTATTAGACACAACGTAACTACTTTACTGTCTGATTATATAAGTAACGTATATTCAAACTTATACCATTGGATCTGCATCTATTTGCTGCCATTATTTGTTTATATCTTGATCTTTTAATGAGGCCAAACAAAAAAAATTGTTTGTTTAGGGTAACATCTCAAAAATCAGTAGGTAGGGTAGGTAGGGAAATTATTTTATTTTATTTTTTATTTTTTTATTTTTTGTGTTATGTGTTTACATGTGTTTTTTTACATTCAACTCTCCCTGATATATCATATTGTTGTTGAGGCTTTGTTTGTTATGAATTTGACAAAATATGCATGTATCAAAGATTTACTTGAATAAAAAGTTTAAATCTGGAATGTGTGGCTTTTCAAAAATGCTAGTGCAGTACCATATTTTATTTGCTTATCATTAATATAGATACGGACAGACAGATGGACTAGACATTGCCATTCTATTGCTGATAATTTGCTTATCTTTGATATTGATACAGACGGACAGACAGATGAACTCGACGTTGCCATTCTATTGCTGATAATTTGCTCATCTTTGATATTGATACAGACGGACAGAGAGATGACTTGACATTGCCATTCTATTGCTGATAATTTGCTTATCTTTGATATTGATACGGACAGACAGACAGATGGACTAGGCATTGTCATTCCATTGAGTGGAATTGTTTGTACAGTAGTTTACGAACAACGTAATGATTAAATGAAGTCAATGGTATTGTCGAGTAATCTTTACCTTAACAACAAGGCGAGACAAATGCGAAATATTTTCACAATTTTAATAATTAAAATTTTATCATTTAAAATGTTTTATCGTGTTAACAACATACACAACAATCTAGAAAAACTGTGATTTAATAATACAGACAAGAGACCATCACAATGAAGTTACACCATTTGTTTTGATGAAATTGTCCATTACAAGTGACTTTAAATCATATACAGAAAACCTGTTAAAGACACCCTTTCATAGTGAAAAAATTAAAACATGTAAAGGTTTGATGTCTGAACAAGAAATTCTAACAGTTGAGCATGAAAAGTTTTAGTAGCACGGGCCCAGGGATCCAAAGCTTGAATTATTTACATTTCTGCTTTTACAAAAGACATCTTCCTCTTGCATAAAACAGAACAAAATACTACATAATTCTTTGGCAAATGTATTTTTATGCAAGTTTTGATTTTTTACCATACGGTCTGAAACAGGGATGTTCAAATCCCTTCTCTAAACATGTGCAACAAACGGGAAACACAGACTTATATGACTTCTTAAGGTCCCTCTGTTGTGATGTACAGACCCAGATGAGATATACGTGGCACGAAGTTGTAATGGTACGAAGTCTCCAACATCCCCCACCCACTCTGACATGCAATGCAATATAAAAGAGCCTGTCACTGTCGGGCCAGGCTTCTCTCTATTTAAAACATTTATTTGAATTTCATACAAACTGAGCTAGCTTTCAGATTTGTTTAACGTACACAAATTCCTGCATTAAATTTAAATATCCGACATTCGAGACGCTATCGGACCTGTACAATATTTTCGCTAAAAAAGCAGAAATGAAAACTACTTTCGGTTTAAAAAATACCTTCATTCTTAGCGAGGAGAACCTCCATCAACCCTTCTTGACTGCAGCGCATCTGCGACTCTAATTTACCGAATGTTAAATCGCCCGCGAGGACCCGGAAACATCGCCTTTCCTCGGCGTGGTCACATTTCTTTCTCCATATATTCAGTATTGTCCATGCGGACGCCATATTGGATGCACGGATGTTGACATGCAGATTTTCTACGCGCTGTTACGATTGGACAAATAATTGAAAACAGCCAATCAAAAATCGTTTTACAAACGCTTACGTCGGATGGGGCTAAATTCATACCGAATTTATTTTTTTGTTCGGGAAAGGTAAAAAAACTTTAGGATCGGCGGATTTAGCTAGGTAGGGTCGGGTTACCCGAAACAAAGTTATTTTTTTGCTACGCCTGATATAATGCTTCTTGTTGCTGTCTCATTATTTCAACCTTAAACCTGAAGAATCTATTGTAAATTATACCACGTTCATGTAGTAGTCCTTTTACTAGGTTACATTTAACTTGTATATAATTATATATCAACAGGTTGAGAGCACATGCCCCGACTTCGAGAGTCTGTACAACAATGTAGAACAGGGCCTCAAGATACAGTTTCAAACCCTCAATATTCTCCTCGACCAGGGGGCAGTCATGTATCTGAGGGCATATGTCGAAGGTCTTATGACAAGGTAATGTATTTATCAGGGGGCAGTCATGTATCTGAGGGCTTATGTCGAAGGCCTTATGACAAGGCAATGTATTTATCATGGGGCAGTCATGTATCTGAGGTCTTATGTCGAAGGTCTTATGACAAGGTAATGTATTTATCATGGGGCAGTCATGTATCTGAGGGCTTATGTCGAAGGTCTTATGACAAGGTAATGTATTTATCAGGGGGCAGTCATGTATCTGAGGGCTTATGTCGAAGGCCTTATGACAAGGTAATGTATTTATCAGGGGGCAGTCATGTATCTGAGGGCTTATGTCGAAGGTCTTATGACAAGGTAATGTATTTATCAGGGGGCAGTCATGTATCTGAGGGCTTATGTCGTAGGCCTTATGACAAGGTAATGTATTTATCAGGGGGCAGTCATGTATCTGAGGGCTTATGTCGAAGGTCTTATGACAAGGTAATGTATTTATCAGGGGGCAGTCATGTATCTGAGGGCTTATGTCGAAGGCCTTATGACAAGGTAATGTATTTATCAGGCGGCAGTCATGTATCTGAGGGCTTATGTCGAAGGCCTTATGACAAGGTAATGTATTTATCAGGGGGCAGTCATGTATCTGAGGGCTTATGTCGAAGGCCTTATGACAAGGTAATGTATTTATCAGGGGGCAGTCATGTATCTGAGGGCTTATGTCGAAGGCCTTATGACAAGGTAATGTATTTATCAGGGGGCAGTCATGTAACTGAGGGCTTATGTCGAAGGTCTTATGACAAGGTAATGTATTTATCAGGGGGCAGTCATGTATCTGAGGGCTTATGTCGAAGGTCTTATGACAAGGTAAATGTTTTTATCAGGGGGCAGTCATGTATGTGAGGGCTTATGTCGAAGGTCTTATGACAAGGTAATGTATTTATCGGGGGGCAGTCATGTATGTGAGGGCTTATGTCGAAGGTCTTATGACAAGGTAATGTATTTATCAGGGGGCAGTCATGTATCTGAGGGCTTATGTCGAAGGCCTTATGACAAGGTAATGTATTTATCAGGGGGCAGTCATGTATCTGAGGGCTTATGTCGAAGGTCTTATGACAAGGTAATGTATTTATCAGGGGGCAGTCATGTATCTGAGGGCTTATGTCGAAGGTCTTATGACAAGGTAATGTATTTATCAGGGGGCAGTCATGTATCTGTGGGCTTATGTCGAAGGCCTTATGACAAGGTAATGTATTTATCAGGGGGCAGTCATGTATCTGAGGGCTTATGTCGAAGGTCTTATGACAAGGTAATGTATTTATCAGGTGGCAGTCATGTATCTGAGGGCATATGCCGAAGGCCTTATGACAAGGTAATGTATTTATCAGGTGGCAGTCATGTATCTGAGGGCATATGCCGAAGGCCTTATGACAAGGAAATGTATTTATCAGGTGGCAGTCATGTATCTGAGGGCATATGCCGAAGGCCTTATGACAAGGTAATGTATTTATCAGGGGGCAGTCATGTATCTGAGGGCTTATGTCGAAGGCCTTATGACAAGGTAATGTATTTATCAGGCAGCAGTCATGTATCTGAGGGCTTATGTCGAAGGCCTTATGACAAGGTAATGTATTTATCAGGGGGCAGTCATGTATCTGAGGGCTTATGTTGAAGGCCTTATGACATGGTAATGTATTTATCAGGGGGTAGACATGTATCTGAGGGCTTATGTCGAAGGTCTTATGACAAGGTAATGTATTTATCAGGCGGCAGTCATGTATCTGAGGGCTTATGTCGAAGGCCTTATGACAAGGTAATGTATTTATCAGGGGGCAGTCATGTATCTGAGGGCTTATGTCGAAGGCCTTATGACAAGGTAATGTATTTATCAGGGGGCAGTCATGTATCTGAGGGCTTATGTCGAAGGTCTTATGACAAGGTAATGTATTTATCAGGCGGCAGTCATGTATCTGAGGGCTTATGTCGAAGGCCTTATGACAAGGTAATGTATTTATCAGGGGGCAGTCATGTATCTGAGGGCTTATGTCGAAGGCCTTATGACAAGGTAATGTATTTATCAGGTGGCAGTCATGTATCTGAGGGCTTATGTCGAAGGCCTTATGACAAGGTAATGTATTTATCAGGGGGCAGTCATGTATCTGAGGGCTTATGTCGAAGGTCTTATGACAAGGTAATGTATTTATCAGGTGGCAGTCATGTATCTGAGGGCATATGCTGAAGGCCTTATGACAAGGTAATGTATTTATCAGAGGGCAGTCATGTATCTGAGGGCATATGTTCAACACCTTATGACAAGGAAATGTATTTATCAGAGGGCAGTCATATATCTGAGGGTATAATTATGAATAAGATCTTTGACAAGGTAATGTATTTATCAGAGGGCAGTCTTAGACCTGAGGGTATAATTATATATTACAGATTTGTTGACAATGTAATCTATTTATGCTTACCAGTATATCAAAAGCCTTGTGTAAAGGTAAAATATTCATCAGGAGATAGTTCTGAGGGCATATGTAGAAGGTCTTACGACAGTCTTCGAATTAACCCACTAGACCGAAGCCCGGGGCTAGTAAACTGTCATTAGGGCTAGTGATTTTCTTTTTATTTATGTAGTCGGGCTAAAGGAAAATGAACGGGTTTTCATTGAGTATATAAGGCTAGGGACACACAAATTTTAATTCAAAGACTGTTATGAGGGTATATGACGAGTCTTATAACAAGTTAATATGGTAATCTTATGTTTGAAATGAAAATTGTACATATCAGTAAACATATTTCAATAATTTGATTTAACATTTATTGTGGTTTCCTGCTGTGTTTATGTCTTGTTGTAATTTCAGCATACACAGCATAGACATGATGGCGAGTATGAGTACAGTGGTGTCATCCATGGTGACAGACAGTACTAAAGACACCTCCAGACAGAAGAGTGCATCAGAAGATGTCACAGGTATTCCCTAAACAAGAATTTAAATATTGAGCATTCATACATCGTCAATTTATATAAATGTAATTTATATAAACGTGTAACTGAAGTTACCAGAGATGCAATGCATAAGTAACTATAAAAGTAGAAGTTGTACTGTACTTAAAAATAATTTTAGTGAGAAATTAAAAACTTGGACTGCTTCTGCATAATATAGGGTTTATTTGCGTAATTGTAATCTGGTATAGGTAAATGGAGTATAACCGATTGTCAACCATGTGTCCTCGATAGCTTAGAGGTTAGATCACTGGCACAGTAAACCAAAGACCCTGGGTTTGAAACATTTTTTTAATCAGTTTTAAATGAAATACGGTAATTGTAACTAATTGCAGATAAACCTAAAGAGCCGAATAACTCTGTGGTGCAGTTGAACGTGATTGCTGATTTACACGACCTGTCCCTGGTACTGACAGACAACAACAGCAAGATCGCAGAAATACACATCAGAGGTAATGCATGTCTGCTGCTTGATGTCGTCATTGGAGAATGTTTAGCTTAATATTCGTGATTTATCGTGCAACTTGTGGTATGGGAGTGTTATTTAATCCATGGCATAAATATCATCATACACTAGTGTGATAAAGATGCAAATGTAGGCCGAATCATCGCTGGGTATTTGAAAGGTGGTCTCTTAATATGGGTGCATTTTAATTTAAAGCAGTACAATTGGGAACTGAAATTGTGGTGGTCTCTTAAAGCAGGTTGTTGCTTAGTAGCAGTAATCTTTTGAGCAGAATTGATTGTATTTCTACAGTTTTATGCAACTATTCTTGGCTTAGTTAGTGCCGCAGTTTATCTGGCAATCCATAAAGTCATGCCCGTCTGCTACAGAAAATCTCACGTATCTGTGCCTGATTATATTACAAAAACTCATTATGTCTCCCCCACTTTGTGGAGGGGAGACACATTTGTTTGTGCTGTTTGTTTATCTTGAACCCCTGGCCGGATTTCAATGAAACTTTTCAGGGATGATCAGTACCAAGCCTAGTTGTGCATATTTTTCGCCGTGTTGTGGTTGAATGATTTTTAGCTCTACTGATCAGAGATCAGCAGAGCTTATGCCGTGGTGCGGCGTCCGTCGTCCGTCCGTCCGTCTGTCCGTCCGTCTGTCCGTCCGTTAACTTTTATTTGTAGCGACTACTCCTCTGAAACTACTGGATGGATATTCATAAAACTTTACAGAAATGTTGCCCATGAAGTCTAGTTGATCCTAGCAAAAATTCATGTTGATGTGAAATCCAAGATGGCCGCCAAAGCTAAAAATAGATTTTTTAAATTCAAGTTTGTAGCGACTACTTCTTGAAAACTATAAGTGATATTGATATGGGACTTTTTCTAAAATGATCAGCATGACATGGTGTTGATCCTAGTCAAAAATCGTTTTGATTCAACGTTAAACATGGCTGCCAGCGGCCATCTTTGTTTACATAGAGTTTTATAGTAAAAACTTGTAGCGACTACTCCTCTGAAACTACGTGGCGGATTGTCATGAAACGTTACAGGAATGTTGCTCTTGATGTCTAATTGATCCTAGAAAAATTTCAGGTCGGCCGGAAATTCAAAATGGCCGTCACAGCTAAAAATAGATTTTTAAAAAATAAGTTTGTAGCGACTACTTCTTGAAAACTATAAGTGATATTGATATGGGACTTTTTCTAAAATGATCAGCATGACATGATGTAGATCCTTGTGGAAAATTATTTTGATTCGACGTTAAACATGGCTGCCAGTGGCCATCTTTGTTTACATAGAGTTATATAGTAAAAACTTGTAGCGACTACTCCTCTGAAACTACTTGACGGATGTTCATGAAACTTCACAGGAATGTTGCTCTTGATGTCTAGTTGATCCTAGAAAAATTTCAGGTCGGCCGGAAATTCAAGATGGCCACCACAGCTAAAAATAGATTTAAAATAAATAAGTTTGTAGCGACTACTTCTTCAAAACAATAAGAGATATTGATATGGGACTTTTTCTAAAATGATCAGTATGACATGATGTTGGTCCTTGTCGAAAATCGTTTTGATTTGACGTTAAACATGGCTGCCAGCGGCCATCTTTGTTTACATAGAGTTATATAATGAAAACTTGTAGCGACTACTTCTCTGAAACTACTTGACGGATTTTCATGAAACTTCACAGGAATGTTGCTCTTAATGTCTAATTGATCCTAGCAAAATTTCAGGTCGGCCGGAAATTCAAGATGGCCGCCACGGTTAAAAATAGATTTTCAAAAAACAAGTCTGTAGCGACTACTTCCTGAAATCAAAATCAATCAGTAGAGCTTCAAGGTCATTGACCTCTTGTTGGTGGAGTTATGGCGCTTGAAAGGTTTAATACACAAACTTTGTCCGGACTAGTTCTCCTGAACCCCTGGTCGGATTTCAACAACACTTGGCAAGGGTAATTAGTACCAAGCCTAGTTGCGCATATCATCACCGTCTTCCAGTTGTCTGATATTTGGCAGAGTTATGGCCCTTAAAAGGTTTTAATACACAAACATTTACTGGACTAGTTCTCCTGTAACCCTGGCCGGATTTCAACGAATCTTAGCAAGGATGATCAGTACCTTGCCTAGTTACGCATATCATCGCCGTGTTCTGGTTAAATGATTTTTGGTGGAGTTGTGGCCCTTTAAAGGTTTTGATACTCAAACTTTGGACTAATTCTTCTGATCCCCTGGCCGGATTTCAGCGAAACTTGTTAGAGATAAACATTGCCAAGCCTAGTTGCGCAAAGCTTTGTTGTGTTCCAGTTGATTGATTTTTATGCCCCCCAAAGGGTGGCATATAGTAATCGCACTGTCTGTCCGTTCGCATGTACAATCATGTCCGCTTCCTAACTCTGACAATAATGGACGGATTTTCAAATAACTTCGCACAATTGCTCACCACAACAAGACGACGTGTCGCGCACAAAATCCAGGTCCGTGGCTCAAAAGTCAAGGTCACACTTAGAGGTCAAAGGTCAAAATCCGTTAGTCTATACTCTTGTGTCCGCTTCATAACTCTGACAATAATGGATGGATTTTCAAATAAATTCGCACAATTGCTCACCACAACAAGGCAACGTGTCGCGCACAAAATCCAGGTCCGTGGCTCCAAGTTCAAGGTCACACTTAGAGATCAAAGGTCAAAATCCGTTCGTCTACACTCGTGTCCGCTTCATAACTCTGACAATAATGGATGGATTTTCAAATAACTTCGCACAATTGCTCACACTACAAGATGATGTGTCGTGCACAAAATCCAGGTCCGTGGCTCCAAGGTCAAGGTCACACTTAGAGATCAAAGTTCAAAATCCGTTCGTCTATACAGTCGTCTCCGCTTCATAACTCGGACAATAATCAACGGATTTTCAAATAACTTCGCACAATTGCTCACCACAACAAGACGTCGTGTTGTTGTTTTTTAATTTCTTTTATTTTTTATTTTTTTTTTTATTTTTTTTTAATATTTTTTTATTTTTTTTTTATTGTTTGTTTGATTTTTTTTGATTTTTTTTTTCTTATATATATCTGTTGGTTTCATATTGCTCCAAGGTCAAGGTCACACTTACAGGTCACTTCGGGGGCATTTGTCACTTAATGTGACATTTCTTGTTGGTAGATTTATGGCCCTTTCACCAGTGGGGGAGACATCTGTTTTTACTTAAAACAAGCTCAAGGTTTTAACCAATTTACAGTAACAGTAACCTTTATCCAATCAGCGAATTTCGATAATTGATGAAGAATTTCCTAGTCTATCGGGCATATTTAGGTAAGCCGACTTGCAGAAATGAAGAATAATGTATATCTGACCCGAACGCTGAGAGAAATAAATACATGGAATAGTAAAAAGGTATAAAATGCAATCCGGAATTAGAGTGTGTATTATGATTCTGGCTTCCCTTTTACTATATTGTGAAAGCCGTCAAAACTATGACAGTTCCAGTATCACATAGGTACTCTGCTCTCGTCATGATTGGAAATAACTTTGCTAGAGTTTTTTTTCATTGATTTACATGACTTGTTGTTGTATTACTGACACTCATTTCTGATTGGTTGTTTGCCAGATTTACAAGGTCACATGATCCAGCGGCGTGACAGACTGATGCTGGTTGGCAGCTTGAAGGATATTGATGTGAAAGATTGTTGTCATGGAGCACTCTACCCTAATGTGAGTCTGACAGGAATAGCTCTTCTGCGTAATGATTTTATAAACAGTATAATAATAATTGTATAAAAGATGCATTATCAATAGTGGGTCCATCTGTACCTTGTTTTTAAGTATAACAACATAGGTTATTTTCTATTTGCAGTATATCATTGGTTATGTTCTATTTTTATCATCATTTATATTTGCCGTATAACATTTATATTTTATTTGCCGTATAACATCAGTTATATTCTATTTGCCGTATAACATCAGTTATATTCTATTTGCCTTATAATATCAGTTATATTCTATTTGCTGTATAACATCATTTATAACATCAGTTATATTCTATTTGCTGTATAACAACAGTTATATTCTATTTGCCATATAACATCATTTATATTCTATTTGCCTTATAACATCAGTTATATTCTATTTGCCGTATAACATCGGTTATATTCTATTTGCCGTATAACAACAGTGATATTCTATTTGCCTTATAACATCAGTTATATTCTATTTGCCGTATAGCATCAGTTATATTCTATTTGCCGTATAACAACAGTTATATTCGATTTGCCGTATAACATCAGTTATATTCTATTTGCTGTATAACAACAGTTATATTCTATTTGCCATATAACAACAGTTATATTCTATTTGCCGTATAACATCATTTATAACATCAGTTATATTCTATTTGCCGTATAACAACAGTTATATTCTATTTGCCGTATAACATCATTTATTACAACAGTTATATTCTATTTGCCGTATAACAACAGTTATATTCTATTTGCTGTATAACAACAGTTATATTCTATTTGCCATATAACAACAGTTATATTCTATTTGCCGTATAACATCATTTATAACATCAGTTATATTCTATTTGCCGTATAACAACAGTTATATTCTATTTGCCGTATAACATCAGTTATATTCTATTTGTCGTATAACAACAGTGATATTCTATTTGCCTTATAACATCAGTTATATTCTATTTGCCGTATAACATCAGTTATATTCTATTTGCTGTATAACAACAGTTATATTCTATTTGCCATAGAACATCATTTATATTCTATTTGCCTTATAACATCAGTTATATTCTATTTGCCGTATAACAACAGTGATATTCTATTTGCTGTATAGCATCTATTTGCCTTATAACATCAGTTATATTCTATTTGCCGTATAACATCAGTTATATTCTATATCTCGTATAACAACAGTTATATTTGATTTGCCGTATAACATCATTTATATTCTATTTGCCTTATAACATCAAATTTGCCGTATAACATCAGTTATATTATATTTGCCGTATAACAACAGTTATATAATATTTGCTGTATAACAACAGTTATATTCTTTGCCGTATAACATCAGTTATATTTTATTTGCCATATAACATCAGTGATATTCTGTTTGCCGTATAATATCAGTTATATTCTATTTGCCTTATAATATCAGTTATATTCTATTTGCCGTATAACAACAGTTATATTCTTTGCCATATAACATCAGTTATATTCTATTTGCCGTATAACATCAGTGATATTCTATTTGCCTTATAACATCAGTCATATTCTATTTGCCGTATAACATCAGTCATATTCTATTTGACGTATAACAACAGTTATATTCTATTTTGCCGTATAACATCAGTTATATTCTATTTGCCGTATAACATCAGTCATATTCTATTTGACGTATAACAACAGTTATATTCTATTTTGCCGTATAACATCAGTTATATTCTATTTGCCATATAACAACAGTTATATTCTATTTGCCGTATAGCAACAGTTATATTCTATTTGCCGTATAACAACAGTGATATTTTATTTGCCTTATAACATCAGTCATATTCTATTTGCCGTATAACATTATATACTATTTGCTGAATAACATCAGTGATATTCTGTTTGCTGTATAACATCAGTGATATTCTGTTTGCTGTATAGCATCAGTTATATGGTATTTGCTGTATAACATCAGTTATATGCAATTTGCTGTATAACATCATTTATATACTATTTGCTGTATAACATCAGTGATATTCTGTTTGCTGTATAACATCAGTGATATACTATTTGCTGTATAACATCAGTGATATACTATTTGCTGTATAACATCAGTGATACTCTGTTTGCTGTATAACATCAGTGATATTATGTTTGCTGTATAACATCAGTGATATTCTGATTGCTGTATAACATCAGTGATATTCTGTTTGCTGTATAACATAAGTGATATTCTGTTTACTGTATAACATCAGTGATATTCTGTTTGCTGTATAACATCAGTGATATACTATTTGCTGTATAACATCAGTGATATTCTGATTGCTGTATAACATCAGTGATATTATGTGTGCTGTATAACATAAGTGATATTCTGTTTGGTGTATAACAACAGTTATATGCTATTTGCTGTATAACATCAGTGATATTCTGTTTGCTGTATAATATAAGTGATATTCTGTTTGCTGTATTCTGTTTACTGTATAACATCAGTGGTATTCTGTTTGCTGTATAACATCAGTTATATGCTATTTGCTGTATAACATCAGTGATATTCTGTTTTCTGCATAACATAAGTGATATTCTGTTTGCTGTATAACATCAGTGATATTCTGTTTGCTGTATAACATCAGTTATATACTATTTGTGATATTCTGTTTGCTGTATTGTGTTTGCTGTATAACATCAGTGATATTTTGTTTGCTGTATAACATCAGTGATATTTTGTTTACTGTATAACATCAGTGATATTCTGTTTGCTGTATAACATCAGTGATATTCTGTTTGCTGTATAACATCAGTGATATTCTGTGTGCTGTATAACATAAGTGATATTCTGTTTGCTGTATAACAACAGTTATATGCTATTTGCTGTATAACATCAGTGATATTCTGTTTGCTGTATAATATAAGTGATATTCTGTTTGCTGTATTCTGTTTGCTGTATAACATCAGTGATATTCTGTTTATTGTATAACATCAGTTATATGCTATTTGCTGTATAACATCAGTGATATTGTTTTGCTGTATAACATCAGTGATATACTATTTGCTGTATAACATCAGTGATATTCTGTTTGCTGTATAACATCAGTTATATACTATTTGCTGTATAACATCAGTTATATTGTGTCTGCTGTATAACATCAATTATATACTATTTGTGATATTCATAACATCAGTGATATTCTGTTTGCTGTATAACAACAGTTATATGCTATTTGCTGTATAACATCAGTGATATTCTGTTTGCTGTATAATATAAGTGATATTCTGTTTGCTGTATTCTGTTTGCTGTATAACATCAGTGATATTCTGTTTATTGTATAACATCAGTTATATGCTATTTGCTGTATAACATCAGTGATATTGTTTTGCTGTATAACATCAGTGATATACTATTTGCTGTATAACATCAGTGATATTCTGTTTGCTGTATAACATCAGTTATATACTATTTGCTGTATAACATCAGTTATATTGTGTCTGCTGTATAACATCAATTATATACTATTTGTGATATTCATAACATCAGTGATATTCTGTTTGCTGTATAACATCAGTGATGTGCTATTTGCTGTATAACATCAGTGATATACTATTTGCTGTATAACATCAGTGATATACTATTTGCCGTATAACATCAGTGATATACTATTTGCTGTTTAACATCAGTGATATACTAGTTGCTGTATAACATCAGTGATACTCTGTTTGCAGATACTGATGTTGGAAGACAAGGAAGACAGCTTGTTCAGGTTTTCTGTAAGTTCAGTTTTCTTAGATTGAGACAACAATTGTAACTATAATTTATTTTGAAAGTTTAGACTCTTTTGTAGTTAATTTTTTCTTGAGAAAACAAACAACATTAATTTATATTGATAGATTATACATCTTCTTCATATTGAATTCTTAGAAAAAAAAATCATGTTATTTATAATAAACTGGATTGATATTGTCAATGAATTTCATTGTCTTCTTTAGAGGGCTGGCGTGGCGCAGTCGGTAGCGCGGCGGATTTGTAACCGGAGGCCCTGTGTTCAATCCTCCATGGTACCACTGAGTTTCGTCGGTGTGTTCTTGGGCAAGACACTTTCCCTTAGCTTCGTCTGTCGGATGGGGACGTAAACCGGGCGGTCCCGTGTATCGGTCTATCCTCCGAGCACGTTAAAGAACCATAGGAATCTATTCGATAATAAGAGTAGGGCACGGTTCCCGGATTCCTATGTATCCTTCCCCTCTCTCTGGGGCGGCTCTAAATAACCTATACTATGTTGATGAGCCGTTAAACAACATTCAATTAGATTTTGACATATTACATAGTTCTTATAGAGCAGAAGCGATAGAATGTTTTATATTTGATTTGAATCCTATTACTTACTGGTTATTCTGGAGGTTGATTTAAATGTTTGTGAAATGAAATATGTAAATGCCAATTTTACTGAAGTTTAAAAAAGTAAATAACAAAACATTATTATAACTGTGTGTGCGATCTATAGTTTACCAAGTTTAGGAACAGGGAGGCTGCTCTTGTAGACAACCGACAGTCCACTCAACCATTCGACTACACAGTCAGTCTGAGGGTGGGGCATTTACAGTGTGTGGCCCTGGCCAAGTTCTACTGGGAAATTATGGTTAGTATCAGTTTCTAAAATAATTACGATGACGATGTTAATCATCCATGTAAGTATTTGTATCTATTATTAGAATAGCATATTTGTCTCCCAAGACATCTTGTAATTCTGCATCAAAGCACTGGGAATAATGGACACCCCAGCAATGAGTCTTAAGAAAAATATCTTAGATTATTCAAACAAATATTTTAGCTTTGATGATAATGTGTCAAAAGGAGAGCGATATAAGAGATATAGTGTATAAATCAATGCTTAAATCAAACTTGGTGGCTCCCCAATTGAATAACAGTTATATTTATTGATCTGTTTTATTTACTATACATTCCATTCTTCTCCAGAAATTTGCTCAACCATTTCCTTCTTTAGAAACTCACTGAACCATTTTCTTAAGAAATTTACTGAACAGTATCTTCTTTTGAAACTCAATGAATCATTATCTTCTTCTTCACTGAACCATTTTCCATTACAGAAATTCACTGATCCATTTTCTTCTTCAAAAATTCACTGAATCATTTTCTTCTTCAGAAATTTACTGAACCACTGCTGAGTCAGGAAATGTTCGAAACAGCAGGAGCTGCTATACAGACGGTCTCAAAACAGGTGAAAAATACCCCCCTGATTTTAATGCAGACTGCCATGTCACTAGACTTCACACAGATAAATGAGAATTAACTTAAAGTTTGCGTTCTCACTTTTTTTCATTTTCTGTGTAAATGAAAACTTAGGGCACATGATGGCCTCCTCAAAAAGTTCAAAGAATATTACTATTAAATATGAATAATTCTGACTCTTGATTCTGCTACTTGCTATGCATGAGATCCCAGTCTGAAACGTTGTAAAAAAATGCTTCAGTACAGGCGATATCTCATTACGTGGTCCCTCCTTAATTTCTTTAAGCGATGGGAAAGCTTATATAACGGATATTTTGACAATAAAACGCGTTTAAAACATTTTTCTGAAATAATGTGATAAAATGTGATAACCTGTTTAAAATTGCCTATTAATTGTTTTAATTTTACAATATGCAAACTTTTTAAGCCCAAATTAAGGTTTTATTTCATACCTCAGCCAACCCCATTTTCGCTTATTGGAGAAGGGGTTGGATGGGGTATGAAAGTTAATACTCGGAACACGTAATGGTTTCCCTTAAATGTATTGAAGAAAAAGATTACAGCATTTTAATTTAGTTTGACGATTTGTTTGCATCCTAGGTCGGTGACTTCCAGCAGGACAATAAGAAGTTTGGCATTACACTGGACATTATGACCCCTACCATACTGATACCGGTCAAGTCGGACTCCACTGACCTTCTACTGCTCAAGTCAGGTGACCTTCACGTGCAAAATGTGTTTGATGTCACTGATGTTGAGCGAGGGACTAAACAGGAGTGGAACCATATCTACGTATCACTTAACTCCGTACAGTTGGGCAGGTAGGTTATGCTAATAGTTGTGAAACTGTATAATGAAATACAGTTGGCCAGGTAGGTTAGGAGTGGAATCCATCGTCGACTCGAATTTTACGATCAAAGTGAGAAAACTTTTATATTTTCACTCATGCTTTGCATTCGTTACATATAAAGTTTTCTCACTTCTCGATGAAATTATATTAGTTATTAGGATTCATGACAGGGGACATGGGCTCACATTCCCTGCCTGGAAATTATATTCACCCGAGCGGATTCTTGACAGGGGACATGGGCTCACATTCCCTGCCTGGAAATTATATTCACCCGAGCCGTTAGGCGAGGGGGAATATATATTTCCAGGCAGGGAATGTGAGCCCATGTCCCCTGTCAAGAATCCTAATAACGAATTTGTCATACTTCAAAGTTGTAACCATTTATTTAAGAAAAAAAAGCCAAACACACGATTTCATTTTTATTGCGCCAATTTTTCCGTAACGTGCCTCATACTAGACGTTGTTTACTTTCGTGACGTCATCGCTCTAACGTCGTTAAATTTAGCGGATTTTTTAATAAAATAAACGTATTTTGTCACTATGTTAATGTTTTAGTATCTGTAAAATTGCCAAAAAAAATACACTTACGATTATTTCAGACTTTTACACATAGTGGAAAGCGCAGAAAAGCGATAGGAAGGAAACAATCGGCGGTTTCCAAAACGAATCGGCAACGTTATCGCCGCCATTTTGTTTTTGTGTATTTGAGTAATGGGGTTCGTCCTATGTTCACGTCTCGAGACGTAGACATGGGCTCATGTCTACGGCGCATTGACCAATGAAATCCTGAGTATTTTCTTTGCAGTATGACAAAATATGTTATTCACTCCAAAACAACAAATATCCTCTATATATTCCACATTATTCCAGGGCCAAATTTATCAAACTTTTGTAAACCATATTATTCCAGGGTCAAATTATCAAACTTTTGTATTCCACATTATTTCAGGGCCAAATTATCCGAGGACGATGAGTTCCTGGTGATGAGCACCATATTTGAACCAATGACATTCCAGATGGACGTGCGGGTTGCCATGGAGCCTGAAGTGTCGGACATTCAGACAGACATAACCTCCAAACTGGAGAAGATACAGGGGTCATTGTCACCATTGGACATTCAGGCTATCATGGGGGTCATACAGAGAAACTTGAGTGAAGGGGCACCAATGGCAGATCCTAGTAAGCACATTTTATATATTGAGTATTGGAATCAAATTGTTGTTTAACGGCTAATTAACACATTAGTGTAGGCTATTTTGAGGTTTCCCAGAGAGATTGGAAGTATACATAGGAATCTGGGAATCATGCACTACTCTTGATACTATTGGATAGATTCCTATGGTTCTTTAACATTTTTGTAGGATAGGTTCCGTTACACGGAACCCCTTGCGTTACCCCTATATTGACAGAGGAATGTCGTCTGTTGACATGGAAGAATATCGCCTTTTGACATGTATCCTGCTTTGATACATTTAAACTTTATAATTCTTACTGCCAAATCTCCCCCCCCCCCCTTTTTTTTTTTTTTGTAGGAAAATCAAAATAATTTGTTTAAATGATGTTTTGTGTCATTTTTAGCACATGTTAGGCAAAATACGACAGTCAATTTTTTTTTATGGTGGAGGCAGACCACCCACTTTATCCTGGGTAGAATCAGTACTGTATACCTCCCTCCATCTGTCAGAAAACCAAAAATAAATAATGTTTACAGAATGCAAAATGAATGTTGAGAAGCTCTACATACAGTTTATGACAATTTCGAAAGTAAGTAATACGAAAAATAACCCGATAAAAAAATCCTGGAAGTTGGAAAGTCGCCTTTTGACCTCAACCGTTGGTGCGACTAGACTATAAAATCAAATTCAATTCAATTGTATGAATTAATTTCTCGTCTCGATGTTGGACATGGTTAATATGGAAAGATGGTTTGCTTGAGGTTTGTTAAAGTAAACATGGTACTTACCAACTGCATGCAATTGGTGTGTATGTCAAATGTCTGTATGATTGTTTGGTTATCGTTTGTTACAGTTTTATGCGCAATCTGATTTGTAGACCCTGTGAGACGACCCTTGTTGAATCCACAGCGAAGTCAAGACTCCGGAACGGTCATCGTAGAATCGTCCATGTCTGCCTCGGCGACTCCCAAGAAGAGATGTACAGTGGTACTCTTTACACTGGAGGGCTTGGAGCTGGACCTTTATCAGGACCTGCAGGTATGTATTATCATCACATGACCAATATTGTTATAAACTCATGTTATATTACTGGATCTGCTGTTGTCAGATGGCGTGTCCAAATACTGCAAACCATATGAGTGTGAAATGAAAGCTAACATTGTCTCTGTAACTGAAAAACAAGAAAATCCATTTCAACATTAGTTTTAAAATTACTTTAGATTCATAAAAACAAACTAATAAAAGTTGGAAGGTTAACATTTAAAAAGGAAAGTGCTGAGACAATGCAATATTCTTTGATATAGTGAAACCACATTATTTTTTTAATTTACCTGATTTAAGAGGTTTGTAAGACAAGAATGTATAGATTATTTTTCAAAACTCGTGACAAACAATTTTTAAAGAAATCGGCTTTTTGAACTAGTGGGCCCAGTGGAGGGGTGGGTTATTAAGAACAAAAGAAGACTCTTTTTAGATGTTAACTTTGTTTTGACGTGTGAAGATGTGACCTTAAGATTACCATGTGTCCTATTAATCAAGCTGTTAGAGTCCTAGGGCTGTATCGTATCTGTATATCGAAAAAGAAGCTGTATTGCAGCACTAAGAACCTATATTACATACTTGTCTGTGATTTGTATAGGAAATACTAGGAATAGAAAAGCTATATCTACTCGTTTGCTCTACTGGGAAATGTACGTAAAGGGAATAATGATTACGGAAATTAACGAAGAGTTCTGATTCCACTTGTTTTGTTTGTATGACGTAACGTCTTCTTGGCGTTCTCGTGCAAACTGGTGTAAAAAGGCTTGAATCATTAGAAATATTAATAAAATATCATTTTAAATTATGTAATATATAGTTTAATTACCAGTGTTTTTGAGATACTGAAAATATCTCCCTCTGTAGAGGAATGGCCCCGATACAAGAACTCGTGCTCCGCAATCATTTTTATATCGGGGCCATTTCTCTACCTCGGGAGATATTTACTGTATCTCATAAACACTTGTTATTAAACTCTATTTATTTCATCATATATCTCACCTTGGTGAATGAAGAGAAAAACAAAAAACTTCTTTCCTCTGAATGATATTTCTTCTGCTACAGACTGATGAGGCAGCCGAGTTTGCCAAACTAATCATGGGCAAAATAAGTGGCGCTGTCAACACCACGGATGATGGGGAAACCAAGGTTACTGTTGCCTTGGAAACACTGTGTGTTATCAATACCAAGGCTGGCAGTAAACATTATGTGAAAAAGTAAGTATATTCTCAAAAGTTTACGCTGAGTATATTAAAGTAGGTGGCAATGTGAGTATATTAAAGTAGGTGGCAATGTGAGTATATTAAAGTAGGTGGCAATGTGAGTATATTAAAGTAGGTGGCAATGTGAGTATATTAAAGTAGGTGGCAATGTGAGTATATTAAAGTAGGTGGCAATGTGAGTATATTAAAGTAGGTGGCAATGTGAGTATATTAAAGTAGGTGGCAATGTGAGTATATTAAAGTAGGTGGCAATGTGAGTATATTAAAGTAGGTGGCAATGTGAGTATATTAAAGTAGGTGGCAATGTGAGTATATTAAAGTAGGTGGCAATGTGAGTATATTAAAGTAGGTGGCAATGCTGTTGTACAGTGCTGTTGTATAGTGTGCTCATGAATGAGTTTTTAGAAACAAGGCTGCATGGAAGTTCAGAAAAAGAAAAAAATATGCTTTTGCAAATACATTTATTTATGTACCTCGAATAGAATCGCAAACAATATCATATCAAGACTTACTTGTCACCATGCGTCTGTGGCCGAGAGGGTAAGGATGCTCTGTTTGAAACCTTCTCGCCACTGCGGGTTTGAATCCCATTTGGAGCTCAACTTTGTAAGAGAGAATGTGTTGATTCTTAGGGAGAGCCAGAGTTATACAGTACTGGTTCTATCCAGGAATAAGTGGGTGGGCCTGTACTACTAAAAATTAACCATCATACAGTCAGCCTAAAATGAGCTGAAAATGGCATTAAACACCAAACAAACAAACAAACAAATCCCATGTCAGGCTTACATGGGTACATGGTTCAAATTTACCTTTTACTAGAACATTTATAATTCCTGAGTATAATTAATACGTAGCCTGTTTCTCCATCAGGATTCTGTATTACGACAAAGAGAGTGTCGACAAAGAAGGCGACTCGCGGAGACCACTCATGTCTGTTATATACAAGATCAGCGGTGATGGAAACCAGAAAGGTAATATCAGTAGATTTCATGTCCTGTTCTTGTATTTCATATTCTATCTCTTATTCTTCTTATTGATGATTGCAAATTTGTAGTGTTCAAAAATTCCTGAGAGTGATATTCTGATATTCCATAATCTGCTAGAAAAGTTCTAAACAAAAGCAGACCTGTTTTTGCCAGTATATTTTGGTTTAATATAATTATGACATTTGGCAAGCTGTGATATGTCATTTAGAGATTATGTTTACTGATACAACATTCTTCCTGGACACTGATGGGTGAAATTGCATAACTATTGTAAGTATATATAAATAAAGATTCTAACACCACATGCGCAGTCTTTCATATACACAAAGAAGAGAGACTGTATGTTATTCTACGATAAAATACGGCTGTTCCATTAATTTGCGTATATTTCATCCGTTGGAAGCGCCATGTTACATGACGTCACTTGGTAAATATACGTCACGAAGACAAACTCAACAGTAATTTTAATGAAGTGTTAATTACAACAAACTTTCCATGCTCTCAAACCTTGCACACCGCCATAAACCTATCATATGCATCTGTACATATAACATTAATAAGCATCTTGAACAAGCTGAGAACATTTGACGTCATATAGCGCAAGCTGTATGACGTAAGCAATTTGCGCTGTTTGACGTAAGCAATGACTTAACTGTTTGTCACATACATACTAGTGTATTTAAACATATTGTACCGTGCAGAACTTTGCATACGGGGGCGCCTAATGAAACAGCCTGTAAACATAGCAGCCTGATTACCTTGACCTCCAAGATAATATATAGTGCCCCCACAATAGAGTAAACAATAGTCACTTCACATATAGAGGGTTGATCTCAGTATTATTGTAGCTTGTTTAAGAAATAATAAATACCTACCTGTATTTTATCGGTGAATAAAACACAGTTAGGTCGTTCAGATGCTAACGCACTTGTGATTTAATTACTACGCATCCAAACTCCTAACTGTATTTTATTCACCGATAAAATACAGGTTGGTATTTTTCTTAAACAAGCTACAATAGTATTGAGATCAACCCTCGATATGTGAAGTGACTAATTGCAAACTTATCCATGTTTAAGATTCAACCTTTTTTATATTTCAGCTGATATCATGATGGAGAAAGTGATATTGAATGTTCAGATTCCCTACATAATGGAGTTGTCTAACTTCTTCACTGAAGCATTTACCTCCCCTGCCACCGTGGTAACACCCGGTACACCTGGTGGCATGGTTACCCCTATACCTGCACCACCAGGGGGCAGTACTGAGAATGGACCAGTCATGACTCTGTACTTTTCTGTCAAACAA
The DNA here is from genome assembly GCA_037043455.1 of Cyrtodaria siliqua. Classification (NCBI taxonomy): domain Eukaryota; kingdom Metazoa; phylum Mollusca; class Bivalvia; order Adapedonta; family Hiatellidae; genus Cyrtodaria; species Cyrtodaria siliqua. Next base: position 593,604 of record JAWPHD010000034.1, read on the forward strand.
CCAGAAATAGTGCTGTTAGCCGACCCAGAGAGTAACAACAGCAGAATTATTGTGGTTAACGTGAGTTGTCAGCAATAAATATGTTTATAATTTTGGTAATGTAAAATTTGGGCTATCTATGATATGTTGTTTCTCAGCAGTCAACGTTGTTTAAATGTGCGTTCAACATAATTTGCTGTTATTGAGATTAAGCCATTCAGATCAAACGGAGAATGAACACGGAATGTACACAGACTAAATGATGCACGATCTATGCGCTGAACACAAAATGAACACGAGTGCATTTTTATTAATGCAAAATGAATGATGAATGCATTTAAACGAATGCTGAATATGAACTTGAACACTGAAAAAGTATTTTTTACTTACTTTGATAAACTTCATTGTTATCCTTATGTACAAACTTGAGGACAATATTTGCATCGACCGTGAGAGGTGTTGTAGTTGTAAACTCTGCTGGAATGAAAGCAAATGCATGTTTATCCATTCTGCATTGGAATGCATGCATTAGGTTGCATTCAGGAATGCCGTTTCGTGCATAAAAAACGGAATGGAAATGAAACAAAAAAAATAAATGCAAACAGAATGTATTTTTGGGGTACATCAGTGATACTAGGCATGTAGAACTACTTTCTTGCAATAATATTGAGATTATTTTAATCGATTTTCAACAAAAATGGTTAAATTCCAACATTTTATATGTTTTACAGGCAGACATATTTTTTGAGTACACATCGTCTGCTGCACAACAGAAGATGTGGTCCAAGATTACCTCCCTTAAGATGTTCTCCAGTATGTATGGGGCTCCCAGTAGTTCTAACTCCAAGGTAAGTCTGAAGTTTGCAGTTAAGGTTTAACAAACACAATGTAGCACGGAAGTGTCGATCTGGGTGTCGATAATGGCAGCTAGTAAATAATTCTCATTTCTTTTTATAAAAAAAGGCATTTTCACTTATTTAAACTGCCATATTTGGTTTAAATGATGTTGTTGATCTATTTGTTACATTTTTTAAGCATTTTCATGTTAAAATTATGAGTTTTAAAATGCTTTTGGCTTATATGGAAATGAGTGTATATTATATTTTGGCATCTCAGTGTCTATGTCTTTAAAGGAAGTATTCATTCATGAGACACATTCTTTCTTAGAAGATACATGACCCCAACTTTTCTGTAGACTTTTTGGCAGCATAATAGGCCATTTGTGATGAGAATGTAATTTTTATTTTTAGCTCTACTGATCAGAGATCAGCAGAGCTTATGCCGTGGTGCGGCGTCCGTCGTCCGTCCGTCTGTCCGTCTGTCCGTCTGTCCGTCCGTCTGTCTGTCCGTAAACTTTTTTTTGTAGCGACTACTCCTCTGAAACTACTGAATGGATTTTCATGAAACTTTACGGAAATGTTGCCCATGAAGTCTAGTTGATCCTAGCAAAAATTCATGTAGATGTGAAATCCAAGATGGCCGCCAAATCTAAAAATAGGTTTTTAAAAAACAAGTTTGTAGCGACTACTTCTTGAAAACTCTAAGGGATATTGCTATGGGACTTTTTCTAAAATGATCAGCATGACATGATGTTGGTCCTTGTTGAAAATCGTTTTGATTCGACGTTAAACATGGCTGCCAGCGGCCATCTTTGTTTACATAGAGTTATATAATGAAAACTTGTAGCGACTACTCCTCTGAAACTACTTGACGGATTTTCATGAAACTTCACAGGAATGTTGCTCTTGATGTCTAATTGATCCTAGCAAAATTTCAGGTCGGCCGGAAATTCAAGATAGCCGCCACGGCTAAAAATAGATTTTTAAAAAATAAATTTGTAGCGACTACTTCTTGAAAACTATAAGAGATATTGATATGGGACTTTTTCTAAAATGATCAGCATGACATGATGGTTATCCGAGTCGAACATTATTTTGATTCGACGTTAAACATGGCTGCCAGTGGCCATCTTTGTTTACATAGAGTTATATATTGAAAACTTGTAGCGACTACTCGTCTGAAACTACTTGATGGATTTTCATGAAACTTCACAGGAATGTTGCTCTTGATGTCTAATTGATCCTAGCAAAATTTCAGATCGGCCAGAAATTAAAGATGGCCGCCACAGCTAAAAATAGATTTAAAAAAAATAAGTTTGTAGCGACTACTTCTTGAAAACTATAAGTGATATTGATATGGGACTTTTTTAAAATTATCAGCATGACATGATGGTTATCCGAGTCGAACATTATTTTGATTCAATGTTAAACATGGCTGTCAGCGGCCATCTTTGTTTACATAGAGTTATATAATGAAAACTTGTAGCGACTACTCCTCTGAAACTACTTGACGGATTTTCATGAAACTTCACAGGAATGTTGCTCTTGATGTCTAATTGATCCTAGCAAAATTTCAGGTCGGCCGGAAATTCAAGATGGCCGCCACTGCTAAAAATAGATTTTCAAAAAACAAGTTTGTAGCGACTTCTTCCTGAAAACAAAATCAATCAGTAGAGCTTCAAGGTCATTGACCTCTTGTTTTATATGAATGCCAAAAATTCAAAACATCCTCACTGCAAAAATCAATGGGTGTGTTATACCTTAATACTAAGAAAGCACTGGGACACCAGGTCCTCACCTCATTTCCAGTTATATACATGTACTAATAAACAGTAATGAAATATTGTGTTTATGGTCTTATCTAAAAGTTGTACATGTATCTCAGAGTTATGTAAACTGTTTTCTATTTCAGATGATATCTCCGTGTGACCTGGAGTTTAACCGTTGTTACGACATCATCAAGAACGAATTACATATGTTTGCCAAGATACCCAAGTTGCACATGCATCTTACCCCACCTAGTCTGAGACTCATCCTGGATGTCATAGACATACTCAAGCAGTCTACCATGCAGGTGAAATATTTTTTGTGTGTGTAGAAATTTTAAATTTAAAAGTTCTCTGCTGGAAGAGGCTTATCCAGAAACGCATAAAAACAACTCAGAACATTGATAAGTCATTCTTGGATGAAACATGGTATGCAAGAAAAATAGTCGATCATGGGTATCCAGTTTCAGATAAAGAAATTACGGCTCTCATTATAACTGTTTTAATTGGAACCTCAGCAGAGTCTCGGTTTCAATAAAAAATTTGAAACCGTGGCTCTGTTATACCTCACGTTAGAAATACCCATGAAAGATACAAAATATTTCAAACATGGTAGAATTATGATGCATGTAATATGTCATTCTTCTTGTAGAAATCCGATTCAGAAATGGGGGATCAAGTCCACGAAGCTCCCGAGGACCTGTGGAAAATAAAGAAGGTATCATCAGCCAAGTGGATCGACACATGTAAGCATTATGAAACATTAATGACATGTTTTTTAACGCTATAAGAAAACTTTCGATAAAACAAGTAAGTTTCTAGACTAGTTTTAAGGTTTAAGATGAATTTCTGACAAATATTGAATTAATTACCGTATATTGTCGTATGCCACAAAACAATAGTGGAACGGCATATAAAGCTACCCTTGTCCATCCTTTCAAACAACCATCAGTGTCACACCTTGGTTAAGATTTTGGATAAACTCCATCAGTCAAAATTCAATTAAAAACATTTTTACCTTTACTACTGCATCCCCTAGGGAGTGAAAATCAGTCCATGCAACCAGAGTTATTTCTCTTGGACCCCCCCTCAGAGACAATCACAGTGGACATAGACGAAGTTTGTGCCTTCTTCGAGGTGGAGAACCTCGACCAATCAGTGCCGCTGTTGTGTGTCCGTACATCCATCGAGGGAAAGGCTGCAAACTGGACAAAACAGGTGAGCTATTGATAGTGGTTGAAGTTTTAAAATGCATTATCGGCAAAAATCGCCTTTTGCAAAAGAGAGGAGTTTATTGAGGTTACAAATACAGAAAATAGATGGATAAATACAAAGTTGAATACTGTTTAAAACTTTTAAAATGTTAATCACTGTGGTCATGTCACGATAGTTTGATTTATTATATACTTCCCAGTGAAATAGTGGATTGTATGGTTAGAATAAACCTTATATTCTCATTGTTTATATTTTCACAGTGAGAATATTAGAACTTATATTCTCATTGCCGGAAAAAATGGAACTACTTTTTTCTACATTTGCTTATAACAGTCATAAATCGTGTCAAAGTTTAGAACTATATTCTATGCGCACTAAATATATGTAAATCGCCTCACGCGCTGGCGTTTCTATATTTATCCACGAATACGTTAAAGGGGAACTGTCGAAACGAAACAGTTTGGTAGTGTTGCATGATAAAAAGTATATAATAAATAGAATATTTGTTTTTTTGTCGTGAATATAGGATTTATTTTCATCTCGAAGTGAGAAAACTTAAATTTTCACAAGTGCTTTTAAGAAAACTTACATTTTCATTGGTGCTAAAGCACTCGTGAAAATATAAGTTTTCTCACTTCTTGATGAAAATAAATCCTATATTCACTCCAAACCAACAAATATCCTCTATGTATTGTCATACCCCTAAATTTGAAACATATTTTAAATTTCTGTAATTTCGTTAATGAGTATCTTATAAATAGACACTTTATACCAGTATTTTCTATGGCTTGTTTCAAACGATGAGATGTTTTTTGTAGACAACTGTCTGTAATTTCTGTTTTAGTTGCGATTAACGGCAGAGCTAGAGTTGGATGTGTGTTACTATAATGAAAAGTTGAGTGTATGGGAACCGTTGATAGAACCAAATCTGGTGAAGGAGGGCTTGTACTCTCCATGGGCACTCAAAATACAGGTAAGGCGAGTGTGTACGGGTAGTTGAAATACTCTGATTTTGTACAAGAGAAGGTGTATAAATTTCCTAATTTCAAAAAAAATATAAAAATACATGCATTTTGTTTGAATTATTTGTTTAACAAGTATTTGTAATACTCTCAAACCTGTGTTAAAGGGACTCATGCTAGCAAGCTTGATTTTTTAAAAACTCATGGCGTCCCGTTAGTTTTTTGTTTTTTTTACACAACTTGCATTTGTTCAATCATTAATATTAATTATAAGAATTGTATAAAGCAGATTGTTTTTGCAAATTAGAGCAATGGCACCTTATCTCGACATGCCCGTAATTGCGACATACTTGCATATTTATTAATATTTCTTCTAATTGCATTGCTTCAGTTAACACTTTTATTGACAATGAGGTGACGTCAGATATTTAATCAAATCATGAAAAATTCTGCCGTCAAGAAAAAGCATTTGTTGTTGACATTTTACTGTCGTGGAATTTTTCAAAAAAATTTAATAACCGCAAAATTCGCTCCGTACGGAAGCGGATAAGAAGCATACTTACGAAGAGATAAGAGGGTTGTTTTATTATAACTTAATTTTGTATTGTAAACATCTGAAATACTTTATTTAATGTTTCTTTTCACCTTTGAATGTCCGCATCGTTCCTCTTGTACGATTTGACCTTGATGCTGGAGATGTCGAAATTAGGAATCAAAATATTGAAAAGGTCGTAACTTCGACATGCTACGACATGATTTATATAGAACTTTAATATTTACATTTTGAATTAAGCAGCGATGGCCCAGTGGTCTAAAGCGCTCTCAAAGTATTTTTTCGTTTTCATGTGGAGGCCCTTGGTTCGAATCCCACTTACCGTATTTAGTGTATAAGTTGGGGCAGGATTAATTAATTACAATAATTAGTGTCCCAAACAATACTTGTTCAAAAATTAATTATTTATTTATTGGCCCAAATAATATAACGGACTTAATTTGGGGTTAAGTTTCGGTCAAGTGGAAATCCATTAAACTACCGTGACTATCGTGATTCAAATTAACAACGTCTTACCGCAGAACATGTTTTATTTAATCCATTAATAACAATCGACTAATTAGAAATATCAATTTCTTACTGTAAAGTTTATCACTTTCGTTTTAATCCATTAATAAACCAATCCTTTTGTACACTGTAATTATTCCTCCCTAAATCTTTATGTGAGGAAGCTATCCAGCTGGCTTACAGAACGTCGGTGGTTCTACCCAGGTTCCCGCCCGTGCACAAAAATTGCCCGGAGGGGCACCTGGGATCTTCCTCCACCAATGGAAGCTGGAAAGTCGCCATACGACCTTAGCTGTTGGTGCGACTATAAAATCCAATTCAGTCCTCCCTAAACGTGCACTTGTTTATAAATGATGAAAAGGTCAGTCAAAACGTCCCGGCTTTGTAGTCAAACACAAGCATTTGATGTGCCGACGTAGTTTCTTTGATCTTTGCCAAAGTGGTGAAATTGTGTTACTTGTTGGGCATGCTTAAAGGAGAACCATTGTGAAATTTAAACACTATTTATAAATGAAGTTTGATGCAGTGAAGATTACCGGTTTAAACAATAGCGTCCCTAATTGTCAGATAAGATAT